>VXAX01000750.1:279760-298293 GCA_013399835.1 Leptocoma aspasia
TGTCCCGCTGTGTGTGTCCCGTGTCCTGGCACACACCCGCCGCGGCACGGGCGTTTCTGTGCCTGTACGCAGCTACGTTTCTGTACTTGGTGTGGTCACGGTCGCAGCCGTACGGATTTTGGGATGTCTGCGGCGAGAGCCGCTCGCACGGCTCGGCCGATTCTCATCGCGGCGGTGAGAGGTTTCAGCGTGGGGCAAGGAGTCCAGGCTGAACTCAGAATTAAAGGTCATTCGCAGTTTGCTCGCCGCCTGTGACGGCAGCGACATCTCCTTCAGCTGGCTCCGCCCGTGCAGCCCCGTTCCTTCTGGTTTTCGGGTCATCCCGCTTCTCCTGAGCCCCTGGATAATGTCAAACACTCTGTTTCCTGTCTTAATTGGTGTGGCCTCCTCACACACTTGATAGCCCGACGTCTGTGGTTAGAGTGTTTGCAGGCTGACTGGAGAGTTTTGTAAACTTGCTGGGAAGTAGATTGGCCTGTGCGTGAGTCCACGTGCAGAGCTGCGTATTGACTGCAAAGTCTTCCTGAAAAGAAACTCTTGAATTATGAACACAGTGATACCAGAAAAGTGAAAAAATGCACACATGCACACACACACAATGTCCCGCGTGTCCCCTGTGTCCACGCAGGGAGTGGCTCCCAGTGCCACTCCAGCAGGTGGGATGGCTGGCCAGGGAGATGATTAATCAAGGTTTAAAGGGACCACTGGAGGTCATCTCATCCAAGCTCCCTCCCTAAGCAGCATCCCCTAAAGCACGTTGCTCAGGATTGTGTCCAGGCAGCTTTTGGATATCTCCAAAGTGGAGGAGACTCCACAACCTCTCTGGACAGCCTTTTCCAGTGCTTGGTCACCTACACAGTTCTTCCTCGAAGTTCTTCCTCGTGTTCAGGTGGAACTTCCTGTTCATCAGTTTCTGCCCATTGCCTCGTGTCCTCTTGCTTGGCACCACCAGGAAGAGCCTGGCTCCATCCTCTTGACATCCTTCCCTTAGATACTGATAGACATTGGTGAGGTCCCCTCTCAGTTTTCTTCAGGCTAAAGAGCCCTAGGCCCCTCAGCCTTTCCCCATATGAAAGATGTTTCAGTCCCCTAATCACCTTTGGACATGATGGAGCTTTTACAAAACCAGGAAGGCAATGACTGATGACGCAGTTACAGCTCAATTGCAAAACTGGCATCTGGATCCAGCTTGAAGTTTTGCTAATTTAGAGACTAAAGGGGCAGTGTGCATCAGGACCTGAGGATTTTACTTGTGTCTCCGCTAAACAACAGTTCACAAACACTCTGTCCTGATGAAGCAAATACACTCTGCATCTCCTGTGCTGAGGTCAAATCAAGAAGAGATTGTTTCAAGATCTAGGTGGGACATACACCCTGAAGTCCATAGGAAGATCAGCAAACCAACCTGCACTGAAATGCTGACTTAGAACAGATCCACAGCAAGAAAATTCTGTCCTCTTACCGCCTGGCTCCAAACAGTCCTGTTGAAAAGTTCACCTCGCTGATCAGACTTGAGACCATCCTGTACCGCTCACAAAAAGACAGAACCAATTTGCCACTGATTTTGTAAACTCCCTTACTGTTCTTCCAAAGGAGCTTGCTGTGGGTACAAGAACATACTTGCATTTCAGTTTTAGCAGCCCATAGATGGGTAGGTTGGATGGTTCACAGACTTGGGGCCACTGAGAGACTACTTGCAGACTCACAACAAATCTGCAGAAGGAGACCTTTGGCCTAAATAGTTCAATTATGCTATTTCAGTCAAGCATATCTGACCAACCAACCCTCTTCAGGTAGAACTCTGCCTATGACTGTTTGTATTTAAAATCTAGTAGAAGGCCCTAGAGATAACTTTTTTTTTTTAAATTCAGCTTTAGTGCTGGGGTACAGCTCCCCTACAGCAGCGGTGTGTGGCTGCCTCAGGCAGTGAGTATTGCTGTGTGCTGGCCCTCACAGGGAAGCAGCCTTGGCAATATAAGCTGCTGCAGTGTTGTCTGGACTTTAGCTTGGACCTAGTGCCTTGCTTGCTGTTTTTGTAGTACTCTGTAAAACACTGCTTGTGGGCAGAGAAGGCAATTATTGCCTAAGTTATGGATTCTGGCTCTCTCTGCTTGCATGTTTTGGCTTTGATAATACTCTGGGCTTAAGGCTTGCTTGCTGCATTGTATTTCTAGGCAGAGAGCTATGGCACATAAAATAGTAATTGCACAAGGGGATGATTTCACATCTGACACACTTTTTTGCAGACAGTCCTAATTTTGGGACTTAACTTGCCCAGCTCAAGTTAAGCAAAACTGGCAGAGAAGGATCCAGCAAGATACTTTGCTCATTTGTGCAGCACTCCTCATCAGGCTGAAGAGTTGCCTGCTCAGAACTGAAGGCTTTTGCATGTCTCCTGTTGGGTCAGCTGAGGAAGACCCTGATGATGCACTGATAAAGAAAGCAGCACAGTCCTGACCTTGCTCCGGGCTCTTTTCCATGGGGTTGCACTATTCTGAGAAGAAGCCCTGGGGGTGAAGCCACATGGGAATACTGCTGATGGTCCAGTTGGCATTGGATACCATGAAACCTAGAAACCATTTCTAACTCTGTCCTGGGAAACCTACCCTTGATTGGAATAGGGACAGAAAAGTCTCAGAAAGGATGGAATCTCATTGATTAAAATAAAACACTGAAGACCTTTACTTTTGCCCCATAAGTACCCGGAGTTTCCAGGAATGCTCCTTGTTGCGTGAACAAGGCTCTATGCTGGGAATAGCAGGGCGTGTCTATAATGTTGCTTAAACAGGCATTAGTAGTGAATCCTGTGGCATAAAGCCAAATGATGTGGCACACACTGTTCAGAGCTTGCCTTGTAATATCCAGGAGCCTTGGAGAGAACTACCCAGAGTAGTACCGAAACCAAAGCCAGGGAGAGAGCTAATTGCTAAGCAACATGGTTGGTGGGGGAGTTGAGACTGCTCAGCTTGGTCCCTAGTCCTCGTTGATATAGCAGAGTCAAATATACCAATGTGTCTGAATAAAAATGTAGGCTGACAAAAATACGAGCTTCATTAGACTAGGACAGCAATGATGTCCCGGGCACCATGCCCTGTGTCACAGAAGGGAGCGATGTGGCAGCACCTCACTGCATTGAGACTCTGTTCCTGTTGCCCATGTTAACAAATTGCAGCTTTCAGTAAAATCCCTGGCCAGACTCACTCTTTAGCAAGGTACCTTAACTGATGGACAGCACTGCAATCCTTTCGTTTACCCATGCAGATGATTACTGATTATATTAGGGAGGCAGATGGCTTGGGTAGCAATTGCTGAATGAAGAAAAGTAGTCCCTTCCTTTCCAGGTTTAGTGAGTCTCACAGTTTGGAACATTCTCTGCTGCTATCATCAGCATCTGCTAAGTCTGGTATCTACAAATAAATTACGTGTCTCATCCCATGAGAGTACCTGGAGGTATGAAGATTTTTCTCTTGCCTTCACACTGAGCAGTGTTAGAAAGTGGCCTAGCTGGGAATCCAAGGCAGACCATTTAACTAATTAGAACAAAACCAGGCAGAAAAAAATAAACTGGAAAAAAGCCAGCCAGAGGACTTGACATTTCAGGAGGCCCTGCCTTCGAAATGCATTGGGATCTGGGAAATCTTCTTTCTAAATATTTTTAAATATCAGAACAATCTGGAAACATTTTAACTTGGAAGAAATGTTATGCTTTGCCCTCTCCATTCCCTCTTGTTGCTTTCCAGCTTGTGTGCTTTTTTTTTTTCTGTTTGTTTTCTCACTTGGGACGAGGGATCCAGCTTTTCCCTGCTACTCATGCTGTTCTCAGTGCCTGCATTTCGGTTGTGGAAGTAACTTCTCTTGTCTGATAAGAACTGCTCTTTCCACCAGTAGGGTTTTTTTTAAATCACTTTTTTCCCTGCCTTTCCCATTCTTCCACTCTTATTGTTATTATCCCTCAGTTTGTTCTCCTGCCATCTGTGCAATTGTCTCATGCCTCCATCATAAAGTTTATGAAATCCAGGCTGAAAAATATTCTGCTGCTAAAAAAGCTAGGGATTAAATTCATTCTTCTCCTCAGGTCAGTGGTGACAATGTGTACATGCAGGTATCTACTTCCTTCAGTAAACTGCATAAAAACTTGGAGATATTGCTCCAATCTCCATTTATTCTCAAAATCCAGGAGAAGTGGTGCAATATATTATTACAATATATAATATTGTATATTGTATATATACTTGTATATATATACTTGTATATAAAATATATACAAGTACAATATATTATTAGTGTGTTTAGAAACAAACCACAGTCTTGTAACATATACATCACTATTACATGAAATGGCTGTATTGAATGGGAGTGAATGGCCATTAATTGCGTGGATTTACTTTCCTCCAAGAAAAAAAGGGCCCTTTAAGAACTACTTTTAGCCCTTGTGCCTGAAACTACTTATGCTTTTAACTTAACCCATTTTGCATTTTGCAACCATTATTTGAAGAGAGATTCACTTCTGGCTTGCAACCATGAATGCTACTTGTTCATTTTTTAGCGGGGGATAAGCTCAAAATACCCTTATGTTTGCTGATATTTCAAGGCAAAGGAATTATCTGGAAGTTTCCCCATTTTCCAAGACGTAGTAATGTCCAAACTAAATATGGGATGGTCTGTGGGATAATACCCTGTGAATGCTTTAATACACACAATAATATCCCCATGTTTATACAAATACAGATTTTTTTTTCCAGACATAAATGTTGCAGTCTTTATTACAGAGGTACCAAGGATTATACTAAGAAAACAAAATCATAACATTTACCACGCTGACTCTATGGGCCAAACCAAGAGATGACATACTGAGCCATATTCATGCTACTGGCATCAGTTGAATTGTACTTCAACTGTATTTAGCCTACGGTGTTGCTGTTCCTGGACACAGTGATTTCTTCTTTCTAAATCAGGTGACAGAATTGGTCATTAAAGGCTAAATTAAGCCACTGCCTTCACGACAGAAGAAATGAGAGGCAGTGCATGTGGATGCACCATCCCAAGAGCAGCCTGAAACAGCAACTGTGACCCTGCTGCTTGTTTGCTGCTCTCCTGCTTTCCAGGAGAGTGCTTTCTGAAGTTCTGGAAAGAATGCAAAAATCAGTCTTGCATCATCCGGGTATCTCGGTGTACTCCTGTGCTTGAAACTGCCTTGTCCGGTTCTCCACCTCTGTTTGACTGAAACTCCTACAACACAGCTTTACACCACCCAAACAGACCTAAATCTTTTCTGGTGCTGTCAAAAGGTATGGCTGCCTGTGCTCTGCAGTCACAGTGCTGCATCTGGAGTTCATGTCCTTCCTCTGCCATCCTCTTTTCTCGATATTCACCAAATTGAGCAGCCAGGAAAGACCTGTCCCACATAGCTTCGACGTCCTTCATTCCTGCCTACCAGGTGGGGGCAGCAGCCTTTAAACATGCAGGTGATAATCACCTTTCCAAGACCATGGGTGGGAAGGGTGGGAGCAGCTGGGATTCCGCGCTGCTGCACACAGGGAGCTCAGGGGCAGCATCAGATGGGTCTCCACTCCTAAAGAGGTCCAAGAACTGAAGTAGAGCTCTGCACCTCTATTTTCTGTGACATCTGATAGCTAATTCACTCTCTGGCACAGTTTTGGGGCCTTTTGAATGATATCTGAGATTAATATGTTATAGAGAGGTCTGGCCCTAGGTAGGCTAGATACCAGCCAGTCATTGTCATTTGCCTGTACGAGCAGCAGTGAGTGGTGGGCTGTTCTTCAGCAGCATCAATGGCAAGGATCTTTCAGAAAAGAGGAGAGAAAACGGAGACAGGAGTGAATGATGACATCCTCAAACAAAAACTTCTGTTTGCCACTCCCAAATTTTTTAAGGTCATTATTAAGACTATTTATTACTCAAACACAAGCATTTTTCAGTCATGACCTTAAGAAAATACTCAGAAGGTGCCTTTTTTTTTCTTTTGGAGTTTCTAGTGGGCTTAAAGCTTCTGTAATAAAACTGTCTGTCCATCAAGTTGGGCTGCTGAGGCTACAGACAGAAATGTAATTATTCTAAAGCAATTGAGTACCCAACAGCTCCTTTGAAAATAAATGATAGTTTCTAGGAACTCAGCACTTTTGAAAAGGCTTTCAATTTAAGCCTGATTTTCTCTGGAAGGATAATGAACAGTAAATTTCAGCTATGTAGTTGTCAAATGCTCATGTTGAAATAGCCTCAGGACTCTGATCACTCATGGTGCCAGCACTTGGATGTCACAGCAGTAGAATTCAACAACCTAAGTAGCAGCTGCTGAACTACTTTGCTTTTCAGGTTTTTATTTTCAAATAGGCAGTGATTTTATGTTATCCTGGGTTAATAAACTACATTGTCCTTCAGCAGGACTGTGGATATCCAAAGCTGTGAGCTGAGTGGCTCAGAGGAGGTTCTTTGAGGCAAGCTGCTCCCTTTGCTTTTATTTTCCAACTTCACTGCCAGTTGTCTTGAAAGTGCTTTAAATTGCAAATTAAAGAAACAACACACCCATGATTATTATTAGATTTTGAAATACTGTGTTTAGGTGGGCAGATGTAGCTTTAGACATCCACATTTGGACCTCCTGTCAAAAATCGAGACAATGTAAAAAACAATTTTGGACTTGATGGGCCTGCAACATCAGACTCTTTGTTGGTTGGTTCCTCTCTGCTGGACCAAGGTTTGTCAGTGTATATGAACAAGAATCAAGGAAATAAGTTGAAGCAAACTAGTTAAAACTCCCAATAGTTTTTAAATATAGAAGCATTCAGAAAACAAAACTTTCTTTTCAGCACCTCTGGCTCATTCCTAGAAACCATTTCTAAATTTTCTGCTGAATCAGTTGAGAAAGCCACTAAAGCACAGCAACATCACAGTCTTCCCAGGAAAAAAAGCACCAAAGAGACTTGAGAAAACTCTGAATAATGCAGAAAGCAAGAACAAATGTTTTATATATGTGGTATTTTTAAAACTCTCAAGTGGCATAAATACAATAAACAATAGCAAAGAATAGGATATTTCTGTTTGTTTCCCCACACTTGAGATGACCTAACCTACCTCAAGCATGGTTCCACTTTGGGACTTGTGAGTTATTTGATCAGTCCAAACTTGTGAAAATAAACACTATTATTCTACTGTTTTACATTCTTTTGTTCTCTGTACATAGACTGAGAACTAGCAAAGTAAATGATAATAAAATACAAATCAAAATAAAAACTGCAGATAAAGCAGAAACAACACAAGGGGAAAAAATGTAATAAACACAGAAATAATGAAGTTAAATACTCATCACTGAGAACAGCTCTGTGTGCTCCAGATGATTTTGTCACTGTTTTATGGCTGAGTTCTGACCTCATTTACAGACGCCTCCTGCAGAGACTTCCCGCATGCTAACCCTGGCATGGCCAAGAGAAAGACCTAACATCTTGGGGTCAGTATTTTCAAAAACCCTGTGGAGTTACATGTTCAGGTTTCATTGGATTTCACTGCAGGTTGAACACCTAACTTTGTGTCTCTGAAAAAAATCCCCTTGTAAAGTAATAGGCCATTTCTGTATTGGCTTCCAGACAGTATTTTGCAGTGTTTTCTCTGCTGTAAGTAAATGCTGTGGGGGCTATATTAGTATCTGCGGACCCAGCTAGAAGAGGTGAACTTGATTGTAAATTCTTTATTAAGAAGAGGTTTGCTCCCTGGGCCCTAGGCCCAAAAGTCCACCCATGCCTCTGTGTGGCAGTGACATCTTGAAGGCATGTCTTGCAGATCATTTAATGTCCAGATTTGGGCACATCAATGTGTTAAGAATTACTATTCTCCGTCATATCAATAATAGGGCTTTCATCACTCCCTGGGAGAAGTAATTTTGCAGCCTGATATATGTCACTGTTGGAAGGCTTCTCTTGATATTTTTTTAGTGGTTTTTAGGACTGGAAGACTCTGAAGATAGAGAGCAGAAAGCTCACTGCATTGGCTAGAGCTCAGAATGCATGTGCCTACTGCCTGTGCATAGAGATGAGGTAACTGGTCAGACATGTATCATTGTACATTCCCCTCCCACACCAGAAAAGCACCTTCCTTCTTTATCCTATTTATAGAAAATAGAAGAATTTACTTGGTTCTTTTTTTGGACAAGAAACGTAACGTTAATGCTTTATACAGATCTCTTTGGTCAAAAGCCCAGGAGGGAATCGATACAGCCCTGGCTGGGAGAGCATGCTGCCCCAAAAAAGAAGGTAGTAAGGGTGGTTAATGACCTGGTATCCACAAATGTCCAAATTCTGTCACAATGGGAAAAAAAAAAAAAAGATTAACCCAAATGATATAGTTCAAGTAAGTTCCCTCACAGAAGAACTTAAGCGAACTTCACATGGGAAATCATAATGTATGCAAGAAATTATACCTCCTCCTGGCACTCCCACACCCTCTGAACTGCCTCCATCTCTGCTTAGAGAGAAAAATGTAAAAATAGCACAGAAAAGCATATTTTCAGATGATGAAATGAAATTTTAAGTCAGCTGAATAGCCCAGTTTAAAAGAGTATGCAGCTTTTACCAATGTATGAAGGAGTTATAATTACTGATAATCCAAAAAAAGAGATATATGAGTTTACAGGCTTACTAGAAGCTCACTGTCACAAAACAGATGTCATTTAACATTCTCCATCTAAATTTGGTTTAGCTGAAGAAAATAAATCCATCTCTTACCAATACAATTTTCCAGAAGGGTTTTGAAACCTTCTTTTCCCTTGTGTCTACTTAAAAAATGATCTCTGGAAATACTGGCTATTTACTTAGAGAAATCATGTTCTTGGGACCCAGTTCATCCTTTTATAATTCAAAGGCTGGAGAGGCATGGTATTACGTTTTATGTGTGAGTCTTACAATAAAGATGTTAAAATGATCCTCTAGTCAGGATGAAGAGTATTTATCCTACAGTCATGCACTGTTGCCCAAGGGTTCTTGCATAAATTCTTCCTTAACTTCACTCCCCTATTTAACTTGAGCCTGTATTAGTTCCTCTTACCTTTACCCAGCTGCCTGAAGGAGCTAAGGAATTAGACACATATCCTGAGCTCCTTTGATAGTCAGGGGAGAGTGAAGCATCTCCAGTGCCGCCACCTTAGACCTGAACTGGACCCTCAGTTACCTTCTCTGTCTGCCTTGCCCACATGGCATTCAGTGGAGCCAAACCTAGCACCCTCAAAACTTATCAAAACTTATATCCCTTCACCAGATGCACAGGAAGGAGAGGCAGGCTTTGGGGCAGGACAGAGAGGGTGACTGACCTTGGCAGCAGTTCCCTTCCTCTGCAGCCTCTTGGCATGGTGGCAGAGAGAGCCTTTGAGAGCCTTTCCTGCAGGATTAAAACATGGAGAGGTCACTCTACCTCAGCCTCAGGAGCCAGCTGCACTGGAAGAGTGGCTTTTGTCTAAATTTGGCACCCGGTTCTTCACTGGGGCTCTGCCCCATATGGTGAGAGCAAAGGGGGTTGTTTATGTGTTGATCTTCTTTTCAACTCATTTCTTCATATATCTGAAGAGATTTTATGTCAAAAATTGAATAATAACCTTGACTCTCAATACAGCACCATGCCCAGCTGTGGCCTAAAATTTTCATATTTGGGAAATAATTTGCTCTAGTTTTACTTGGGGAGTATTTAAGTTAGATGGAAGCTTTCTTATGTTTTTATGCACATTTTTAGGAGTTTTCTTTTTATATTTTTCATAATTCCCCAAGGATGTGTGTACAGTGTCAACAGTACTGAAAGATATGAACTTTTACTGTAAGGAACAGAAATATCATGGTAATCTAGTTTTCATGGTAATTTGGCCCATGGAAGTCTCTCCCAGGAATAAAAATGCCTGAGAAAAACAGAATTCACATAAACTCTCATTATTTTCTAAGTTCATATATGAGTCTGTAGGGAAATAGATGAATTGTCATCCTCCAAATATAAATTACACTGCCCAAGAATGAAAGATCAGTACATACTCAAATTCCAGATCCGGTAATAATAAAAATAAAATTCAGCACTAGTTCCATTGATAACAAAACCTCAGTACAGTGCAAAAATACCACCAAGATCAGCACAGCATAAAAGAATAAGGGTGTGGTTCCCTCACGGCTGAAGCCAAGCTAAGCCGATCTGTTTCCTTTCGCGGTCACACCGCCCCTCCTTGTCATCACAGCGCTATTTATTTTATTTCGTTAGTTTTCTAACAATTAGTACCTGGACCTACCTTTCCCTGCCAGGGAGTCAGAGGAAGAGAACATGTGTACAAAGTGTAAGGTGAGTTGCACTCCATGTAATCAATCCTGTATGCATGCAAGGAACATAAGGCAAAGGTAGATTGGCAGGAAAGCCTTCTGCACAAGACAGAATGGCATTACTTATGCCTGGACTAATTTGAGAGTCCATTGGTTTGTGTAACAGAAATCCATATGATTAATCTGCCATCTTGGATATAAATTAGGAAACCTGTTTGCCAAAGACTTGCCAAACCAGTCCTTCTCACTGTCTGGTATGGCATTTATGTGTTTGTCTTCCTGTGAATGTAGCACTGCTTTAAGTGTATAGGAATAGGTAAAGAAAAAGAAAAGCTATGAATGTCATATACAAATGGTTAATGGAGGAGCAGGTCTGTCTGTGTGAGAAAGGGGAATAAACTATCCTGGAAGAGAAAGTAGAATAAAGCAGATATCTTTTGCAATTGCATGCATGCTGGGTGTATAAATATATTAACAAAAACTCATCTCTTTAAATGAAATAATTATACAGCTCTCAAGCTGAATGCATTTGGTAATCATTTAAAGAGAAAACAACCATAAATAAATTAAAATTTTTATGAAAATTAGAAAAAAATAAAAGAATTGCAGTGGAGACAGGAATGTGGAAATAATTAGCACTCAGTAACTGTGTTTTAAATGGCCCACAAAGTGAAGAATAGTGCCACTGTAAACTGAGCGGTGCAGCTAGAACTGGAAGACTCAAGTATGGCTGCTTATTTTAAAGTTCTCTGTGATTCCATAAGGACCTGGAGGCAGTGGTGTGTATAACTTGAAGCCACGTTACTGGTGTGTGACGCGGCTCCAGAGAACGCTGCCAACAGCCCGTATCCTTACTGGGACAGGTTTTACTCCTGTGTCCAGTTCCCCCTTTGTGTATTCACAGGCACCACAAAAGCAACGTGCACGCAGCGAACTTCACCTCTTGGCAGATGCCGAGTTTCTTTCCCAGGAGAATGACCCCACTGCCTGCCTAACACAATACAAAGAAGGGTTTTTTCCCAGCCGTGCCCTGCAAGTCAATACTCGCTGTTATGTAACTAAACACAGCATATCAGCTCACATAGCCTTTTTAATGGGGAAAAATAGTACATTTTAAGATTTGTGGCCAGATTCATCGCACGCCTGACAGCTCTGTGCTGCTCCAATGACACAGAACAGCTTTCGGCCTGCAATAACAGATTGATTAAACCAGCTCGTCATGGTGTCACTGGAGCAGTGCAAACCAGTTGAAGCATAACATCTCAGCTTTGATTTTGAGGGATTTATATCTCAGCCTGATATCATTTCCAAAGATAAAAAATAGAATGGATTAATTCATTCATCTTCATGCTTAAAACCTTAATATTTAGTTATTTGGTAATAAGTAAACTAATTTAAATGTTTGAAAACTTTGTGTTTACTTCTTGGTTAATACATTTGAGGAGAAAGCACTATAGGATGATTTTAAAACAATCTGTCCCCCTGTGTCCATAAGCATGTTTGTGTGATGTTGGTGACAGCTGGATGTGAAGACCAGGACTGAGTGCAACCTGGGTGAATTAAGAGAAGTAAGTTATCTCAAAGTCTCACATAAGGCAGAAAGAGTCCTTCTTAAGTCAGGTCCACTGTAATTTGCTTCACAGAATGTGCAAAATGACACCGAAAGCCAAGTACAATGTTGCTTATGGACAGCAAACACACAGGAAATATCCTCTGATGCTGCCATAGAATTAAAGCAAAACAGGATGCAGAAAGGTTTAGTGGGAAAGATGACTCTGCAAAAAGGAAACTATGCCTTATTTATAAAGCAAGACTCATGACCTCTCAGGGAGGGAGAACTCAGCCTGTCATTTTCTACCACAGCTAAATCACGCCACATGAGCAATCAGTCTATTATTTCCAAAGTTTTCAGGCTAATTTGCTATTGCGAAATGAAATTTCTTCAAACGCTACAAAAAGTGCATTCCTCCTTCAGGATTGCACCCTGCACATGCCAAATCTGAAGCTACAAACCCAAGCTGTTTCGGACTTACCTGAGCATTAAAAAAAAAGGGACCTCCAAACAATTTTCTAAGAAAACTGTTCACCAATTTCCAGAAATAAATAATCATTTGGGACAAGGTCAATGTGGGAAATTTCAAGCCAAAATGTGAGTTTCTGAGTATTACAGAAGTAATGGTGAGCAGCAGTTTAAACTGAAAGTCATTCTGAGAGACAAAAACACTAATTACAAAGTTCATGCTGATTTTTGCCTCCACCATGGAGAAAAGTCTACTAATTTTCCTAAAGGGAAGAGATGTTCTTGAAACTGGTCATGCTCTATCTCTGCAGCAGAGCAGGGTTTTTTAGACAGCATTTCTATTTTAGCACAAAATTTTAGAAGTGTGGAAACACTATGACAAACTCATTGTGAAAATGTTTTTGTCTCAATAGATCCTGAGAGTGACTTTGCCTCACAGCTCCTTGCCTGTTCTGCTAATCTGGTTGGAGAGGTATATCAGTCTGAATTACACGAGGAAAGAGGCTTTTGGAAAACTATTTAAATTTTTTTTAAAAATTGAAGTTATTCTTAAAGTTAAAAAGAGAAAGACCTGTGTGAAAAAAAGAATACTAGCACATAGATGAAGTGACCTAAATGGCCTTTATATGGGCACCTTTCTTCCTAAGAGATTTATGGGCAGCTTTGCTCCCTGTTCCCCATGGAACACTGTATGTGATATCTCTATGTCACCTGGGTTTCTAACCCCACCCATCATCTGAGAAATCCTCTTGTATTGTCGAATGTTTTGATGCTATCTAAATGCAAAGGATTTCTCAAAATTATGCATATTAAGTAGCACTGAAATTTCCTGTTTACCATGCTATAAAACCAAATTCTGAGGTCTCTGTGCAAGCCAAATATTGACTTTCAAGGGTCATGGAGCAACTATTGACCCAAATTGGCATGCAAGGAATTACACATCTGAATCTAGATATGGGATCTGTGTCACAGCTTAGCTGCACCACAGTACCTTAAAGAAATTACAGTCATAACTGCATGAAAACAGAGATTCACAGCCTGTCAGGAGACTTGTACTCTAGACACACTGCTAATATTGTCTGTGTCTCCCTTTGCACAGAGAGCTGGCTCACATGGAGATACCAAGGGTAGAAACTTAAACAGAGTATCCTGAGAGTATCAGGAGCCAAATCCCATTGGCTCAGGCCCAGAAGGATTCTGCAGTGTGCTATGGCTGGTGAATTTGCACAGAATACACACTTTATTTTAAAGTCTGGGACAAGTCCTGCCCCACTGAGATCAGTGTTGGTTGATTCAACATCATTGAATACGAGTGCCACAATGTGCACTGCCTTGTGCACTGGTGTCACCTGCATTATGTCTGCTCTCCACAATTACCTGAAGCCAGGTGGGGGACAGTCTCTTCTCCCAGTGAACAACAGAACAAGAGGAAATGGCCTCAAGTTGCACCAGGGGAGGTTTAGATTAGCTATCAGGAAAAACTGCTTTACTGAAGAGGTGATCAACCACTGGAACAGGCTGCTCAAGGAAGTGATGGAATCACCATTCCTGGAAGTGTTCAAAAAACATGTAAATGTGGCACTTAAGGACGTGGTTTAGTGGTGGTTTTAGTTTGGCAGTGCTGGGTTAGTGCTTGCACTTAATGACCTTCTCCAACTTCAATGTTTCTGTGATTCTATGAATACTTTATATATAAAACCCCAGATATTTGTGTGTGTAAATATGTTTGCATATCTATATATATATACACATGTGCATAAATACATATGCAGCTCCCTGCACTGTTTTTTTTCTGAAATTGTGTAGAGCCATGTTCACTAGAAGTGTCATGACAATACCACTTCTTTCTGATTGTTACTGGACAATTGAAATGATGATGATAATGGATAAATGCAAAGAGCGGAATATATGTATTTCCTGCTTTAAAAGAGTGAGCCTCACAAAGTACAGAAGTAAGGGAGAAAACTTTTGTTAAGCTTGTGAATGGTAATTAGGAAACCATTTAAAATATATTGCTAGATGCTTGCAAAGACATCATTGAATAAAGAAGATGATTGATTTAGGTCTTGATTTTGAGAAAGAAGGTTGTGACTAAAAAATTCAACTGGAATTCAGACAAAAAATTTTCTTTTTAAATTCTTTAATAAAATTTAAAAATTATAAAGTTAATTAAGTTTAATAAAAGCATAAATGTCAAAGAGTAGGAAGGAAACATTGATTTGAATGAATATAAATCCAAAAGGAATGACAAGAATGTGATAAAATACGCAAAACAAAAACAATTAATGGACAGATGTTCAAAGACAATATTGTTTTATGTAAATTGAGGCTAAAAGAAAGTCATTAATGGTAGAAGTCTGTTACTTGATGGAAGTTGTGGAATTGTCAGTAAACAAAACAGGTAACAGCTAGGTCCAACAGTCATTCTTGTTGTATATTGGAAAATACATATGAGATGCGTTGTATCATTGAGATAAATAGTAGTAATTAAGTCATTCTTAAACTTTCAGTGTCCCAAAACTACTCTAGAATCTACACATTTTAAAACCCTTATACGTTTATTTGACTTGTATACAAGATCTTTAAAAGAACTTTCTGGAAGGTAATGTCAATATTCTCTGTCATCAATTCCCAGACTGGCTGGGAGGCAAGGACTGTTCTCATCCAGCACTAGACACCTCTTTGAGAGTTTTCACCTCTGGGCTGGCCATCCTACATTCCTTTTACAGTCAACTGAGGGGCAGAGGCATTTCTAGAATGAAATTCATCTGACAAAAGCTGACATCTATGTTTGGTTAAAATAATCACATCCTAATGTGGAATCTACGTTTCTTTTTAGAAAACCAACAGGATGCCCAAGCTTTCTCAGATCTGCCTGCAAGGCATCAGTCCTGGCTCTACTTGTGATGCAGTGGAAGAGATCATGTCCTTGGAGGTCTAAGCAAGGCCATCTTGTAGGACTGAGCTTTTGACATCAGTATTACTCCAGTGGGAAAGCTGAGCTGAGAGCTGAATGTTCTACCACTACACTTCAGGCAAATGTTGATGCACTGAAAATGTTCAGAGAAGAGTTACAAACTTCCTGGATGCCCTACAAATCTGTGGAAGACTCAGAGATCCTGGTAAGCATTATTTATTTTCATAGTGTAAAAAGATGCCCACGGCTTTAATAAATATGCAAAAAAAAAAAAACAAACATACAAATGTAAGGGGGAAACACTAAAAACAAGATAATAATAATTAGGATTTTGTATTAATGTCATTCCTATTATGTAAGCTGCCTTCTGCAAGTGTCTGCCTATCCTGACTCAACTGACTCTAAAGGGACCAAGGGTGCTTTGACTACTAATTCAGATACATCTCTTTATACTGTAAAGGATGGCTTGGGCTAAAAGTGGCATTTAAACAGCAGGGTAAAATCTTGCTCCTTTAAAATCAAAAGTATGATTAAAAAATTGGGCAAGATGCCTTACAATAAGAAACTCAGGAAGTTCAATCTATTTTGATTACTAAAAAAGGCTAAAAGGTAACTTAATCACAGCCTGACATTACCTACAGGGTTAATCTCAATAATGACTTCTCAACCTGTCTGGCAAAGATAGAACAAAAGTCAGTGGCTGGAAGCTGAAGATACGCAGACTAGAAACCAAACGTAATTATTGGCAGTGACAACAAATAATAATTGTAAGGGTGGCTGCTGATCCTTGAACTAAAGAACCCTCAAAATCAAATTTATAAAAAAAAAAATACGCTGCAAATCAGGCAATCAATAATTGAGGAAGGAATGTAGCTTTTTCTGTGCCAGATTCTGGCCAGTGTCTCACACTGGCCAGTAATCTAAGAATCTATAAATCCACTATCCAGGAGTTTTCCTATTTTGATCTGTTTAAAGAAATTATCATCTACATGCTTATCGTGGTGACATTGAATCACTGTTTTATGCATAAGGTTCAAAGCAGGTTAATTACCATTTTTTCCAACTACAGCCTCTCATATGATTTGCCTCTCACAGCACTCTTGTTTTCAAAACTAATTCCCATTATCTAAAAGACTTTCCAAAGCAAACACAGCGGTGTAGCACTTTCTAATATTTATTTTGTATTCTCAAAGAAGAGGCAATAGTGGTAGGAGTTTTTTTTGGGGGGAAAGTTCTTCTTCTACAAAGGTACTTGTGTCCACTGTAGTTTTACTTAGTCCAGGAACTAGGTTCATGGGCCTAGGGCTTTGCTTTGTAACTTCTGAATATGCAGTAGGTGGTTTATCTCATGGGAATTAGGTAAAGGCCTTATTTTAGTAGCAGCAAACTCTGCTTCAGTGCCTAACTGCAGCAGAAGATGGCAGATGAAAAGGGGTTTCATATACTAAGACAAAGCTGCATAGTTTCTGAGGTCACTATGATTCTCCCTCTAGCCTTCTTTCCTATATAATTTGGGAAAAAAATAAACTCCAATCAAAACCTTCTCTTGGAAGTAAGGTAGAGGAAGCCTGCCTCTTACTTTGATGTGTTTGACTGCATGGGGAGCGCCCATCACCCATTCCCTGCACTTGTGTTCTAGGGAAGGTAAACTCAGCAGGGCTGGGAGCAGCTTGGTGGACATGTGCAGCACACCGTGTGTGTTCACAGCATTATCACCCACCCAGATTAGCAGCTGAGCACTGCTGGCTGCAGACACCAATGCCTGCAGGTAAATACGGGCTTTCCAAGATATGGTTGAGTTGCTGACTCCATTGCAGGCTCCTTGCCTGACCTTGGGGCTGGAGCACTGTCTGGCTCTGTGTTTAAAAAGTTAAGATAATATTACTTGTCTGCCTCACAAGGATTTTGCGAGGTTAGAGACACTGTTTATTCAAGCTAGGTGTAAAGTGTTACAGCAATGAGAGATATGTAAATACCTACACTCATGAAACCTCAATTAAAGCACTACCCATCTTGCTAGAGGAAAGCACATTAATGCCCATCAGTCCCTGCAATGTCCCACGACAGCTCACACACCATTTCCCCCTCTCTGAGGTAAAGAAACCCCATTGGCAAAGGCACGTCAGAGGGGAAACCTGCAGTGAGTGAGCACAGAGCACTTCATAGCACAGGTTTTGCTGTGATTTGCGCTCTTGTGCTTGGTAAGGAGCAATAGCTGAGGGGTGGCTTATGCCATTAATCCCAGTCTTGGTTGACCAATGGAGCTGGGTAACAATGGGGAGCAGCAAAAGCCCCAAGGCGCACTCAGAGGCCTGGCTGCCTGTGACAGACACCCTCAGGAGCACATGCACATGCCACATGCTGCATGCACACAGAAGGAGGTTGCTTAACCGGGGCTTTACAAATATTTTCAAAGTGCTTTACAAAGAATTCATTAATAGATGACATATTTTTGCTAAAGGCACAACCAGCTCAACTAGATTTTATTACAGGTGTAAATAATATCAAGAGAATTTAAGTGTGAGCCTTGTTTCTCTGCTCTTAATCCCTCCTCCTGCTGACATGTTAAAGGTCTGCTTAATCATCCAGCCCTTTCCTCCCAAATTCACAAATGCTTCATCCACACTTACTTATTTTACAGGGATTTATACAAATGCCAGGAGGTACCTAGCAGTGCCCTACAGGTTTCACGGCCCCAATGAAAAAACAAACAATGCTACAGCCCAGATGTGACCCAGCAGTGCAGTTTAACCCATTGAGAAGACAAAGCAGCAGCTTAGAAAGCCACCCCGGATAGTTTTAACCCGACAGCGGAAGAGCTGATCACTTAGGGCTGCAGAAAGGCCAGAAATTATGGGAGGATTGGGGCACGATGAGCCCAAACACATCTGCTAGCCCAAACACATCTGCACGGGGGTCAGCCTGCCCTGTCCCTGTGGAGCCGAACTTGGAGAGCCCCTAGGACCACCACTCATGGTGGGAACTCTGGGGATAGTGACGATGTCTCCCAGGGGAACAGGCCACACGGGACAGAAGGAGGGACCTGTTGTGGGAGGACGAGACACGGACAGGAATGCCCGGGGTTTCTGAAGGATGCAGGATGGGGGGTGCAGGTAGTGGCTCAACAAGGAGAAGGGCCCCCTGCGAGGAGCGGTGAGATGCAGCCGGTGGAACTGCGCTCCTCGGGGTTGGGGGTGAGGATCGGGGCTCCCCAGGGAGCGGGGGCGGAGGGGAACACCCCAGTGCGAGGCTGAGGCGCAGGTACGATCCCGTGCCGTGCCGTGCCGTGCCGTGCGCG
>VXAX01000750.1:309326-324930 GCA_013399835.1 Leptocoma aspasia
AAAAAATCAGCTGAAGAGGCCCTAGCATATGAAAGTTATGACAAAAAATAATACCATTCCACTCACAAAACAATCATGTTGCTACAGCTGTGGCCCAAACAGAGCCAAAACCTCCCCATACCTCCCCAGAGAATGCTTTTATAACCAAAGCAGGGAAAGGGGCAGACCTTATTCTGAGACACCAGTAATTCACCCTGTCAGCGTCAGCAAAGCTGGCCATCATTTTGTCATGGGATGAGCTGGGTTTCACTTTCGCGAGCTCTCGAAGTCCCTCCCCCTAGAGAGCAGCGTCCGCTTCTGCCAGAGCCCTGCCACCTTCGGGATGCACCAGGACACTGCACAGGGCTTCATCCCTTCTTCCCCCTCTTCTCAGAATACCGTGTGTTTTTTACTTATTTTGGCTGTGAAAAGTTAATTCTGAGAGACACAGCCACCAGCCCAGTCCCTCTTCTTTTGGGTGGCCTTTCCAGTAGCTGCTCTCTGCAGCCCCGTGGCTCCCTCCCTCAGCCTGGGCTCCCATCAGGAGTTTGCAGTCCCTTTCCAAATCTGCTGCTGAGCAGAGGGATTGACCCAGCCACGGTGAACTGAGAGAGAGTAGGATTCAGCAGCTGCCATGGATATTGGGACATGAGTGATAAGACAAGAGGAAATGGCCTTAAATTACACCTGCAGGGGTTTAGATTGTATATTAGGAAAAAATTGTTCATTTCCTCATTATCAAGCCCTGGAAGAAGCTTCCCAGGGTAGTAGTGGAGTCACCATCCCTGGAGGTGTTTAAATGATGTGTAGAAGAACCTCCAGGGGACAGAAGAAAGACTAAGAAGTCTGAGAATCTGTTGGTCCAAAGAGGCACACAGAGTAGGGTAAGCAGGAGAAGAATCTCCATGTGAATAGATTCACAGCAAAAATGGGAGCTGGCACTTTGCATCCCATTCCCTATTGCACCTGTTGGCTTATGCCTTTTTAAAAAAAATACTGAAAAAATCCTTTCTCCATCTAGGTTCTCTAGTTCATTTATGAATCTACACACAAATTTGACTAAGAGTGTTTTTTAGCTGAGGCAGACACACAGAGAGACTGCCCTTAGAATCTCCTTTCTCAAGGGTTGGAAAGCAAACTGGTCCTGAGCCCTGTAGGGCCGAGGCAGGAGGAAGATACCAGAGAGAAGAAAGAAGAACAGCATAGGAGAGCCCCAAGGTGGCCCAGAGTGGGGGCAGATGTCTGTCCCAGGCCAGCTGTGGCTGCTCAGCACTCCCACAGGGCTGCCAGCAAAGGGACAGCATGGGACACAGCCACGGTGCAGGGTGTTCAAACTGATCTGGGAACCACTGCACAAAGCAGATGGGGCTGCACCCAGGTCTTGGCAGAGCTGAAAGGTCAGTAGCTGCCAGCAGAGCAAAAAAACAAGAACAAAAGACTTTCAATGAATGCAGCCATTTGCCAAGTGAATGTCTGTGCACAGCTGATCAGAGAATCATGAAATCATTTGGATTGGAAGAGACCCTTAAGATCATCAAGTCCAACTATAAGCCTAAAACTGTTATCAATTTTTTATGGCTTACTGTTCTAATATGTTCTCATGTTAACAAGAACACTTAAAGCTGGCATTTGAACAGGGCAAAATTAGCATTGCATCTTAATCTGATACTGATGTAGAGGTATTGCCAGTTTCAAGCCTCTATCTCAGGTTCCTCTTTGATGCCTTAAACTACCTAAAATGTTCTGAGAGTGAAGGGAAGTGGTTTTACCTGTGACTAGAATGTATAAATTAAATTCTCTGAGGGCTACCTTGGTTCTGGGAGCTCTGCCTGCAATTCAGTAGGACCCTGTGAATTCAGATTTCTATAGTTATCACTTATCATGGAAAGGATGAATCCCTTTCTGTGTACACTTTGGAAAGAAAAGAAAGGAAAGAGAGAAAGAGGGAAAGAGAGAGAGAAAAGAGAGAGAGAAAGAGAGAGAGAGAAAGAAAGGAAGAAAGAAAGGAAGAAAGGAAGAAGAAAGAAAGAAAGAAAGAAAGAAAGAAAGAAAGAAAGAAAGAAAGAAAGAAAGAAAGCAAGCAAGCTCTAGCTCTCAGGATCTACATTTAATGGTGAAAACATTGGAAGAGGCATTTGCATAGCACAAGTGTGTGGCAACACCATGCAAATCCTATTTCTTCTTGAAATGGGAACACATGAGGACAGAAATATTCATTTCTGTCATTTCACAAAAAAGACCGAGCTGGGTTGGGGTTTTTTAGTTATTCTACATAATGTGAATATACCTTTAACTGCATCAACTATATAGACAACTTTGCTGAACAACTTCAGTGCATCAGCAGGAAAAAATGGATTTCCCCCCAATTTATCTTCAAAAACTTCTGATTTTGACTTTTGATTCAAAGTATTTCAACCTAAATTTTGTAGCAATAAGTACATTTTGATTGATTACTCCAAAAGTATTGACTCTGAAATGAAGTGTTTGCGCAGTGATCAGTATCAGAGCACTCTGAAACCATGGAGGGGGGGTGTGTTTACTCACTTGATGGATGCCAGACTGGCGAGCAGGAGGAAGGCCTCAATAAATCATTTCTGACATTAACCTTGCAGAAACAAATTCCCAAGAGTATTCGTGTTAGTTCGGCTTCTGGTGCTTGTGCAAACACTGCTGGACAGAATTCACATCGCTATCTTTCTGTGGCTAGTTTTGCAAACAAAAGTTCCTCATTGGCATTCCAGACAAAGTCAATGGAACAGGCAGGAATGAAGGAAAATGCATTTTGTTTATTCAAACAACAGTTAGTGTGTCATTAGAAATATGCATGAAACATTCATAACAGATTTTGGAGTTGATAAAAAAAAATAAAAGAAAGCATGCACTGGACTAAGAAATGAAGCATCACTTTTATTTGTGTAAATAAGCAGAATGTTCCAGAAATCCAGTATTTGGCATCTGTACTTTTTGTGTATGTTACTTTTGGTGTTAACTTTATATATGCCATGAAATTTTCTTTGCATTTGTTTTTTTTACACAGTGATTATGAGGTTAGGATAGTACAGGGAAGATCTTCTTGGTGTATCATGAGAAATAGTTGGAAATGGAAACCTCTGTTTCTGAGGACAGGCACAATAAGTTGGTAAGTAGCAAGTGCAGGGTGCATATGTATGTGTGTGTGCATATATATTATATATATGTATGTACGTATATTTGTGTTTTTAATTTAAAGTTCTCCTAACAATAACCTTATGTAGAATTGCCATATCCTCTTCAAAGGCACCAAACCTCTAATTGAAAAAGCTGTAGTGGAACCTCATTCTGCAGGGATAGGGATAGGGATAGGGACCTGCTTCCTTTTGTGCCAGCGGGAGCTGTGGCTGAGCAACACTGCCTGAGGTCTGCCAGCATGTGGGGATGTCACACCAGCACCACAAACACTCTGGCACCCATGTCCCACCAGTGCCAGAGCTGGACTTTTAAGTGCTGTTTCTAAACAGAATGTTTTTTCCAACAGTGAGGCCTGAAAACTCATTTCTAGATCCTGAAGACCAGCAGAATGCTTCCCAGACTTTGGATGTTCTAGAAATCCACCATGAAGCTCAGCCCTTCCTATTTTCCACTTCTTTTGTTGAGAAAAAATAGGATAGTTGTGCTTCTCCCACTAAATTAAGTAGGAGGCTCTGAGCTCCTTTGGGGGGCAGGACTTTTGCCCTGTTCACTGCTTAGGGAAGGCTGTGGGTTGGAGTCTCCCAGAATGTGATGTGAGTGGGCTGCTCAGGCCCAGCTGGTGAGGGGGAGCTGTCCATGGGACTGAGGATATTCCTGCTGTGGCAGCACCGCTCTCTCCCAACGCTCCTGCATGGTCCTGCCTGGCGCAGCCCACATAGAGGTCCATCACCCAGGGTTTCTGCCTGCTGGGCCATCTACCCATGGATGGGGAAGGGTATCCCAAAGCAGCAAAAGCCTTCCAACATGGGTTGTCCAGCTGCTGTACCCTACACAGCTAAATAACACCAGTCTACCCAGTCTGAGATGGATCTTTCCACCAGACATGTCTCAGAGCCAGGGAAAGCTTTTTTTCTCTGTAAGCCCTGATATCACTCCCTTGGAGTAAGAGGCAAAAAACATCTCTGACCTTAGCAGGGCTCTCAGTGAACTGCTACACTCATTAATAACAAACCACCACACTTTCCTGAATGCTCCTGTAACTTTTGCCACATGTTAAGCCCCCCAGCAAGAACTTGGTTCTCAGGGGTCCTTTTTCCACAAAGATAGATTAAAGTTCTGCCTTTGACAAATTAGCAGGAAAACTTCCCTGGTGTTTTTCAAACAGGTGGTTCTTCCCACGTCACCAGACTCAAAGTCCGTGGGAAATATGTTATTTTTACTTGACAGAAAGGTGAAAAAAACTGACTGAAACGTGAGAAACCAGCATGTGGGCTCGACAGACCTCACTGCACACTGACCTGCCATCGCTCATTCATAGGGGCAGTTGCAGTGCAAGGGAAAGGAGCGATTCTTTTTCCTCTTCTGGGAACACCAGTCTGGAGAAAACAGCCCTGTAAGTCTGTGCTCACCATTCAGCAGCAGAGCCAGGGCAGCCCCATGCCATCAACCACCACTGGCCTCTCTCCAGTATGTCCCTGCACTGGGAATGAGAAAAAGGCCACAAAGATGATGCAAAACACTGGAGGAGCACCTCTCCTGTAAGGAAAGGCTGAGTGTGTTGGGACTGTTCAGCCTGGAGATGGGAAGACTCAGGGGGAATCTCATCACTGTAGATAAATACCTGGAGGGAAGGTGCAAAGGGGATGGATGCACCCAGGTTCTTTCCAGTGGTGCCCAATGCTGGGACCAGAGGTCCTGGACATAAACTGAAACACTGGAAGTGTCACTTGAATATCAGGAAACATGGGGTTCTTTTTCGTTTTTCTTTCTCCAAACAAAACCAGTGACCAAACACCAGAAGAAATTGCCCACAGGTGCTGTGGACTCTTCATACTTGGAGACAGTCAAAATCCAGTGGGACATGGTCCTGGGTAACTGATTATAGATGGCCCTGCTTGGGCAGGTGGGTTGGATGAGATGACATCCAGAGATTTCTTCCAGCCTCAACTGTTCTGTGAGTCTGTAACAGCTGCCAAAGACAAATCTGCAGCTCTGACAGTAGGAGCAATCTTCCATTTCCGCCTTGAAAATTGAATTTCCGTGATGAGCACAGGACTTCTCCTTACTTCTTTCTTCATTCCACCCTGCTGATAGAGAGCATGCTCACCAAATCAGAGTGCAAGAGCTGCAAATTCTAGAGGAGCTTCTCATTCCTGAGCAGCACCTTTCCTTTGGTGGACACAGACTGCTTCAGTCCCATGTGTAACCTCCACCATGCCTGCAAGAAGAAGTAGAGGAAAATAAGTCTGTCAGCAGCAGCCGGAATCATGTCTTAAAAAAATCTGTGGGGATCTGAAAACCGAAAACAGGATCACACCTTGTGTTCTGGTTAGATGAGGAATAATGAACCTGTTCTGCTGTCTGTTTAGCTGTGCATAAGTGTTGTTCTACAGGCAGGAACACAGCAACCTTATCCTGTCCCCTCTATAGAGGGAACCAAGTCCTAGGGTGCTCAGACTTTTATTAAATGCTGTAAATGTTCTGTTTGATGGATTGTTTAGGAAGCTTTTCTGTTGAAACTGAAGAGGTTGCCCCTCAGGAGTGAAAGGAACCCCTTATCCCAAGGCACAGGCCTGAACACTTGGAAGGAGGAAATAATTTGTTCAATAAAGTAAGAATGCCTGGAATTTCACCGGGTTTCAGGGCATGCAAATGTAGTCTACAAGCAGAGAGGGACTGCCCAGAGATGCCATCCTCTCATCCTCTCTGTTTTCTGTATTCTTGGCATTCAGCTCCAGACACCCTTTGCTTAGAAGTAAAAATATTTAGGTGTAAGTTCTGATGAGGAAAGGACACTTCTAAGTCTTAAAAATTCTCACAAAAATTGTCAAGGGAAGTTTTTATTCCTCCCAACACTGCTAAAAGAAAACGGTATTTGAAGAACAGGCATTTCTGACATCTCTTGATTCAAGGTAATTTTGGGACTATTTTCTCCTGGTTTAACTCAAAGGACTGAGAATTTTGTAGATTTGTGCTGTTAATTCCCCACCCAAGGCACACAAGAGCTCACTTGGCTACTGGTCAGTCAAAGGCAAAATTGTGCTCCGCTCTAAAACCTGCGTCCACTCCCCTGACAGGTGGGACCACCTGATGGGGGGGTGGACACATTTTCCTCTACCTGTTCTGTTCCAGCAGCACAAATGCACCCCCTGCCTTGGCCCTGGGCAGATAAGGGGCCTTTGATAAGGGGTCTGGGGTGTCAGCTGCACATGGTGCACTTCTGCAAGCTGCCACACTCACAACCATCTTGTTTTATCTGCATTTTGCTCTCAGTGGTGT
The DNA here is from genome assembly GCA_013399835.1 of Leptocoma aspasia. Lineage (NCBI taxonomy): Eukaryota > Metazoa > Chordata > Aves > Passeriformes > Nectariniidae > Leptocoma > Leptocoma aspasia. The sequence continues at coordinate 315,753 of VXAX01000750.1, forward strand.
GAACTGTGCCTCAGCTAGTTCTTCCATTTGCTGGCATTTTCACAATGCCCCTATGAAAGTTTGCTCCCAAGCTGTTCTTACTCTCTTTTCCCTCATACTTTTTAACTATATTACTTTATGCAGTTTCTGGGTCTTTTGGGAGAAGATTCTGAGGCACCTCCTTAGCAGGGCCACTCCACACAGAGGCACAAAAGGAGATGCTTTACAAGTTATTCAAGCCTGTGACAATCTGTGACATGATGACTTCCATAGACCTTCCCAGCTGGGGCTTCCAAAGGTGTCACTCCCTTCTCTTCTTTGCTACTGAGGATCTGCCAGGCTTGCTTATCTCCTGCCAATGCATGGCTGTCAACTTTTCAAAACTGGTTCAAAATTTGCCACCTCCAGCCCTCTTCCTATGCCTACTCAGGCCTTGTAAATCTTTCACAACATTAACTCTACTGTATATTTGCAAAGATTTGTGACCTTCACCTGTAGTCAATCATTCCCCATGGTCTAATTGGTCTCTTTCCCCCTGCAGCACCTTCTTCTCACTGCCATTGGCCATTGGCTATAAATTATTTACCCCACACTTGCAGAGCACTGAGTATCCCTCGAGGCATGCACAGCTCACTCGCAGTTCTGCTCTGGTTCAGACTTCCCAGATTTTCTGGTATCTCACGTAGACCTCCTTGCCCTTGGTTCCATCAGTGTTCACTTCTCACTTTCAGTACAGCAGGCTGCTTTGGAAAGGTTCTGGGCATAAACTTTGAATTTTCATTTTACACGTTACATGGAAGAGTAAAGTGGGCAGTAGCTTGTGTGGATGGAACAGTGTAGATCACTGGCGTGCAGTTTTAGGAGTGTGCCACATGTACAATCATAGAATCTTAGAATCATACAATTTTGGTCATTAAACCACGTCTCTAAGCACCACTTTTACACTTCTTAAATAACTGCAGGAATGGTGACTCCACCACTTCCCTGGCCAGCCTTTTCCAGTACTTGAAACTCTTGCAATGAAGATATTTTCCTCCATATCCAATCTAAAACCTTCATAGAACAACCTGAGATCATTTTGACTTGTCCTATCACTTGTTACCTGGGAGAAGGGACTGACCTTCACCTGGCTGCAACCTCCTTTCAGGTGGCTGTAAAGAGTGACAAGGTCCTCCCTCCCCCTCCTTTTCTCCAGGCTAAACACTCCCACTCCCTCAGCCACTCCTCATCAGCTTTGTGCTCCAGACCCTTCCCCAGCTCCATTTCCCTTCTCTGGACTCGCTCCAGCCCCTCAATGTCTTTCTTGCAGTGAGGAGCCCAGAACTGAACACAGGATTTGAGGTGTGGCCTCACCAGTGCCCAGTACAGGGGACAATCACTGCCCTGGTCCTGCTGGCCACACCATTGCTGATCCAGGCCAGGATGTCATTGGCCTTCTTGGCCACCTGGGCACATGCTGGCTCATGTTCAGCTGCTGTCAACCAGCACCCCCAGGGCCTTTTCTGGTGGGCAGCTTTCCAGCCATTCTTTTCCAAGCCAGTAGTGCTGCCTGAGGTTGTTGTGACCCAAACAGATCTATGGTAAGAAACACAACCAGACCTAGAGAGAATATCCTGTTCCTATGTCCATGGCTCATGTGCAGCTCTTCATCCAGCTGTCAAACTAAAGAGGAGAGACTTAGATTAGATATTAGGAAGAAGTCCTTTACTCAGAGTGTAGTGAGACACTGGCACAGGCTGCCCAGAGAATCTGTGGATGTCCCATCCCTGGAAGTGTTCAAGGCCAGGCTGGATGAGGCTGGAAGCAGCTTGGTCTAGTGGAAACTCTCCCTGCGCATGAAAAGGGGAGTGGAACTGTATGATCTTTAAGATCCTTCTCAACCCAAAGTATTCTATGATTTTTTGATTCCATGATCACTGGGGATGACCACAGCATTTGACCTAAAACAGGGGTTTGGAACTCGCTCTGGATGCCTGCAAACTAGAAGTTTAATGTTTCACTTCCCAGCACTGCTGTGTCTAAGTCCCTTGCTGTTTTCTGTTCATCATGTGAACTGGTTCCAAGGTGTGCAGAAGCGTTTCTGTGTGGTTGCCACACGCCCGCTGCAGGGGGGCTGGTTCACAGAGACTCTTGGAGTGTGAATCAGGAGGGTGACACTGGGAAACAGGAGTCCTCAAAAGGCTGTCAGGGAGCCTGAGCAGTGCAAAGCTTCCTTCAATACACGAGTTCCTTTGAAAATGTGTTCCGGTGCTCCCAGTGGTGCTCTTACAGAAAGCTGATGCCCTTCCTTTGTACCTCGTGAAGTCTGAAGACCTGTGAGATGGTCCCCAAGGGCCGGCCGTGGGAGCAGCTCCTGGCTGCCCGGGCTCTCGCGTGTGTCACCACTAGGTGTCACGGCTGTCCCACAGAAGCCACCCTGTCCCACAGCCCTGGAAGCAGTACTGCTAAAAACCGCACAGTACTGATAAAAACCCTGGGAAGGAGGCAGAGCCCGTGCCTGGTTGTACCCTGCCACCATGGAGGACCCCGAAGACCCCGGTGGGAGAATTTAGGGTGTCACCAGAGACGTGGCCTGGCTCAGCACAGCACAATGAGCGGAGGGGATTGAAGGTGCAGGACTGACTTTTCAGATTGACTTGAAAAATTGTATTCACAAGGCAAACAATCTCATAAACAGGGTCTACATTTCCCAGATGTCCCATGTAGTCTGTGCACATGCTCCCAGAAAATTTGTACTTCTTTCACATGACTAATGGCTGTTGTAGCAGGTGCTTCTGGTCACAAGTTTCACACATGTCCTGCAATGATGTTATTAAGTCTTAAACTCTTTCCCTTCCTGTGGTTTATTTCCAAAAACAGGCTTCCCCAGTTCATGTTTAAGTACTGTATGCAGGTTTGGGCTGGGATAGTTTTTTCTATAGTAGCTAGTATGAGACTGTGGTTTGGATTTGTGCTGGAAACAGTGTTGTTAATTCAGGGATGTTCTAGCTACTGGTCAGCAGGATTCACACAGAGCCAAGGCCTTTTCTATTCCTCACCCACCCCACCAGCAAGAGGACTGGTGGTGCACAAGGAGCTGGGGGGGGAACACAGCCAAGACAGCTGACCCTGACTGACCAAAGGGATAACCCAGACCACGTTCAGCAGACATAGGTGGGGGAGAAGGAGAAAGCGTGGCACATTCAGAGTTATGACATTTTTTTCTTCCCAAGTCACATGTGATGGAGCCTTGCTGTCCTGGGAATGGCTGAACACCTGCCTGCCCATGGGAAGTGGTGAATGAATGATTGTTTTGCTTTTTCTTTGCCTATTAAACTATCTCAACCCAAGAATTTTCTTACTTTTACTCTTCCAATTCTCTTTCCCATCCCACCAGGGGAGGAGGATGAGCGAGCAAGCAACTGTGTAGGTCTGAGCTGCCGGCTGGAGTTAAACCATGGTACTCTGCTTCTCCACAAAAGGAAAAGTGACAAATGCTTTACACACTGCAATTTCCACCCAGATCATAAATCCAGCATTTCAGAGATACGGCCCCTAAAAGCATTGCTATATGAGGTTATATAATCAGGTGTTCAGCCAGGTGATGCTGGAGCTTTTATACAGCTAGACTGTGTCCATGAGGAAGGAGGCAGCTCATTTACTCCCTTCCTGAAGCTTCCTCTTCCTTGCTACCAAGCAGCCTGCAGATCTCCTGCTCTCTTTTAGCACCATCCACATGCCCACATTCAGCTCGCCCTCTGTTTACTTTTCTAGTGCTGGAGCTGGGATTACCCTCACTGAGAGGCTGTGTGGATCAGCTGCTTTCCATTGTGATCTGCTTCATTAGTAAAGCTTTTTTTGGGGGTCTGTTTTGAAGATGACATGTGGGAAATGCACACCACCTCCAGTAATGTAAATTAATAGCAATTGAGCTGTATGAGAGATTCCCTGTGAGCTGCTCTGCAAAAACTGTCCTGTAGCACATGTCAGGAGTCATTAACACATCAGCTGCACCACATCCAACGCTCTGAAAAATATTTAGGAGGGATTAATCCCTCCAGTGGCAGGCCTCTGTTGGCCTTTGGCAAAGTTACATCATGGGTGAATTTAGTCTCCATTGTCCAACATCAGACAGACTTGGCACCATAGGAATCACGATGACAATAGCAGATGAGCTTGACACGCCTGAGTATCACTTGTTCCCAGCCTCCTGTCATTTCAGAGGGGGTTCCTGAGCCCACTTGATTATCAGACCATGTTCAGAAAACTGAAGTCAGCACACGGAGCACACAGTGGGCTGCATCGTGGCACAAGTCTGCAGGCAGCCTAGCAGATTTTCTGTCTTCTAATTACATACATCATTTCTGATGACAGCTTCATGATTTTTATTTTCACTCAAGAGTCACTAAATGGGCTGACTGCTGTGGTTCACTGTGATTTGGCATACAAGGACTGGAACTGTGGAACAAAAGAAGAGAGCAGGCTGTCCTTTCATGATGCAAGCACAGCATGCATTCAACTTCAATATTTTGTGTTTGCATTTATGACATTTTGCCAAGAGTTTTGGTAGACTGCAAGAGGAGATTTGCCACCTTTATCACAGAATGGAACACCAATTTGGGTGTTACTCACAGTCCTGGTGAGGGGTGACCATCAGCCAGTCATTTAATCTCACTGCGCCTCTAAGCATCATTCCTCCTTTCCACCACCTCTTTAGCTGACAGTCTGTCCTTCTTTTTCTGCTTGTAAAGAACCTGGTGAGGTCTCAGCTGGGGCCACCAAGTGTGTCAGCGATCTGATAGAGAGCATAGCAAGCTCCTCTGATTTGGAAGCACTGGTGGGTGTTTGTCTCACATAGGAGCCAGGATACCAGGGCACTATCTTTGTGTGAAAACAAGAGAGTTTGCAAATCTGTTTTGATCACTTCACATGGGAAATGCACAGAAGTCAGCATTAAAGGGATAGGAGAAATGAACAGAACTTGCTGTACTCCAATCAGGGAACAAATTGTCAGAAGTCTGCAATTAAACTTGCAGCAGGAAGCCTTCTTGGGTAGGGTTGCTTTCTATATCAAGAACTTGACAGCTAAAATTGAAGTCTGTTGAACTTTGCTACATAAATATACATGTGTTTCTTTCCACTTATGAGTCATACAGTCCATTTTACTTAATTATGTGAGACAAAGCTTTAGGAAATGATTTAGAAAGCAGAAGTGTGGCCACTGATGATGCTAAACATACCTGACTACAAGAAAACTAAAAAAAAAAAATTTGGGAAGAAATGTATTTTACATGCAGACTGTGTTTATTAATTTTATGACAAATGTAACTTGACCAGGATAGCATTATATCTTTAGAAATTAATTATGCTATTGAAAGGCAGCTGGTCTTCACATTAAGCAAATGCAATAAAAAATACAACATGCAGATGCTCAAGCTCTCCTCAGGGAGCTGTAATCCAGTGTGGGCAGCCAGTCCCTTCATGAGTTTTATCATTGCTGATCTCAAGTCCCTGTGCTATTTGCAGACTGGAAAATCCTATCCATGATTAAAACAAAGATTTTTTTTAAAATTTTGTTTTGCTTTGTTTTTAGGCAGTACACAGGGACAGAACTCAAACAACTCAGTAATTACCCAGTTATGATCATGGTTATGATCTGAGGGCTGGAAAAACCTGCTGGTATGAACTTCTTTTACGTGTCTGCTATCAAATCCCAAAAATATCTCAAATTTTGGTAAACTTCTACTCAACTTGTGTGATCACTGGTCAAAACTGGTTGATAATTGACCCAGAACAACAGATTGTATACAACCATTTATCTGGGACAGGAAGAGCATCTTGTAAGCTTCAATTCTCCCAAAGTCATATTTTATTTAGCAGGGTTTATTGTCTTTTTTTTTTTAAGGGAATTTACATTTGGGTCATTCCATCCAGTCTGAAGAAAGTATCCCAGTTCCAAGGTTATTGATTATTCTGATGATCTCCCTCTCATTTTTCATTACAAACTTCAGATGTTAGTTTTATCCCTGATGGGAGATTATTAACTAAAAAGCCGTTTCAGTTAGTCAGAATTTATAGGATGGGAATATAGTTGGGATGCTGACTCTAAATTTTTTACTACCAGGTTCAAAGGTTGCAATATTTGCTACAAAATATATTTGCTGGAAATAAATCCTGTGAAATCCAAGCCTCCGTATCTCCATAGCTCCCAGCTACACTGGAAGCCAACCAGGATACCGTTTCATGCCCAGAGGATGCCCAAGGATCTGCCAAGCCTTGCCAATGTTTCATCAACTAAGAGATTTCAGTTTCTGTAGATGGAAAAACCATACCATTGGAATTACACAGGTAACACTGTCGCCTTTGAGAACAAGATCTTCAAAGATAACTCTAGAGGACCAGCCCAACCAACACAGATAGATGTTAATTATGATTATAAACTCCAAAGTCATCTAGGAGTCCTGAAACACACATTTCCAGTTCATGGCACTCTTACATAACATAGTGAATTAAGCAGAAGAGACTGGCATACCATTTCCCTCAATCCTATTTATACCCCTCAATTTTGCAGCAAACAACTATTTAAAATGCAACTAGTTCCATCCACCTACCATAAAAGCAAACATACCAGAATACCAAAATAGTAGACACTAATTGCCACAACCAACACCTACCCACAATCTCAAAAGCAGAAAAATTAAAATTCAGCCTCAATTAATAATGCCCAAAATGTATGAAAAGCAAAATTGCCTTTAACGTGTGGTCTACGAGCATCTTTCGAAGCTGAAACTGTGTCATGTTTGTCTAGAACCTCTTGATAGGAAGATGTAAATTTCTGGAGAGTCTGCTTCACAGCCTGTCATGATGTGGATTGGCCTGATTCCCTGTGAGAATGAGAATTAGAATTACTATTTGAACACATATTGATTGTGAGAGAAAAGCAGCTGGGCAGATCATGCTCAAGTTGCATTGCTAGGACTGCTGGGATGGGACAAGCCTTGCCAAGGGAATAAGACCTCAAGGCTTTGGATGAACGTCTTTCTTGGGAGCTTCTCAAGTGAGAAGGCCTATTTAATGAGATATCCAAGGTCAGAGCTGAAGGATAGAGTCAGGTGAGAATGAAGGCAGGCAGCAGCAGAGGTTTTGCACCACACCACAATACCTATGGATAATCTTTCTATTTTCCAAAGGACAGAGTTGCTCTGTGGCAACCATGACCATAGAGAAGACTGGAAATTCCTTTCCTGGCAGTTCAGGCTGCAGTGCTAGACAACTGATGTCACAGAAATGTGAAATAGGAGCCTTGGGCAGGGTTTGTGTTTTCCTTCCATTATAACTATGTTTTTATTCATTTAGCCATATTGCCTGCTCTCTGTGGGATTTTCCACAATGTCCCTGAGAAAGTTGCACAAGGACCAAACAACCCAGATCAAGATGCACTGTCTCAGAGCAAACCCCTCCAATGACAGCTTTTGTAATATCATTGTGTGAGAGAAAAACAAGCAGCACTTGGTATAGTAAACAGTTTTTCTGTCTTTCCACCTTTAGAAGAAGCCAACACTGTTGGAAGAAAGCTGTTAACATAGAAGAACATGGGAAAAAATTTAATCTCTGAAATAATTTCAGGAGACTTTCACTAATGGTTTATCTGGTTTATACACTTATTCTGGAAAAAAAAAAAAGCTCAGTGAAAACATTTGTGTCCAGAGATGACATTCTTTGCCAAAACAGCCGTGGGTTTAGGTATCAGCATCTCTGCAACTTCAGCTGTGTTGGGAAGGAGACTTCCATTTATAAATACAAATGTATACACGTAAATACATATTTTACCCATGCGTTTTTCAAATATAGAATAAATGTTTCCCACATGCACAGTAGAAGACTCAGGGAATTCAAGGCTTTCCATGGCAGCTGCTTTTATTTATCCCTGTCATACCTTTGAAGGTGTTGGTTTCATCCTCAGGTTGGTGAAACTGTGAATATTTTTATAATATTTTTATAAGTTTTTATACTTTCTTCTACTGCATTTTAAATATAGCTCATAATCCATGTCATTTATATGGGAATAAGCTGGAAGTTCAAATTCTGACTGTCATAGAGGATCCATGCTACACTTTGTGGGCAGATATGGGGCCAGCTGTAAGCACAAAGCACCCAGCAGTTTCCCCATCTGCTGCCCATGTGCCATGTACATCACCCATAAGGTAGGCTGGACTATTCCTGAGCTATCCAACATGTAAATTTGGGATAGCCTTCAAAAGCACCTGGCAGCCTATGAAACGCTGCATTGATGTATCAACACCTTTGGAAGCAGAGGGAAACCTTGACTGGCACAACAACCTCAAGGCACTGTACAGCAGATAACACAAACCTCAGATGAGAAATTCTTCCTCATGGGAAGATGATTTCTGCTCTTGGAGAGTTCAGTATGGGGTGTGTTAGTTACCAATGCTTCTTGCTCCTCCTGCTGCACTTAATTAAAAAACCTCACATTGTAGCACTGTGAGCTTTCACCATTCATCTGCCACTTCCCTTCAAACCTTAGAGAAAATTCATTTAATAGGAAGGTTCAGGGCTTTTGCTCTATTACATTTCAGAGGCAGCCAGCAGGAGAGAGATGCAGAAGCCACAAGCATAAGAAGCTTCACGGTGCAGGTCTCTGTCTTCTGTTTATCTCAGACATACCTGATGTTGCTTGCTTCTCTTGCCTGGGAGAAAAAACCCACATACGAAAAATCAATAAAGAAGCTTCTAGCAGGGCTAACCCCAAGCTAGTCAACAGAAGAGAGACTAGCAGCTCTAGCAGTCAGTCTGTCTTGGTGTGTTGGCTATTTTTGATTAAATTTCATCAGTACTGTGCTGTAGCGCCTATACTATTCCCAGATTCTATGTAGTAATGATGTGGCCTTGGCAGAAACAGTGTTAGGGGACCAGTGGTGGGCACATCAAAGGAGCATGATAAACGTAATCTTATTTAATATATTTCTCCAGCAGGATTTGTTTGCCTCTCCAGGACCTGTAATTCACCTGAAATGAAAAATCAGACATTCCTGACGTTTTGTGAACTCAGACTGTAATCTGATTTTCAAGTTTTTTATCAAATTTTCACTACTCAGGAGTGACTGAATAATATTGTTTTTACTTGGTCCTTCTCCCCATCTGTAGAAAGAGCACTCATGATCCATAGAAGTATAAAATAATCCTTTTCTTTTTTTTTTTT
>VXAX01000750.1:324947-376177 GCA_013399835.1 Leptocoma aspasia
TACGTAAAAATAGACCTTATAATCTTTAAATGTTTAAAAAAATCTTTTTTTTTTTTTTTTTTTTTGGAAGACAAAAGGTTATCTGCAGCACAAGTTATCCATCTGTATTTTATTAGAGCAAAGAGACAAAACCAAGATTTCCAGCCAAAATCAACAACCTTGAAAAATACAGTTCTGTTCACCAGCTTAGTCATCCTGCATGTTGCCCATTTGATTGGGTTTTGAGCAAAACAAGGAACTAAAAAGAATAGTGTGTGTTGCATTAGGATCTCTACCCAACTCTGTAAGGGAAGCCAGAGAAAAAATGACTCACACACTGGGAAGAATTCAACCTGTTCCCAATTATCTTTCCCTGTCAGACTGGAAGCAGCTGATGCACTGGCTCCCATGGGAATATTTTCATCCTGAACAAAACACACATTTAAAGCCACTTCCTGAGTTTGTCCTATTTACTGTTTGCATTTTGTGCTGCCCTCTAACCAGCACAGAGCCTGGCACTGCATGAGCCCTTCTGCACCCCCAGACTTCAGCCCTGCTCCCAGTTTTTAAGGAAATTCAAGGTAACAAATGTAAGAAAGGCATTACTATCTCCAAGCCTGGGAAAGCCATGGAAGAGGTCCCCTGTGAAAAGGGGTTTATTGAGAAGCAGGAACAATGCGAAATGGATTTGCTTGAAGAGATATGCTAAAGACCTTGGAATTCCAAACAAAACCATGCATATAAAAATAGGCTCAGAAGATGTCTGCAGAAATGGTCTAAAATTCACTACCTAGAGATACTTCATGAATGCTTCTTCCAGTAATTGAGAATTGATTATTAAAAAGCTGGTTGATTATGCATAGAAGAATACATAATTATGCACCAGTGCATCCCAGTCCCCACTACAGACATCTCTTCCTATTTTGCATGGCCACGAAAAGAAATGGAGATAGGGACTGACCACAAACAGGCAGATTTTATAGGCACTTTTTCCAGCTGTTCCTCCAGATGCCTCAGAATCACAATTCTGTGGCTGTGAATCAGCCTTGAACACAGGGAGCCAATAAAGTTGCTCCATTGCATCCCTTTGTTGGTGTCTGAGTGATGGTGAGGAATGGTGGCAGCAACATGTTCCTGCATCACCCTTGATGGCAAGTGAGGGAATTGGGCATGAAGCTGGAATTTGTGGACATGTCTGCACAGACTCATACAGGCAGATGTGAGCATGCCTTGCTATGCTATGAGCTAGCCAAGTATCAATGAGATGGATGTGATTTTATTGTGCCAGATCTGTATCCATGTCTATGGATTTCTGTGATTATCTTCTGAGGTCTAGTTTGAATATTACCAATTTGTCTACAAGATCAACGTTTCAGACTTACTTAAAAATGCAAAAATAAAGATCATTTTACATTTTTGGATAATTCAGAATAGTGCTATATTCTACGATTACTCCATTTGCTGTTGATGAAAGGAAGGAATTTCACTGGTTCAGTCCTAACAACTGGAATATTGCAGAATGTTCCTACACAGTTGTTTTTCAAATAAAATTAATTGTCTTTAAAACTGGATCCAATGAGCCTTTAGCTTAAAGTCATTAATCTCTCTGTTCATAGCATAGATTTGAGCCAGATGTTTTACATTTTTCATGCCTTAGTCAAGAGCTGAATGTCTGACCTAAGAGCTGATATTGACCCACGTTTTGGAGTGAATACGTCAAGAAATCCTTTGCAATAACTGTAGTTTCCTGTCAGATGGAAAAATGTTGGAAACTCTTTCTCATGAACTTCTGTGCCTCACTGGCTCTATTTCCTGTCCAAGACCTTTCTAAGTGGGTTGGCATAGTGACAAGCTTTATCTAATATGCAATCACTGATTAGGGAAAAAAGGAATGTCAGTGGCAGTTCAGACAAACTATAAGGAAACTTCTTTCCTAGCTCACTTTTTCAGGCATGTGGTGAAAGACTCAATGCAATTTGTGTATCATTCAGGCTAGTGTCCTCAGAGCAGTTCTTAGCTAAGATTTCATTTGTACTTGGCAATACTTGGGTCTCCAATGTACTTGAGCAGAAAAGATTTTGTAGTGGTAAAAAAGAAAAAAACATTATATCTCTATAAACACAAACACTCTGACTAGATACAGACAACTCTCTTGTCCTCTCTTAAGATGTACTTAGGAGCTGTTTAGACCATGTGTCTGTCCCCTCCCATTCACTATATAGCAAGTTGCATTTATAAATCCTCATGGATAAAATTCATTACTATACAGACTGTGAGCTCATGTAATGACAAGGCCATTTAAACCCCTTAGCAGGCTTGGTCTAACTCTGATCTAAGTTCCAGCTCACAAAAGACACCAAACAACTTTGCAGGTATAAAGACAAGACATGACAGTCAGCATGGAAAGATCAGATTAAATATTAGGATAAAATTCTTTACTGTGAGGGTGGTGAGGCACTGGCACAGGTTGCCCAGAGAACTTGTGGATGCCCCGTCCCTGGAATTGTTCAAGTCCAGGCTGGATGGGGCTCTGAGCAAGCTGGTCCAGTGGAAGCTGGCCTGGCCATGGCAGAGGTTTAGAACTAGATGATCTTTAAGACACTTTCCAACACAGGCCATTCTATGATTCTATGATGCTCAGGGAGAACGAAGTCATCAAGGATCTGAGCTTGACCAATCCTTTGCTGGTGTAGAGCCAAATATCAGAACTTTCATCCACTAATTTCTCCTGTCCCCAAAGAGATAATGGTGAGCAGGAGGGTGAATTAGAAGAATGGAAGAAAAGTTGAAAACCGCCAATAGATCTGCACAGGTGTTCAGGACATAGTGCAATTACACCTTTTCTAAAACTTGTCACATCGCTTTTCTCAGCAAAGCAAAAATGGTCACAGAATCATGGAATACTTTGAGTTGGCAGAGACCTCTAAAGGTCATCTAGTCAAATCCCCTTCCCATGGGTACACATCTTCAACTAGATCAGGTTACTCAGAGCCTTGACCAATCTGACCTTGAATGTTTCCAGGGATGGAGCATCCACCACCAATCTAGGCACCACCCTCAATACCGAAATTTTCCTCTGTATATCTAGACTCAACCCACCCTCTTTCAGCTTAAAATCCTTACTCCTTGTCCTCCAGCTTCAGAGTCTGCTAAAACATCTGTCCTCATCTTTCCTATACATCCCCTGGAAGTAGTGGAAGGCTGTAATAAAGTCTCCCCGAGAGTTTCTCGGGGCAGTAATGACGTGTTTTTCAGTGCAAGGGGTATAACTGCAGGGAGAGGCTCTGCAGCAGCACCCCAGCTGCGGCTGTGGCTGCAGGGCTGGCAGCAGGAGACATCTAGTGGTGTTCAGCTGTAAATATAAGAATAAACAGCAGCCGGTGCATCATTCTCCTGGCTCTGGAGTAAGGATGCCTTGTTCAAGTGCTGCAGGAACAGCTCTGTGCTTCCAGGAAGCATTTGTACTCCTGCTCTGTGCAACTCCACGACATATATCTGCATTGCACAGAAGTAGAGGTGTTTATGTGCACGGTCTAGAGGGGACAGTTTTAATGTGTATACTTAGTTATATGTGGAGGAGGAAGTTTACTAGAAACTTGTCTCTTAATGAAGTTGTGAACTAAGCTGATCAAAAAGATCGCTTGTAGTTTTTTTCTTACAAAATTACAACGCTGAAAGTATATCATAAAAGCCTGAACTAAAACTAAATAGCTGCTAACAACACATAAAATTATGTTACCCCTTGGGATGAGACACTGCTGCAAAAATTCAGTGTCACACTCCCAGCAACATCACTATCACTTGCCTGTACCCCTTTATTAGCCTCTCCATGTCAGAGCACAAGACTTACTCTAAGTCCATACAGAGAAAGCTTCACATAATGCCTTTGCCATATAGCTGGAGAGGGATGGCTCATTTTATTTGTTCAATCATTTATTCAAAAATTACTTCAAAAATGGAAGTAAGGAGGGCTTACTGAAAAGGCTGCATTGGGGTTTTTTAGCTGCATAAAGCATACCTTTGGTATTGATTTTCAGCACAGCACCCCTTTGACCTTGATCTAGAGAAGCACAGCAGTCTGAGGCTGAAGTCAAACAAGTACTTACATGCTTTGCTGAGCTGGGGTCAGAATGCTGAGTACTTCGCACAGTCAGATCTTTGGCACAAAAATAACACCAAAAGGTCACCAGAAATTCCAGCTGTGTTCTGGGAATTTATTACTATACCGCTGGAAAATAAATTTGAGTACTGATCAGAAACCAATCAATAGGTTGAAATCAGATGCATATGGCAGACTCTTTGGTAAAGTTAATGTTGTGAGCATGTCATCAATTTTGCACAGAAATCCAGCCTAGTAAAGTAGAATTTTTTAAATTATTCTGTTCCAGAAACAAAAACCGTTTGACACTTGATTGCCCAAATTGTCAAAACTCATAGAAAAACTTTTTTTTAAAGTCTCTGTTTTTCCCTTTGTTTGTTATTTTTTTAATAAAGAAAGAAAAAAAAGCATCCAATTCAAGTTGCATGTTCCAGTGCTGCCTCTTGGATATTATAATACTATAAGCAACACTTTGTTTGGACTGAAATATTGATTTACAATACTAAGAGAGTATTGTAAACCCAAGTAAAAGAAAGTGCCAAACACCAGGGTACTCTAATCCAAAAATTTATGTTATGTGAATGACATTCTACTAGATCACTCTTAAAAGATCATCCCTTTCTTTTTTCATCTGATGTCTAGTGTCCCTTCCCTCCCATCATGAATCATTGTGAGTAGCCTGGCTCTGTCTTCCTGACAACCTCCTCACAGATATGGAAAGGCTGCTATTAGGTGCCCCCAAAAACTACTCTTCTCTGGGCTGGTCAAGCCTGTTTTCATCTGCCTCCCCTCACACAACATGTGCTCCATGACCTTGATGATTTTGGTGGCCCTCCCACTGACTTGCCCAAGTTCATCACTCTTTTTCTTCCTTCCCTAAGACTCTTTGAACCTGATGGCCCAGCTGGTTATTCAGCCTCAGACCGTAATCCACCGAGTCAGACCTTAAGAACCCAGCTTGAAAAGAAGGATCCTGTGACTGTGTCATAAGTCTTGATGAAGTCAAGGTAGACAACACCATTCTTTCTCCATCCTCGGACCCAGCTGCATCATCTTAGAAGTTAAAAATGGTCTAACACTAAATAAACCCATAAAATATATATGACCTTTCTCTACTGTCTTGCTCCAACATTGAGTCACTTAGGTGAACAAAGTACTATTGGAACATTCTGAGTTCATATTCTTCCTGTTCTGAACTTGGTACACAAGCAAAGAGCTGACACAATGTCAATTTCTATACTGAATGAGAAAATTTATTTCACTTAGGAGGCCACTCCGGAGACTGAAGCACGGCTGCAGTGTCTTCAACTGAACACTTCTATCTCTTGTGTCTCATCAGTGGTGTTTTTTAATGGACCTAATACCATGTGATTTGAGACATTAATTCCATAATTTGCTTTCTTTGTTAGTTCTTGAAACAAAAACTGTGCCCTCATTAACAGAAAGGTGCGCTGACTGGACAAGACACAAGCCAGGCTGAAAATTTTGAAAGAGGAATATAGAATTGGCTTGGAAGGGACCTGAAAAATCACCTGGTTCCAATACCCATGGGCAGGGACACCTTACTCTAGACCAGGCAGATTAAAATCCTATCCAACCTGGCCTTGAAAACCTTCATGGAAGGGGCATCCACAACCTCTCTGGGCAACTTGTTCCTGTGTCTTACTGGAAAATAGAAAAAATAATATAAAAAATAGAAAGCATAGGAATGAAAGAGGAGAGGGGAAAGAAACGGAAAACACTAGGAAAGATGTTCTCATTCCTGTTTGTGAATAGGCAGCAGCTCGGCGGCAGGGCAGGGCATCCCTCGGGCTCAGCAGAGCGCAGCGCAGCCCGGCGGGAGGTGGCTCAGCACCATGGCCAGCGCCCGCCGCGCCCCGAGTGGGGCGGGAGGGATGCTGAGCTGCGGGGATCCCCCCTCCGCAAGAGGGGGAATACCTCCTCGGCCTCTTCCGCAAAGTCCAGACAGCCCTGGATTTTTAGGAACATACGGGAGGGACTTAGGTGTGTCTGTGGGCCTGGGCTGCGCTTTCCCTGCTGGGGTGGGGCTGTTAGCTTTGAAGCATCTGCAAGTGAACCAGCTGCAAAGAGAGCTGTTTGTAATTCTCTGTCCCCAGTGATTTCTTGGCTTGGATTGAAAGTGCCTCCAAAACTCTTTGGAAATGTCAGGCTACTTTGCTATGACATTTCTGTCTTATTTTTTTTCTCCACTTTTGCTGACAGTGGCTTATAACTGCTTGCAGTGCTTTCTCTGGAAGAAAGAGGTGTCCATGAGAAAAGTAGTGGTGGACTTTTGAGGATGTGATCATAAATATATGTTAGGAATTCATGACATCCCGGTTTGTAACATGCTATTAAATGTGAGATGATGAAAGGGGAGAAGAAAGGTCTGCAGTGTGGGGGACATTAAGACCCCTGAAGGTTTGCTTTATTAAATTCACATGTGCAGAGTCCTTTCTAGTTGTTTTTCTTTTCATGGTGGCTATCACGTCTCAGATCCAGCTGTCCACTGGCTTCTTCCCTCCCTACAAGTGATGGCTTCTTTCATGTAATTCCTCAAGGAATTAAGTTCCTTGTTTTTAAATGGCTACTACTCAGAAAGCTGGTAAATCCTGCTCTTAGAGCTTGAGTGTCCTTCCATCTTTATGAAACTATGAAAATCAACAGGACTAGTGCCATGGCTTAATACAGAGTCTTCATTCCTGAAGCCCTCCACAGACCTCCTTGTGGAGACATATCTTGCTCTTGCAAAGACTTACCCATCCACCAGCTTTTGGAGATCCCCAGGAATGAATGCACTTTCACCCTTCCTGTGCTATTACAGCCTGTCTCACCTTTCCCGACACCATCTTTGCAGGAAGCACTCACTTTCCTCCCCCAGCACAGCTGCTCTCCATCTCTAGAGCTCCAAGAGACCTCACAGCCCCGCCGAGCCTGGAGCAGGGGGAGAAGAGGGATGTGACTGTCATGACCTCACCACAGAACCGGGACTGCAGGGAACAGGTAGAACAAACATCCCTCCCCCCTCCTTGGGAGCTGGATGGCCAGCGAGGACCTGCAGTTGCCCTCCCCCCGGGGGCTGGAGATGACAGCCCACCCATCACCCTCTGCCTGGGGATAGGACTGGGGACACCCTCTGCATCCTCCCGGTAGCAGCAGTAGCGACAACACCCCCACGGCTGGGGGGCACGGGGAGGGGGGTACGACTCCCACGGCAGAGCCTTGAGGACGTGGGGACACTCACACGTATTCCCCAGCCGCCGCAGCTCCCTCCTCCCCGCGGTCCCAGCCGCGCTCCCGCCGCTATCCCCCTTGCTGCTGCAGCTGCTGGCCCTGCCCCGCGCATCCCACCGGGAACGGGGGCTGAGGGGAGGGACGGGGCCGTGGGGCCTCTCCCGCACCGGGGAGGGGTCATGCAGGTGCGATTAGAGAAGGCTGAAACAGAGTAATAGACAAAATAATCAATGGACGTGTTATTTATTTTTTCTTTCTTTTTCTTTCCTTCCTTCCTTCCTTCCTTCCTTCCTTCCTTCCTTCCTTNCTCCTTCTCTTCCTTCTCTTCCTTCTCTCTCTTCCTTCTCTCTCTTCCTTCTCTCTCTTCCTTCATTCCTTCTCTTTCTTTCTCTTTCTCTCTTTTTTTCTACAAATGGAAGCCTTTTCTGCTGGAGTAGCCTGGAAGTGAAACTTTGGTGAGAGCAAATCAGTTTTAATTTGGACATTTGGTTTGGAAATGCCCGTGTGTTCTTTGGCAAAAGCTCAATGCCTCGCATTGGTTCTCCCTTTTCACAGGTTGGGCTCTGCCATACATAAACCAGGCGTTTACACCCTGCAATTATGCATGAGTGTAAGAGCAGGTGCTTCCAGCTGGCCCCTGCTGCCCTCCCTCCCTGCTCATTCCTCACAGTCAGTATGGGAAACTGCCAGGGATGAAGTGATGAGGACATACATCATGGAGTGAACCTGCCCTGGCTCCCAAACCAACCCTGGCCTCCTAAGCCAGGGACATAAATGCAGCAGCCATGCTAACAGCTCAGTGCAATTCCCTTAGTAAACCTAGTGGAAGAGAGATCAGTTTAGACCCTTACTGTTCTCTCTGATGCCCATTCTAAGAAAGTAGAATTTTGTGGTTTTTGTAACAATGGGCCAGTCAAAGCATTGTGGTTTGAGCAGAAAGAAATCAAGTGACAGGCTTTGGAAAATGTTTATAGAGAGTGGTAAATAGAGAAAAATCCTTTGGAGCCTGTGTCAGAGACACATATTTTTTGTTGATGCTGTATGCACTGAACTGGCTGAGGGAATGGTACAGATTTGTTGGTGCACCATGAGCCCTTCCACAGGGCTTGCACCTACATCCCGAGTGCTGTCAGTACCAGACCATCAGAGAGCTGAAATTTAGAGCATCTCTTAGAGAAAACACCACTGTTCAGTGCTACTCACAGAAATAATTTTCTACATTGAAATAAATCCTTTTTCGGACTAATTTATTCTGGAGGTGGTTGAGTTTCCACTCATGCAGAGAATCAGAGTCACAGTTATTGTATGCTGATCAGGCAGCAGGTTAAAGGGTCTTACTATTTAAGAAAAAAAAAAAATCCTGTACATACTTTATAATAAACTTCTCTGTCATAGTGCACTGTTTTTTGACAAGGAGTTAAAGAGTTCAGGATGCTGCAGTTCACTCTAATGGAGCAGATCTGAGCAGAGTGGACTGCACTGGCTTCCTATAATCTTCTAAATCTGTGATGACATGTTCAGTGATTTCACTGGGGCCAGGATTTTGCCCTACTGTGTTAACTGGATGACTCTTTACAGACATATGAGTACAGTTGAAAATACAGAGGATAATTCAGCGGTATTTCTACACTGCCCAAGAAAGCACTGAGCAGAAATGGCACTAGTCCATCCATAGAGAGAGCTTAGCTGCCCAGGACAAGGCTGCTTAGCCCAGTTACAGCACCAGAGTGACAGAACTGGGCTGATCCTGGTGCCAGGGCCAAATTGTCTGTGCTGCCCTCCATGACACACAGAGGTTTGCTCTGCTCTATTTAATAATAAAAGCTGTTTTTATTTTAAAAACTTTTGCTCACCTATTTGCATGATTCATAGAAATAACTTAATGTATTTATGTGTTATGTAATCTATGTGTAATGAACTAGTTTGTTTATTCTGGATGAATATAGTGCTCTGTGAGCCATAAAAACAATGAGATTTAGAATCATGGAATCATTTAGGTTGGTAAAATTTTTAAGATAATTACATTCAACTGTTAATCCAGCACTGCCAAGTCCATTGGCAAACTATGTCCCTAAATGCTGCATCTACTCATCTTTTAAATGCCTCCAGGGATGGTGACTTCATCACTTCCCTGGGCAGCCTGTTTCAGTGCTTGTCCACCCTTTCCATGAAGAACTTATTTTTAATATCCAATCCTGGTGCAACTTGAGGCCATTTCATCTTGTCCTATCACTTGTTGCACAGGCAAAGAGACCAACCCTCACCTGGCTATGGCCTCCTTTCAGGGGTTGTAGAGAGCAATAACATCCCCCCTCACACTCCTTCTCTCCAGGCTAAACACCCCCAGCCCCTCAGCCGCTCCTCAAAAGATTTGTGCTCCCTTCCCTGCCTCCATTGCCCTTCTCTGGACACATTCCAGTCCCTCAATGTCTTTCTTGCAGTGAGGGGCCCAGAACTGAACACAGGATTTGAGGTGTGACCTCACCTGTGCCCAGTACAGGGGACAATCACTGCCCTGGTCCTGCTGGCCACACCATTGCTGATACAGGCCAGCATGCTTTTGTATATAAGCCAGGATGCTTTTTTCTTCCATCTCAAGGCTGGGTGCTAACATCTTAAAAATGGAAGAGTTTCTGACATCCAGTCATCTGCTGAAGGGCATCTCAGGAACAAGAATCTCTCATTGCTTTGAAACCATATTTTTTGATTTTCCCAGGTATTTTAAAAGTACCTTGAGTCAATCCTTAGTTGCCCTGACCCATGCAAATCAGACTTAGGTAAGTGAGCTGAGAGTGTAAAATTATTCTATCCCTATGTATAGCCCACTTCAGCTGTTACAACATTTTATGTGTGATTTGTAACCCACAACACTCCTTGCAATGAAAGAACTGTCCTGTGAGAGTCTTGGTACTCCATTTTCCTCAGTGCTGCGTCCAAGGTCATAGTAGAAGTTTGTGGAGTATAAGGGTACACAAACATTCCCAAATAAAGGAGGACCAGAATTCAGGCTCAAGCACTGAGCACTTGGTCAGCCCCACTGCTTAGCTGGTAGTCCTGTCCCTGGATGTCTTCTAAGTGGCCACTTACAATGAAAAAGAATTGCAGCAGTATACCTTGATTTCATCACAGAGATATGTCTGATGTTTATTTTGATGACCACTGTAGATTCAGAAGTAAATTCAGATTTTTTTAAACTATTCAACTTTTTTAAACTATGGAAAGATAGAAGATTTTTTTTTGTAAAATACAGCAGATTAATTACTTAAAGTTATTTTTTATGTTCCTGTTGTATTTTAAGAAAAAAACCATTCAGACTCAGCCATAGGTTTATGATCCTCTTCAGCTTGCTTTTGGGAGAGGGAGGAAAAATCTCATTTTGGGTAAAGAAGTTATCAAATAAACTAAATACTGCACTAGAGGGAAAAAATAGTCTGAGTAAATAAAAGAAACCATGCTCTAGCAGATTACTTTCCTGGCTGGGAAGAACCATAACTAGACAGATATGAGACAGCATTAGAGACTGCAGCTGAAAAAGCAAATTTACAACAAATGACCTTACACAGATTAACTTGAGATAACTGCAAAGCCTCTGATCAGCCTCAGCCTTCCTTACTGTTTATTTATCATGTCTAACCTCCAAAAAGTAATTACTGGGAATCTCTGCTTCATCAGAGTAATCAGATTTAGATTCTCATCCTAAATCCAAAACAGGACAATGCCAGGTCCTAGGAAGAAGATTAGCTCTATGCCAGCTGAACCCAGGACAGTGGGATGAACACGTAGGCCCACGCAAGCTCCAGACAGTGGATGACCACAACCAAAAGGGTCATGACACGAGCAGCACAGCAGCAGATGTTTCTAGAATTGCTCACTCTGATAATAGCACTGTTCAGAAATGTTGCTTCCACCAATTTCCTGTAGCAGCAAAGGGACCCTTTGGTTCATTGTCTCAACCTTCATTGGCACGGGTGCTTCTGTGGGGTTCTACTTGACTAGCCATGGTTTTAATCCTGTTTGGCAAATTGTACTTGTCTATCTGGGACTGGACCTGGAAAGAATAGTTTAGAAGAAGCATGTGCAAGGAAATAGTTAGAAAAAGAGGTCACTGGAAAAAGTGTATCTTTGTTCAGCGTTTAGTAAATATGGTTGACAGATGTTAAGAATGACATATCGCACCAGATGTTTTATGTTTTAGGAAAAAGAAGCATCACAGCTATAGCATGATGAATCTGTTTGTTAACCTTTCTGGCAGGTGCTGAAGGGAGGGCTTACATATAAAACTGTAATCTGCAGCAACTTTGGAATATTTGAGGAAGGTTAATCATCCTGCAAACTTGTGTCAGATTCTCAGCTGACGTAAAACGATGTAATTCCACTGTACTCAGTAAAATCAAGTTGATTTATACCAGCTAAGGGCATCATACCTATCCCTATATTTTATTTATTTTCCTAATTAGACTTGAGATCAGAACATAAGCAGTGTTCAGCACTCCTTCAGGAGTTATTCTACTATTTTAATTGTTAGAGGACTGAAATACCATCACTCTCACACCATAAATTGAAATAATACAGAACTCTACAAAAATCTGATTGGAGGAGGACATATTCCTGAGAGTCTTGGTTTGTAATTTTTATTCTCAGTCATCTGAGAATTAAAATTAATTGTTAGCAGCCTGAATGGCTCCCCCAAAAAACAGGATTCAGCTGGAGTATGTTAGAATCAAGATGACCACTTTCTCTGGCCATGAAAAAAAACAAAATTAAATGGTTAGTAATATTTTACAAATAATTATACGTAGCTAAATTCAGTGGAAAGTACTGTCTGTTTCATCATTCACCATCAAGGATATGACTCCCAGAAATACCTCCAAACAATAACTGCCTATATGTTTATCCCACATACGTGAGAGATGAAAAGCTGGAAAACAGTCTTTTCAATTTCTGTTGAAATTTTCTATTCACTATTGCATTTGACAGCAATGAACTGTCATACCAGAAATTCCAAAGTTATATTTGAAACATAGTATCTGTCACAAATCCTGATTTAGGATCCTGCTGACTACACCAATTTGTTGCAAATGAGTGGTTTAGGCCACTTGAAGAGTCACCATCAAAGGTATTAGCAAAATCAGGTTTTAATATAAATTTCTGGAAGTGTGACTTAAGATATTTTTAAGATATTTCAATGGCAAAGCTCACTCTAGTTCTGATTGCATGGATGAAGCGTACAAAGGAAAATGAGATCAGAATCAGTTATGAGTCATTTACAGAGCAATCAGGGATGAAAAAAGGCAAGGCTGCAAGGAGTAAGGGCACAGAAGGGTCTAGCAATAACAGCGGTACTGGAGACTGTGACTCAGGTGGAGAATGTTCCAGGGCTCTCAGGGGATGGCTGATTATTCCTGTTCTTGTCCTTCATTCAGCATCTGCAGTACCTGATATGGTTAAGGGACACTTCACCCTTGTGAAGCTCCTTACACAAAGGTGTAGCAGGAATCCCTGAGATCATAGAGCAGACCTGAGGAGGAGCAGGGTCGGGGGGATGCACCAACACAGTGTCTTGTTTACCATTTCCCTAACAGTGTTTGTACCAAGGTAATTTTATTCACTGGAGGATTGTTTTAATGGCACTCATTCACTCTTCACTGTTGCGCTAGAGATTACACCCCAAAGACAAGGCAGATAGGACACAAAATCTTTCTTTGAAGGTGCTTTTAAAAATCCCACTAGGCAGCTGCATGTTTCTTTAGGCATACAGGTATGGTAAAAAGTCTGAGCCTCTAGATAAATGGGGTCATGAAAAGCTGAGTTGATTAAAATAATCTATTAGATATCTACTGTAATGCAGAGACCAGTAAGGGGCTGCTCTCAAACATCCACTGTCTAGAATATATAATACATTGGTCTTAGATGACAAATAAATTGTGACTTTCCTGCTTCATTTGGGAACCTATGACTCTAAACTACCTCAGCAGAGTTAATTAAGTTCTCCCGTAATTCATTGTAAAGTTTCCTTTACATAACTTCATCCTATTACTCATAGTCTTACCTCATGGCACATGGTCCCTCTGAAACTTAAAATTACATATTCTGTGTATGTAATATATACATAGCCAGATTCTATGTCCCCTAGCACTGCTATTAGATTCCATTATATGTGGCTAGATTTCAAAAGTGTTTTTAACATAACCATTATTGTGTCATTAATGTTTAATTAATGAGTTGTTTACTCCCTATTTCTGGCAGTTCATTTCTGCCTTTGTGTTGCTCAGTTGCAACCCACATGAGCAGGGTGGTAACCTGGACTGCTCACTGGGTCAGTGCTGCAGCAAAGCTGCAATATAAATCCATACAATTCTAAACAAACATTGTTGGTTTATACTCCATTTAAAGGGGCAACTCAACCTGTACCCCTTCTTAGACTCCGAGTCCTCTAGTATGAGATCATTACCTTTCCTCTTGCATGGCACTTCTTTCCTTCACAATGGTTTTAACTGTGAACCAGAAGCAGAGTCTTCATTGGAGTGAATAGGCTCTGCAGAATTTTACATTTGAAAGGAAAGTGAAAAATAACAGAAAGCAGCTATCAGTGCTTCAGACCCTCAGTTTTGATATTGAGGCACACACAGGTAACAATATCCTTTTCAGCTGAGAGTGCAGAGGAGATAATATGAAATAAATAAGTACTCTGAATAACTCTGCAGAGGGGACTGTTGGAAAAGCAAGAGAATTAAGTGCATTATTTTTAGATCCACAGTTCAATGTGCAACCCTTATGACCACCTGCTTGACAGAAGAGCCAAAAGTAATTGATGCTGTAAGTCAGAGCATGCCTGGGTGTCCTTTCTTTTTGTTCCTTTCATGAACAGCCCAGAGTAAAGTACCTCTTCATCTTTTCTTCCATTGCATCTTTGAAATTCTGCTATAACTATAAACACAGAGCGTGTCCTGGTTTTGTCTCATGCATTTATAGGGCTCTGAACAACCCATTCTGGTTGAAGATGTTCCTGCTCATTACAGAGGTATTGGACTAGATGGCCTTTAAAGGTCCTTTCCAACCCATTGAATCACCATTCAATGATGACTCTTGCTACTGTTATAAAATCACCGTTTGGCTCTTGTGCCTCTGTATTAGTAAGGATGGAATTTATCTCACTTAATTTCAGGCAACCCTGCCTGAAATGTTTATTTCTGTGCCATCAGACTGACCTTATTGGACTTGCATCAGTTGTGTTAGAAACACCCACCCCAGGATGAAGTGACTCCCATGTGACAAAGTACATTTATCCCTCCGCTTGCCATCAGGATAAGCTCACTGATTCATTCAGCATGTATCTTACGTGTCAGAAGCCAGAAGGGGGACAGATGAAGCCTGAAAAGGATCAGACAAAGCCTGTTCAGATGGCTGTTTGTTTCTTTGGTTGCTGTTGCTGCTTTAATAGAACTGATGTTCAAACTCACTGATTTTCTCCAGTTAAATGAATTTTGTCCACTTGCTGGAGATAGAGGACACCTGCCTCTCTCCTTAGAAAAGCTGATGTGCTAGGCTAAGCAGAAAGATTATTATATGGAGTGGATAATTGGAAAGGTTTGACAATTTGAAACTAGATTGAACAGCTGAAAGCAGGCCTGAGGTTTGAATACTTCCATGGAAATTAATGTTGTGGTGTCTGCTGATTTTCCAATGTATGGTGTGTGGTTTTGTAAATTAATAGCAATTTATCTGGATTCTGAGAGGAAAAGTAACACTGGAAGGAAAGAGAAGGCTTGAAAAACATCTTTAAGAAGTTATGCACTGCAAAGTTTCTTCTTGAGGCAATTCTCTATTCCTGGAGATAAGAGCCAAAAAAATAATTTCTTTGTGTTGGAAGGAAAATAGTGCCAAATCTAGTAGTTATCTAATGCATTCTGCTTGTCATAGAATCAATTATAGAATCATAGAATGGTTTGTGTTCAAAAGGATCTTAACTATCATCTACTTCCAAACCTCCTGCCATGGGCAGGGGCACCTTCCACTAGACCAGCTTGCTCCAAGTCCCGTCCAACCTGGCCTTGAACACTGCCAGGAATGGGGCATCCAGAGCTTCTCTGGGCAACCTGTGCCAGTGCCTCACCACCCCCACAGTGAAGAATTTTTTCCTAATATTAAATCTAAGCCTACTTTCCTTCAGGTTGAAGCATTCCCTCTTGTCCTGTTGCTCTACATCCTTGTGGAAAGGATCCCCTTTACTGTATACTAAAGGGGATACTAAAGGGGACTGTATCCCCTTTAGCTGCTGGAAGGTGCAAGAAGGCCTGGGAGGCTGCTATAAATAATCTAATGATTGACTACTGCTTCCCACCTGTGTCGCCATCCATTTCACGCTCTTACTCCAGCCTGAAGCAAGCTGCTGCTGGAAGCAGTATTCCTGTGTTTGGGTTCAATTTGGGTTCAATGCTCTTAGCAGGCAGGCGGGGTCATACAAGCTGGAAAACCAGTCCTGACTTTCTGTGTCCACAGGTTTGGACTTATGCACGGGCTTATGGAGGACCCTGCAGAGCTGAGGCTCTCCTGGTGCTGCTTGGTCTTCTGAAGCTGGCAAGTCTTCCTGGTGCTTACGTCTCAAAATGGTATTATTCTACAACTGCAGCTTGTCTGAGCATAAGTAATCCTATTATAAGTAAATTTGGCCTCAGAGATGAAGATTAAGCCAAAAGGCAAAAAGCAGTGAAGTCACACGCCTCAAAGACAACTACTCTGCTGCAACAACCCCCTGCATCTAATTATCATTTAATTTACAGAAATCCATGTTCTTTTTTGAATTCTTAGGTTAATATCTTAAGTAAATAAGATATATTTGGATGGCCCATTTTTTAAATCCAGTTCTTCTTCGGAAGGATTTTTTTTCTTTTTTTTTGCTTTAAAGAAGCCAGATCCATTCCCCCAGTTAATAACATGAAATTAAAGGGGTATTTAATGGAAGTTAGTTTTGATTTGAAGATACATCAAGTTATATTCTTCAGTTGCTGAAGGTCATCATTCAGGACAGGAGCTCTATGGAGATTTAGTCAAAAACACAGCCACTTTCTGAGATGTTCACATTTTCCTTGGTTTAGGTTTGAAAAATAAAGTACTAGGCTGTGTTTCTAGGTTTCTGAATATCCTGGACAAGCTCCAAGGGATTGAAATCTCTTGTGTCACAGGTGGCTGAAGGAAAGGGCAAAAAAATCTCTGCTGCTGCCCAGTGTTTGTCCTGGCATCTTTGCTGTTTGTCTACTAGCCATTAAAATGTAATAGTGCTTCTTATGGGTATAAAGCTGTGGTAACCTTTTCAGTGTTAGGGTTAAATTCCACTTCAGCTATATACTTGGGAGGGCTTCTATTTTTCCTGTTCCTTCTGTAGCAGCTGTGGAGGGTCCACCTTTTACAATACTATCTGCAAACCAACACGGTACCAGGCTCCAATGCAAAATGCAAATTAAAAACACTAACAGAAAAAATAAGTTGGGATAAGATGTTTTAATGACTTCCATGAAAACTTTATGTTTTATCTTCTTAAGTAAAAGGCAAAATATTTATGAACAGTTCCGAGTGAGGGCTCTACCTTTGCTAATTTCAGTGCTAATTGGAGTTATGACTTCTGCAGAAATGTGCTTAGATATCAATCACCAATTGTGGCACAGTGGAGCTAAATAACTTTGTATTTCCCTACCCTTAGTACCACCAGCCTGATGGCACATGGGCCCTGAGCATGCATCTTGGTTCCACAAACAGAACTTGGTTCTTCTTTTTCAAGTACGTTCACTCCCTTTGTTTCCACTGGAACTTGGTGACATTTCCTGATTTCCTCCTTGCTGAGTTTATTTGCCCAGATCCAGCTGATTCACATCTTGGACAAAATCCTTTATTTTTCTGCCTTTATCTGTACTGAATGTCTCACACCCAGTGGAGATACACAGAGAGCCACCTTCTGCCAGCCATGTGGGATGAAGAAGCTCTGGGCAATCAGCAACCTGAAGTTCTGAAGTTATTGTATTTTGCCCCTCTAGTATGCTCTTACAGATCACAGGCATTGTCAAACTATCAGTGACTGAGGACAACCATTTGCCCAGGCCCAGAAGGGGTTTCCATCCCCCTAAAAAGGATTTGATGAACAGAAGGATGGCTGTGTTTGGCTCTGATGAGCTGCAGGGTGAATTTCAGGGCTGGAGAGAGAAAATTGCAGACAGAGATTTTTGAGAACAGCTGGAGACTTTACTGCTAATTGCCGGATCTAGTGAGATGTTCTTGGCATACAGCTTTGTGACAGAAGGATTACAGTGCCTGATTACCAGCCAGAAATGCCTAAGCATACAATCCACCTTGTGTGAGGAAATGGGAGACTAAAAGGCCCTCTGTGTGGGAAAGGCCTTAGAGGCACACAGAATTGCTTACAGGGAGCCACATGATCTCAGTACGTACCTTCCAGGGCCATATACCTTTGCTGCATTCAAGGGGTGGATAATTCCTGATCTTCACATTATCACATCTGAGTAAGGAACATACTGTAGCCTGTGTGTTTCCACTAGCACCAAAGGAATTTTGACCCTGTGTATTCTTAAAGATCTCCTGAAGCTCATTTCCTAGTAATGAAAAATCACATGATTTGTATAAAATGTGTTTGTCAGGTTTCACTTGGCACACAACCCAGTCCTCTGGGCATGTAAGTCTGCTAGTTCAGTCCTGCATTACAGCAAGACCTTGCAGACATTTACCAACTCCCAGGGTTTCATTTCTTTTCCCTCTTCCAATCTGAGGAAGAACAGAGAGCTGCAACATCTATCTCTTTGATTGGGAAGATAAATTGAAACTTTGTTTATGGTAAGGCTCAACAAAGTGACAGTCCAGGTCTAAAGACATCGGCCTGTCCTCAAAGAATGATTCCTGAGCCCAGCACAGCACACAGTTGTGTAATATATGTCACCTGCACATTCCTTGGTACTCATCCAGAGCTCCAGTCTGTGCCAGCCCTGTATCAGTATCAGCACAAGGAAAAGGTTGGCATGAACACAACTGGTGTGCTTGGGTCTGCCTCGAAGAGCTGCAGCCCCCAGGGAAAAACAAAGCCATGAGGAAGGAAGCAGCAACAAACCTGACCTTAGCATGTGGCTGAAAGCCAAACTTCTTGTGGGTTGAGTACTTGAATTTTTGAGCAAATTTGTTCAATTGTCTTTAATTTGAACAATGGCTAAAGAGTTGCCTTTGTTTTTGCTTATACAGTGCAGTAGGACTTTTTGTATAGTCTTTGTGCACAAGGTTTCCAAACAAAAATGTTCAATAACCATGGTATATTTGTCCTCAAATAGGAAAAAAGCTAGAAAATTTGCATTCCTCAGCTAAGCACACACATAAAAATGTATACAAATACTGTATATTTGTGTGTATAGTCAAGCAATCTGTTATGTATGAATTGCCACCCTTTCCTAGTTTTCTCAATGTGTGAAATGATTCCCATCTGAGAGCCAGACATGCATCTCCAAAATGAGTCTGGTGGTTTTCCACATCTGTGTTTTCATAGTATCTAGTCCCATTTCTCCTTGTTTTACCCTTTCCCGTCTTAACAACATGAAGAAGTACGAAAACTTTTGAAGAAATGAAATTCTGAACTGATTAATCCAACAGAATTATCTGACAAAGATACTTGCAAAGTTAGGGCCTACATCTCATTTTATCCAATAAACCAGCAGCAGCTGGCACTTCCACAGTTTAGGGCAAATAGTGTATTTTATGCTGGAGGATGAATTTGCACAGTCTTTTCCTGGACTCCACCTCTTATTCACACTGTCTGGCACCTACAGGGAGTGAAAGAAGGGCTGGCGAGCTCTGGACCGTGTGCTCTGTCTTTCATGATTACTGAATGTTATTTCATGGGTAACACCAGTATATTTTATGTCTCAGTAAAAGCATATTACTAGTGTCAATGACTCAGAATTTAAGCAGTGGTTCATCACTAGTTTATTCTCAAGATAACATCCCAGAATCTTTTCCCTAGAGCTGGGGTATGAATTCTGTTTGCTACCACATTTCAGTAAAGTCCCAGCAACAAGAGTCAGCTCTCACACAGCCAGCATGCAGAGTTCCACTTCCTTGTGGTCAGGAAGATCCAAATACCAGGTCAGACCAGTACTTTCAGCCACTAGAAAAGATAAAAATCCTGAGGTGCCCAGATTGTTTGCACACCCTGCAGTTGTGTTCCACTAGCATGCCTGCATAAGGTGATCCCTTCTACTTTGCAAAGAGCCAAGTGTTCAGCTTTTCTGGACTTGGGTCATTCAAATCAATTTGTCCTGATAGAAGTGACATCCTTTAAGATGAGAAGCACTTAACCTCAGTCAGAGCAAGACTCCACCACACCCAGATTTGGAAACAACATTTTGATCCCACCCACAGTAGACAGTACTCACAGTGACTTTTTATAGAAATGCCTTCAAATGCTGATTTCAACTTCTTTCCAAACCACTCCATGTATTCATGGGGAAGACTATTTTTAGTGCATTGTTTGTATAGAAGGAAAAAATAGCAAAAGTCCTGTAAAATTCTGCATACATGCACTCTTGCATGGTAACACATCAAATAAATTAAGGGAGTTTTGTCCTGAAAAATTTTAAAGCATATTTTGAGTAGGTGAGAATGAGACAGTCAAAGCACACACCATTCAACAAATATGAGCAGCCTGTTTTTTCAAACATGTGAAAGCTGCTTGGTTTTATTCAGGTATATTAAAAGATGGAACAATCAGGATATTTGTGGACTCCTCAATTTTAAATACCGTAAATGAAGCAGAACTGCCCTGCACTCCATCCAGAATGCACTGGCTGATTTCTTCCAAAAGAATAGAGAATTAGGCCTTCAAGATGAATTCCAGAGAAAGATTGTAAGTTTAGGGCTGAGATATAAAGTGTAAATAGGATCATGGGAAATATAAAGAAATATATGATAAAGCTGGCTTTATCATAAGAAACTTGAGGAGAGACAAGAGCTGGCCAGTCAGAGCAGAGCTATGAGGGTCCTGAGGACACACAGCTGGAGCTTGGTGCAAAGAGAAGCCTGAGGTGCAGAGATGTTAGCCTCGTTCCCTCTCCTGTGGACTCTTGCTCCCCATCAGTCTGACAAGGAAGAGTGGAGGCAGCTTAACTGAATGGGAAAAGACAATCCTGCAGAAAAAGACACCCGTACAGCCCCCTGTTCTGCCTTTGCAGAGGGCCTAGCTGCCCCAGGGCCTGCCCCTGTGTGGGGAGGGCAGGTGTGCTATTAAGATGTCATTTATGCACTGAAGGAGAGGCAGCCCAGATGGACACGATCGCGGTGTGCTTGCATTCCCTCTTCTGGAGGCGTTGCCACGCATTTGTCGCTACGGTCGCCGAGACGCAGAAGCAAACAGATGAGTTAGGTGAAAAATGAACTCATACTGGGAGCAGCGGAGCATGGTACAAAAAGGGGCAAAGCCTTCATGGTGGCACTCACAGATGCCTCTCACCCTCGTGTTACCGCCTGGGGTCTTTGGCAGCGCTTCATGTTTTGCACCAACCTTGTTTTGCTGTCACTTGAATGCGAGGGCTGATCTCGTCGCTTGTGCCGCTGCTTGTTTGTGTTGAGGAGCAGGAATCAGCCGCATTCACCCACCCACCCTCCTTGTTCTGAGGCACTGGACCCCCATTTAATGAGTGCCCGTACAGCAGAGCTTACAGCCCATGTACAAGGCCAAACAAAAGGGCAAGGAAAAACAAAATACTTGAAAAGGACAAAGAAACAGTGAAATTAACATAAATTTACCTAGTTAGAAACATGCTAATTGTAGCAAAAACCAAGGCTGGCATTCTCACAGCCTGGCTTTGGTGGGGAATGTTTTGTCTGACATCATAACAGGGGTGAACCTCTAATTAGTATGATCTTAAAATCAGTGGGATATTGGCACAGCAGGAGTAGTGGCTACACTTCCAGACCTCCCATTTAAAGTAGCCTGAGCCCTGAAGATAGAAGAGAAATACCAATAAACCCCACAGCATATTTCATACTTCTGAAAATTTTAATCATAATCACTGTTCTACTCACAAGAAAAGGAGTGGAAAAATCTGGCCCCTATTAAAAAAAAAAGTTTTGGATTAAAATGCTGATTTTAATGAAGTTTTCAAAGGAGAATCCTATTTAGAGCTCCTGTTTCCTCATTTTGGTAGATTCCCCATGGAAATGTACCCAAGGATACCTCCTTTAGAAAGCATAGTGTGCTGTCCTTTGAATTTACATGAAATTCCACATGGAAAATAAAATAGCTTGGTATTCTTTTTGCTAATAGAGTCAACAGAGAGATATAAGTATGCAGAATGCAATATATATATATTTATATAGATATATATGTAAATAATCATCTGTGCCAAAGGAAAGGAAACAAGCTTCAGGCTAAAAACAAACAGGAAAAATTGAGTGTGTGTCTTGTTTCTGCTCTTACTTTGAGAGTAGGATTCTGCAGTCAGGTCTTGCATAATCATCCCACCTCTGCTGAGAGAGTATATATGGCTTCCTGTGCAAAAAATCAGACATATTACTGCTTAGGCAGAGGGGCAAACATGCTGCATCAAGCATGGGCTTTCTTTGTGACAGTGATCAGATAATTTTAAAAATTCATGCCAGTGTGAGACTTGTCTATAAAGTAGGGGTGAATTACACAGAAATATCAAGAGAGCAGGATTTGGGAAGGTAAACAGAATGTAGGCTCAGACATAGATTTTAAAGCAATCTGGTCATATTATTAACCCAAGCACAAGATTTCAGGGTGGGCATATATGTGCTTAACATGCTCAGCACAGCCCTGGCTGAGGCCCATAGTGGGGGACAGTACTGGAGAGCTCTGAAACAGGAGGTGCCTGGCATTGATTTGGATAAGAGTGGAAAAGAGTTGGTTCTACCAGACGTGTGAGCAGATTTTGAGCAGTATTCTCAGAAAAAAAAAGACTTGTGAATTGATCATGAACAAAAATCCAGTTAAATAACACCACTTGTCTGGAGCAGATTTCCAAGTGACACATCTTGGGTGTCCAGAGTTCTAGAGAATTTGGTATGCACAGAGCAAGTATCTAACCCCAGGGTAAGGGTCATTGTCACTGTCATGGGCAGCCCAAATTAACTGATTAAGATAAATCAAGGTCAAAGTGTGTCAAACTTTTATCAGGAGGAGAACTTCTCCACAACGATTTTCAAGGCCTCACAATTCAAGTATTATAGCTGCCTATCCTCATATTCACTGCAATAATATTTAAGTTTTTTTCATTCTTGTGCCATCCATAAGAATATTTCCACAGAATCAGATTCAATAGCTGGTTTATTTTTTCTTTTCCCAAGAATGAAAGACATTGGGTGTGAGAATCATTTGACTAAATACAACCATCTATTTTCAATCTAGTCATCCCCTAACTTATTTTTGACAGTCTGCAGAGACACTTTATCTCATGTTAAAGACAGTAAAAATTAGGCAAATAAATTGTGCCCTCAAAAAGCATATTTCTTGCTTTTCCTTGCAAGAAGCTGAGAACTCAGGTGTTCCCACGTGCACTGAAAATGTCTAAAGCTAACTGGGATAAATGCTAGTGTGTCCTACTTTGTGGTGTTTTTTTTCAAGTACCACCAATGTTTTGGGATTTGTTCTATTCCTGATGCAATTTCTGATTTGTGACTGTTCTGTCATCACCAGGTGAGAACACAACATTGCCTCCCTTTCCCACAGCAGGAGGACACTATTTTGGAAGATATGGTGTCACCAGCTCTTAGTGCTGCAGTCGTTATCATTGCCACCATTGTTGTATCAGTGAACACTCACTTGTGTTCCCTGAGCTACATCTGCTCTGGATGCTGCAAAACTACCCGAGTAGGACCAGACAGAAGGCTTGGTCCCAGCAGGTTTGAAGAAGAAGTCTAATCTCACCTCATCAGAGATCTACTGAGCTGTGACAGGAAGTCCCAGAACGCAGAGGAGACATGCTATTCAGAGATTAATAACAAGAAGCACACCCTCATCCAACATCAGTGTTTTGTCACACTGTACTCTCTGTATCTTTAATTGATTTTTCTAGGTATAGTAAATCTTCTTCTGAAGTTTTCTGATGAAATGCTTCTATAGACAACACTTTCAGTAGCACTTGGCATTCCTTGGCATTTTTCACGTTCTCTGTTATTATCTGATGATTTACTGCATTTTTGTTAACACTTCTCTGCTTTCACAGTTGAAAATGGATTTGGGGTTCCAGAGTTCTGCCACTGCTACTATCTTTCTCACCTGGTGAGAGAGAGAAAGAGCCAAGGACCTTGGAAATTGTTTGAATTTGTTATCTTTTGAAATTGTAAAGACAAACTGGACACATTTTTGGCACTCCAAAGGCAAGACTTTGCTGTCCATACACAGAAGTCCATACACTTCATGCGCTACGGCTTGCATCGTATCGGAGGTCAAAACAGCTGATCTAGTGATCTTCTGACCTTCTAATCTTAAATTGATTTTTTGATCTTAAATTCACTGCCAAAAGGTGCTCACATTTCTGTTGCTAACAGAGCTTTCAAGTCCATGTGTTGCTTTTTCTTTGCTGTTGAACCATTTCATTTTGCCATGTAACCAAGATGCTACTGGGCATCTATCAGAGCCACAACTATACTGACTGTTTAAAAAAACCTCTCAGCTGTTATAATTCTGGCCATGCAAGTGACATTCTCCCACTCATATCCTAATCAGTGAGTGTACCATGTTTGAACCATGCTAACTGTGGGGGAAAAAACCGCATATCTGAATAAAATAAAGAAAATTAATCTGAAGATTTTTGACAGCAGATATTTTTTTGTCATTCCCAGGACCAGATGAGAAAATGAAGTTCAGAAGAAAATGTCAGTGGAATGTCTCTTTTTGGGCCATCTTGGTTTAAGCTGGACTGGGAAGAGCAGAAAAGCTTTTATTTGGAACAGCTGATGGTGGGGTTTTTTCCTGCAGCTCGCAAAGCAGAAGTGCAGATAAATAAATGCAAACATCGCAGAGGTGGGCTGTTTGAGACCTGCCTGCAGCACGTCTTTGAGAGCTGTGTTGTTTACCACTGGCACATTCACTGAGGCAAACTACAGCTGTGTTTTCCCTCTTACAAACTTACCTCTCCAGCAGACATTTCTTTTATGTCAACATCTTGGCTCATCTTTAAAACAAACCCCAAACCATTCTGATCTTTGTTTTTACAGCAAAAAAAAAAAGATTGAAGACAGAATATTTGAAATGCCCGTGAGGAAAATTTGAAAGAGAAACTCTCATTTTTGCAGATCTGCTCATGTGGCACAAGCCAATCCACATTTTTTTGATGATGAGTGGAGTTGCCAGCACTGCATGCCAGGCAGGTTTTGGATCTGATCTATGTCCCTTGGGCACCTAGTGCTCCTAATCCAACAGCTCCAATCCAACAGCAAGGAAGAAAAGAGCCAGGACCACTTTTATTCTGGGAAAGAGCCAACAAAAAGCAGTGCAGCTCTGCATGCAGACCTGGATATCATTGTGGAAATGAAATCCATTATTCATAGCCAAATTTCACCTGCAATGGATCAGCAGTACTTGAGATTAAAGCTGATATGTTTGTTTTGCCAAGTCAAAGCTGTATATTGTGTTTTGCCTCTTAAGTATGTATTTCAGTATTTCTATGTATCTGTGTCACAA
This sequence comes from Leptocoma aspasia, assembly GCA_013399835.1. Taxonomy (NCBI): domain Eukaryota; kingdom Metazoa; phylum Chordata; class Aves; order Passeriformes; family Nectariniidae; genus Leptocoma; species Leptocoma aspasia. The sequence continues at coordinate 349,952 of VXAX01000750.1, forward strand.
GATAACTAAAGAGTCAATTTCCATCAGATGAAAGACTGTCCTTGGCACGTCTACTGTATTATAAAATACATAAAATAGCAGTGTATTCAACAGCCATTTAGGCCTTTTCTTTGTTTCAAAATTCGGCTACATAGAAAATCTTCAAACCTAAATCAGGAGAGAAATGATCACTTGCATTCTTTAGGACCACGTGTGCCAACATTTCTTTTAATATATTACTTTCATCTGAATTGTAGTTCCTAGCATTTCACTGAGCAGGTTTACATATTCCAGTCCTGTGACTCACATGCTAACTCTGACAGAGCTGTGCATCCCAACTGTTTTTCTTGAATATATTTTCTTTGCAGAAATAAGATGATTTTTGGCTCTTAAACAAATGAAAGCTGCAGAATGAGATAATAATGTTATAAACTGAACCCATATTAGTGATAGCAAAAGGGATAAGGGGGAAAAGAATGGGAAGTCATGAAAATACAGAAGGGATCAGAAATCCTGCTCATGGTGTATTATTGTTCACTCCAAGGCGAGTGCAAAGGTAATCCCAAAGGTTCCATACCCCGTGTTCCCATTTCCTCATCTCTCTTCCACAGAACTTGACCCCTCCAGCCATTTCCAAAGATATTCTCAATCTTTTCTATGGTCCTAAGTCCCCATCACAGCCAAGACTAAGAATGCAGACCATTCATTCTCATTATTCACCTGCCTTAATTTTGTTTTAAATCTCCTCCCATCTACTCCATATTTTCTATGACCTTCCCATTACTCATGACCCAGTGCATAACTCTTTTTATTGTTGCCACTTCTGGGTTACTTCAGTTCTGTCTGCCAGAAAAGATTGTTCCCTAAATGTTGTATGGAACATTATAGAATTGGAATACAAACTATATAACCATATAAAAAAACTTTAAACTGAATTTATACAGGGTTCTCCATATTTTCTTGTTAAATATAAGGCAGGTCTTCACGCATTAAAGAAGAATTCTCAGTTAAATATATCTGATGAAGGTCCTCAGAACTCTGCTACTTGCAACTATGGATCTCAGTTCACCAAGTCGTCTTGTAAAAAAGAAGCCAAAAGGAAGATTTTGAAGTTGCTGAAATATAGAATAACCCACCTCTTAAATCAATATGGCTTAATTTTCAGGTCTGGTGTCTAAATAGTACATCTTCAAATTAGACCATTGATCAATGAAATGAGCTAGTGCAGCAGTGAAAACAACAGAAAACTTTTGAAGAGATATATAAACAATATTCTGTGGTTTGTGGTTTGTATTTTCTCACACCTTAACTGTTTGTGATTAAATAAAGACAGCAAATGCACAACTCTGATTATTCTTGATCATTGACCTGTTTGGGTTAGTGGCTTCCATTTTAGATACCTGTGGTATCCTGGTTTTACAGAAAGGAAGGGTTTGTTTTGACACATAATCAGTCTGCATTTCTTCCTCTTCCAAAGATCTATACGGACATCTCAGAGCAGCTCTAACACCTTCAAGGACCTCTGCATACCTGCCCAGCATCAGCGCGGCTTGGAGGAAGTCACACCAGCAATTCCCACCAAATCCACCACTACCAGCCTGCAGCTCTGGCTGCAGTATCCATTCTTTCCTGCCCTGGGCAAGTAATTTAACATGAGTCAACCACAGGAGGAACAGAAACCACTTAGTGGTTAGGGTACTACCCTGGGCGTCAGCAGTCATGGGTACTGCTCCCTTTCCCTGGGATTTGCTTCTGTATTTGCCATTAACCTTCAGAAAAGAATCCATAGCCAGGAGCAGACCAGGACCCGTGCCTGCTCAGCCAGAAAAATATGAGCCTGATTAATTGTTAGTATTTTTATACAGCATGTGACAGCAGTGTTGAGCATCACAAAAGTTGGAGGAAAACTGAGGGGTAGATAACAAAAAAAAACTTGGGGTTCAGTGCTGAACAGCCTCCGTGGTTTACAGGGAAATCTAACCCCTCAATCCTAGTTTGTAAGACAAAGAGTGTAATACTTCCTTTCCTGCTAACAATCTGTCCTTAGGAAAAAGGCCTCAGCAAAGGAGCTCCACCAACACAAAAATCCTGGGAAGGCATCCACCAGAGGGAGTTCCATGAATGCATCAAACCCAGCCTGAGCTATAAATGGTTGTACAGGGGCTGAGAAGAGCTGCCTGTGCACTCCCCGGGACAGACAAGCTGCTCCCCGCAGCTGCTGGTCAGGAGCCTGGGCTGGATTCAGCAAAGTACTGACCCAAATCTGCATAATCTTAAGTGAATACTCAGTGAACTCTAAGGAATTGCTCTGTGCCTGGCATTAAGCGAGTGTTTTATTAGAGCAGGGTCAAAATACTCAGTGCTTTGCAGGATCATATGAGGAAAAGAAAAGACTCTGTTTACACCTCGGCTTTTATTTTTCCCTCACTGGTTCACTTGTTAGAAAGAAAGCTAAGCCAGGGCCAGCCTGGTTTCTGGGAGGCCCAGGGAGGAAGCCTTGGAAGCAAACCCAACTGCTTCCACTCAGGAAGAGTTTTTGATGAGGCTGCCTCTGACACGCAGCAATGGCAGCTGCTCTGGATGGATCCTGGCCCCCCTGCCAAAGAGAAAAACAACAACATGATGACACCTCTCTATCTGGAATACAGGATAAATCTCTGGTTCAACATGGTCTGCTTCTGAGATCTTTTTGTCTAATTCACGTTAAAACTGTTTTCAGCAGAGGGAAACAGTGTGTACTATTCCTTTACCAAAAAAAAAAGAAATCAAATTCTTGCCTCCCTCTGCCCCAGAAAGCAGGCAAAGGATCACAGTGCTAACAAGCCATTGTGAAAATATCCTGGATTAAAAATACCATTTTAGACCTTTTGATTTTTTTATTTTAATTGCTTCTCCTGGGTGTTCTAGACTCTTGAACGGTTCCTAAAAGAAATTTAAGAAAAAGCACTCCACCCTGCTGGAGATCTCAATCCAAATTCTGCTTTATATTAGGATAAAGGAGCCCAAGGAGTTAATCCCAGCTATGTGCTTTGACACAATTCCTGGCTAAAGCCTCACAGAAGCTGTGAGAAGACATTAAATGAAGGTGATTCCTGCCTTGATGAGATTATTTTCCAATAAGAGGGGGAAAAAATGGCATTGCAGTATTAGAAAAGGACAAGGCTGTTGTTTGTGTGACCACAAGAAGGAGATGCAGAGAGGGTTTCATTTTAGGACATTCCTGAGCTGGAATTCCAGCCCCAAAAGCAGGCGGCCCCCAGCCCAGGGCACAGTCCTTTTTCACCTCTACCCTCTCTGTAAACCAGGCATCTTAATACCCCCACTTTTCACAGGAATGCTAAAATAAAATGCCTTGAAGATTAAGTGCCTGTCTTGCTGTCACGCTGCCAATTCTCCGGCACTGTGCGGATTCATATGGTAACAGGAGCCAAGGTCAGGGAAGCATTAGTCAGTCTGAATTTGGCAAACGGGGGTGTCAGTGTCTGATAGCCCTAGCTCACAGATTAGATTAGCATGAAATGCCCTGCCTAGGTTATCCTTGAGAATCACTTCAGCTACTGCAGGAAATGGCTGCTCTGTTCATTAGCAGGGGTGAAAGCAGGACAGTTACTTTCGACATACATTTATTTGCTTTGCCAGTTTTGACTTTCTGTGCTGTTAGTGCTGGTTTAAGCATAGCTGAGAAATGTAAATATCCCGAGTTTTTCATGGGGTACTTCTGATCCGTTCATATCCCAGGAGGTGTTTGAGGCCAGGCTGGATGGGGCCCTGAGCAACCTGGTCTAGTGGAAGGCAACGCTGGCCAGAGCCAGGGGTTGGAACGAGATGATCTTCAAGGTACCCTTCCAACCCAAACCATTCTGTGATTCTATGACATCTAAGGTATTGCTCTTTCATCCCAGTCCTCTTTTCATTTCTTTCAAGCATATCCCAGGGGTGTCTACTGGCAGGCCATTCCCAGTGGTGGTTTCCTCCCCGTGGAGGTCTTGTTAGTCCTACCTAAGCGTGCAGGTTTTGGTGCAATGAATTACTGCAGGGAGACCATGATTTAGCACCCACTGAGCCTCTACACCCATGGGGTGCAGAGCAGTGCAGACGTGACCTTGGCATCAGTGTAATTGCTTCACTGAGAAACCCTGCCATAAGCAAGGCTGATGAGCTTCTGTGCAATGTCCTCTGCCCAGCACACTCCCACTTTTGGAGCCAGCTAACTGGGCCCCAGCTGCCAGGCACCCTGCTCCACTGATCTGTGCAACAAGAGGCTGCTGACAAGTTCATCCTGCACTGTTGGGCTGGAGAAAGCATCTGGGATGACAGCAGGTAGCCTCAGTCCTGTGACAGGAAACGACCACGTCAGGTGTATGAGGCTTGTTTTAATCGTATCAAAAGGGCTTCTTGCAAATCTAATGTATTTATTTTAAACATATTTTCTTAATAGAAAGACAAACACTAGGAATTAAAATGTCAAGTGGTTCTCAGTGCTGTCTGCCAGTCACCTTTAGTCTGCTGTCACTTGTAGTCTAGGTGAAAGGCGACTCTTTTGAAGCACTACCACTGTTAGTAGAAATATAAATATTAGCCCTTCCTCTCCATGTCTCCATCAGATATGACACCAGGTTTTCTGTTAGCAGCCTTGAAGGTCGTAGCTCCTGATGCCAGCCACGCTGTATTCAGCAGGAGTCTGGGACACAAAGAGGTGGGGAGAGAATATGGATCCAAGCCACTTTTCTTCTTTCCTGCCCTCTTGCACAAAGTATTGCAATTAATTGGATACTCAAATTGGAGTGAAGGCAGGGACCGCTCTTTCTTGGAGTGACACAGTGCTTCAGCCCTGCTGCCTTCATAGCCTTTACCTCCTCCTCCCAGTGCATCCACTCCCTCTTGGGGCAAGTGTTCACCCCCTCTGCAACAATGGAAAAGCACAAAGCAAAATACCAAGATTGGACCAGTGTCAGCATTAACAGTATTGAGAAATAATGGTATTAAATCCAGTCTAGAGCATTTTTCACGTAGTTCTGTGGGACTCTGACAATAACTGTGTGTTTTATAGCAGTTCCTTTTGCTCTACACACCCTAACCCTCACTCAGTAAATTGCATATGGTACAAGAGTGTGAAACAATCATCCCAAAAAAGAGATGTCTTTCAGCTCCACAGTCATTCTGACAGAGATCTGTGCTGCTCTATACAGGCAAATCAGCTTCCAAGAAGCAACATGTTTCTAGAGGTAGAATGTTAGCAAAATCAAAATGTGTGTGAGGAAAAGCCGAGACGAAGCTGGGAAGGCATTCAGCTGTCAGTAAACACTCCCTGCCCTTTATCCCCCACCATTCCCTTGTCCCCTTTTTCATTGGAATACAAAAATCCTGATGAAGCCACAAATGACATAAGGAATATATAATTTTCAGCAGTGAAACCAGTGTGGGATAGCACTGGGCTGAATTAAAGCCATGCAAACTGGGGATGAGTCAGAGCAGCTTGTGTAGAAGCCAGGACAGCCACAACACTGCTGAAGGCTGCCATGGAAGCAGGGCCAGGAGTCACATGGAGATGAGTCTTTGAAAAGAGTAATTTCTAATATAATCAAAGTCAAAATACAATCCAAGATGCGATTCCTGTAAATAAAAAGAAAATTATTAGTTCCACATGGCATCATAACACAAAGTTTTTAAAAAACCTAAAGCCACCATGCTGAAAAACATAACCAACCATTCTTATGGAATGNCCCCAAATATTTTTCCTGCAGTCTACAAACTGAACCTGAATCTGAAAATTGTGTTTAACTTTCTCTCACTTTTCAATCACCAATGATGTTTGTACTCACAAAAAGAAATGTGTTTATAATGCATAAACCAGAAACCCACCTCTGCCCATGTTGTCCCTGCAGTGCTCTCAAGGAGAAGAAGCAGGGCAAGGCTATTTTAGTCAACCAAGTCAGTTGGTGAGGTCCTGTGTACTCACAGGAATTCAGTCTGTTGTATAAGCAAGGGCCAGACAAATTTACATGTTTCAGGTTTCCATAGTCACTTAATAGCCACCATGTGCAAAATGCCCAAGTTTTGCCTGCTTTCAGTGGAACAAAATTCCACCTCAGTCCTAATTTTCATCCTGCTTTCATTTAGACTTCCCTAGTTTAAGCTGACATCTTGGGCTCAAAAGAATAGTAGCTACACACAACTTGCCCAGATATGAAACAGTAAATATTTGCTCAGTCCTGGCTGTGTGTTTGGCTGGCTCAGCACCTCTAATTCTCCCAAATATTGTCAGAATTTTCCACTTTCCTCTCCATTTCTATTTTCTTCCCATTTTTCTTCCTTTCCATTTCCATTCTCTTTTCCCATTTTCAAAGTGGTGATTTCTTCTTTGCCTTGCTTTAGTCTGTGTGCGATAAATTTATGAACTATGATGTGTTTTTTTTGCTGATGCTTCTTTTCATTCCACAGCTGGGACTGCAGCGTCTCTTCTAGCACCAGCAAATAACACCTATTCAAACATCTTCACAAACTTTGCAGGTGATGGTTTTTAATTTTACTTCTTTTGCTGTGTGTGGAAGTTGACTTCTCAGAGAGTAAGAGTAGCAAAACTAACTGGAAACATATCATACTTCATCAGGAACATAAGGACTTTTCTATTGGCATAAAAAATAAATCTTTGTTGGCTGTGGCCTCTTCTAAGACTAGTATGCCATTTCTGAGGGGCTTCCTCTGCCTTCTGGGGTGCCTCAGGGCACCATGAGGGAGCAGTGCTGCAGCAGGGCCCCAGCACCGCAGTGGTCCAGCTGATTTTCCTCAGCAGTGAGGGGACAGCTTCTGCTTCAGAAGCCATGGCTTCTGCCTGCAGCCTGTCTGGGAAATATTCCTAGTTGCACCTCACCTTCATAGCAGTGTGACAGTGTTTGAGACAGCAAGTCCAGAGTCAATGAGCATTAACATGCTTTAACAAGCACCTCTGAGCATCACTGCAAATCACTTTGCAGACAACAATGGATTGGATGATTTCAAGCAAGACTAAAGTGGTGCTGGTGAAAAAGGTGAAATGTTTTAGAGAGCTCACTTGGACACTGACCTCACATCAATCCATAGCACCTGCTATTCCCATCCTGAAAAGCTTGGAGTCCTCAGAACTCAAAGGACAACCGCGTCCAAAAGCATCTTATTTAATCTTTAAATTAGATGTTAGTCAGAAATGCCTTACTCAGAGGGTGGTGAGGCGCTGGAATGTGTGGGAAGCCCAAAGAAGATGTGGATGTCCCAGTACTGGCAGTGTTCAGGCCAGGCTGGATGGGGGTTTGAGCAACCTGGTCTGGTGGAAAGTATCCCTGCCCATGGCAGGGGGTTGAGACTAGATGATCTTTCTATGGTTCTATGACTATATATTCTCTGGCAGGCTAAGAAATTCCTTATTTCTCCGTGGATGAGGTCTCAGTGTTCCATACCTCCCATTGATTTGCTGTGATTCCCTGTTTCAGTCTGAATGTAAAGACAATACAAGTCCAACTCAACTTGCTTTCTCCAGGCTTCAAGTCTCCATGAGCACAGAAGCACCCAGGGAGCTTCTGGCAGCAGTGCTCAAGCCCACTTTTGCTTCCTGAGATATTGGTGCTACTTCGGGGGATAACAAAAAGGTAGGAAAAGCACAAGACAAAAAAAGAAGCATTTTTTTCCTCTTGACTGGAGCCTGGCTATTAGAGGCTTTTGGACAAATTGATTCCCTGAGACCTTTAGGAAATAAGGCAAACCCTTCCTGTCCAGATCAGTTCCCTCGAAAGGTGACTCAGCCCCCGTCACTGCAAACAATTGCTGTTTTTGTCTCAGCTGCAAGGTCATGTCTGGATTAAAATATTTTCAGTTTACTTTTGATGAATATTCCCCATCTGAAGGCAAATGAAAAAGGCTTTTTGTGTCCCTTCAAAATATTTACTGTTTGCACAGACTTAAACAGTCCTTCCTCTGGGACTATGCCACATACTGAACATCCTAGTAAGTCTAAAACCAGGCACTAGAAAAAAACCTGAACTTCCCTAAACACTAGGGAATGAAAAATGCCATTAAATATGGAAAGCAATGGCTTTTAAGTTACTATTCTTTGCAAAACTTTGTATTATAATTGTCACTCTTAGACTACCACCTATACAGAGCAATTCAGATTAGCATTCCCCTGAGATAAGCACTGTTCAAAGTCCTTACAGTAGGAGGCAATCCCCATAATAGCAAGGAGATTAATGTTGAAGAGGGTGAAGTATTTCACAGGTGAATGTCCTGCTCAGTAAAGCTGGACAAAAAGCCTTCTTTTCACACTCCATTTTCCTCCAGCAAAGAAGGACAAATTAGCCTGCATGGTGTGACAGACTAATGACTTCCAGTCTTCAGGCCAGGTCACTGTGGATAAACCTGCCTGGGAGACCTCGGGCAGACGTGAGCACCTTTGCCAGGGCTCAGGGCAGGTGAGATGGAAGCCAGCTTTGAGCCAAAGGCTGTGTGACCAGATTATTAGAGTGCTGAGGTGGCGTCCCTCTGCCTGCCTGGTGTAACCTAGAGGAAAAGCAAAGGGCAGGAGGAAGGATAATTCTGTAGTTTGAAAGAATTGCAAGAGTGTTCAAGTGGCATCTCTAAGGTCACTTACAGGCACTGACTTGGATGGCAACAGGGCACAGGAGTGAAAAACAACAAGCAAATCTCATTTTCTTGAGTATGAGCAACCCAACATTGTCTGACACGGGTTTAGAAAATATTTCGTACCGATGAAACATTCATGTCCTTTTCTTTCTGACTCTGCCAGCTCCGGCTTTACAAAGCTGCATTTTTCTTCATGAATTTCTTTCAGATTTTCTCTATTCCACCCTGGAGCCCCGGGTGAAGCATTGCACACCAGCAGGGAAGGTGAGTGCACTCAGAAGGAATGTGAGTGTTGGAGGAAGCGGGGCTGCCAAACAGTGTCTGCTGCTGAGGGCTTCGCTGACACACCGAGTTATTTCTGCTCTGATATTACCCGGGTGTCTAATTAAAGACAAGGTTAAAAACACAGCCTGAGATTTCAAGTTGTGAATACTTACAAGAGGAGATTTTGGATTTTGCTTTGGTGTTTAAAAGGTCAGAAGCTTTATAGTTCCTGCCAGTCTCTGGTGAGATGCATCCCAAACACCCTCTCAGGTAGCACAAGCCTGGTTTTAGGACACCAGGAGAGCAGAGAAGTATTTCCCTGCCAGGGCTAATCAGAAAAGGTTGCTGTAATGAGAAACTTAGTCAGATTTTTCAGACTCAAAAAATGCTTGGTAAAAATACTGAGGGTTTTTTTCAATATAGCAAATGAAACAGTTTTTTATTGCAACCAAGTCACTGTATCAGTTAACACATAAAGTGCAGGGATAAATACTATTTTCTATTAGGTTTTATTTGGAAATCAAAAGAAGTACAAAACCATATTTTAAATCAAGCTTCTTATCCTTGCCAAAGAGCATGAGTCACACATTATGGTATTCATAGAGAAGCCAGCAAAGCTTGGAGAAATATTTTGGTATTAGGTTTCTATTCCATATCCAGGACCAGACAAACCTAACTGAGGGTGAAATCTGAGAATAACAACAGTGGTCAAGACTCTTGAACTCAGGTGCCTAGAAGATAATTTTGTTCTTAGGGGCTTTGGTAAAAAATAATGTCATTAATCAATTTTGATACCTACAAAATTTCCAAAAATTTAACAGGCAGTGGAGGTGTGCACTACAAAAGAAACTGGAGTGGGGTTCAAGCACCACTTGTAGGTGTCTGCATGTGAACTAGGGACTATGCTCTCCTTACAAAAAATATGGATGGTGCCTCCAATGAAGTTACAGTGAATAGAGTCTGGAAATTACTCAGCTAACTACTAGGTGACTCAGGGCACACCAAATTAAACAGAAGGCTCCATGGTGTGTATTACCTGGATTTCTACTGAGTATAAAAGGAGTATAGACACTTAGGCCTCACACTGGGACTCACATGTTTTAGCATGCAGCTGAACCCACATGAAGTTAAAATATGGGCCATCTGTGCAACTGTACTCAAGCTGTCTCGAGCCATGTCTAAACCCGTTGTGGCTCAGCAGCCACAACTCCATACAGAGGTTACTCCTCGGTGCACACCACACTCCTGCCCTTGCACATCTGTTTCTTCAAAGCTGAGGGTCTCAAAGTACTCCTGAACCAAATCTGAGATGAGCACCCTGGGCCAAAGCAAAATGACAGAAATTTCTGCCTGCATGGACCTTTGGACCCATCCTCAAGCTGCAAGATTTACCTTACCATGCCTTGTATGCACAGGTAACAGGCTTGAAACCCAAGTGTGAACTTCAGCCAGGGGAATATGGAGTCAGGACTAACACTGACAGCCTGGACTACCTACCTTGCACTGAGCTGGTGGGATAGGTATTGAGATTCCTGACCAAAACTATTTTGTATCGTGCCGTTTCCCTGAAAGCCTATCTCAGAAACCAAACATTCAAAACTTGTGTCCTACCTTCCTTGTAGACTCCCCTGGCCCATCTTAGAACTGACTTGAGCTTCCAAATATTTTTAAGAATTCTTCAGGTTTTGTTTCTTTTTTCTTTCTTTCTCCTTGATTTTTATTTCTAAATTTTCACAATGCATTTTCCATTGGAAATTGTATCATAAGTCTGGCCACGTGCTCTTGTTACATGGAGCTTTAAATCTCTGCAGGGTGACACTGGAAATCAAGCGCTTACATTCACAAAGCTCCCTGCCATATCTATATAACAAAGGGCAGGAAGAGAAGGAAAATAAGCCCCAGAGTTCTCAGAGTTAAACATCTGAAAGGGTGAGGAATGCTGACAGAGGATGAGGCGCCTGCTGCAGCCCAGCAAGAGGCTGCAGGGATGTTGCAAGCGTGACACTTAAGCAAGGCTGTCCCAGTGATTGAAAACAGCCAGAGCACTCGGTGTCACCATCACTGCAAAGGACACCAAACACTATGACAAGTGTGTTCAACAGAGCACAACCAGGCTAAGTCCTGAAAAATGAAAGAAGATTACAGTATTGGGGGGAACAACTGGTGGTCAGGTCTCCTCAGCTCTGCTTTTTGCGTGGCCATTCCTGGAGTCCAGCTTCCTTAGGAGCCAGGGCGGGAGAGCTGAGCGCTAGGCATTGCTTTCCCCTCCTGCAGCCCAGCCTCCCCGGCCTCATGTGATCCCACAGGGATGATCTGCTGAGGCACAGGCTGAAGCCTGGAGATGTTTCCTGGGAAGGGATGGGCCTCACCATATGTACAGGGCACTTTTATAACCCTGCCCCCCAGACTGAGCCTGAGAAAACAACAACCAAGCCGATGACAAAGGGTCGCGTTGCCATGTAAGGCAGTTGGAACTAATGATATAAATACACTTTGAACAAGACATCTTTATCAAGAGAGGAAGTATTAAGAACTACATTGACCAGGCAACACAGGAGAAAGGAGGATAAAGAGGGACTGAGATAAGGTTAATGAAGAATGACAAATAGAGCCAAGTGGCTTTTTCCTGTTAAAGAAAACCCGTCCCTTCTGCTTATCAAGCTCAAGGATAGAGAGGGGACTTTCCTGAGCTAAGGACCCCAGCAGAAAAGGGAACTGGTGCTCTAGGTACCCAAACATTTGTACTCCCTTACAAATATGGAGTGCAGCTCCAGCCCAGCCACAGGTCAGCCTGTTCCTCATGGGAAGCCCAAAGGGGAGCACATGGATCATTCCCATTAGGCAGAGCATTTCCCTTGGGGCATGGCCAGCCCAGGGCAGTCTCTGGCATGCAGGCAGTACTTTGATGACTTGAGGCACTTTTACTGCTCTCCCTGCAGCCAGGGAAAGCCAAATGCAAACATATGCAGGTTAAGCCAGGCAAAAACATACTTGATTGCCTATAGTTGTCATTTTTTTATTCCAGAAAAGTTCCAAGAAGGGTAATAAACTGAAAAGATTAATTAAAGAACAAGAATTAATCAAAAGCAGAGCAGTACCTTCTGGCTAACAGACCCTATTGCACTTGCAGACAGAACTGTTTCCATCCCTCCATGGTGAGGTTTTAATTTCTAATAATTGAAGTCTCTCCAGCCATTTGCAAGCAAACTTTCCTGGCTGCCACCTGACCTGAATCTCTCAGGCCTTCCTTGTGGATGAAAAAATCAGCACGTTCATCAGCAGTGCTGGGAGACCAGAAAAAGCCCGTCCCAGTAACTGGCTGGCTCCAACTGAACTGAAGTCAGTGGAAAGAATCCAAATTACTTTCTAGGACGCTGGCTCAGGGCTTTTGAGGTTTCAGGCCAAGATGACAGGGCTAGAAGTCACAGGAGCAGAGCAGGTGTGAAGACTGGGGGGAGATTTCTATGACAGCAGCCAGTGCCCAGCAGTGCTTGCACAGCGCTCCTGCAGAGCAGGGTCTGTCCCCACAGCCTCCCAGGCTAATGGGGGAGCTTGTACAAAGCAGTGCCAGGGCTCTAACACCAGTCACAGCCCTGAGTTAACTGACCTGGCCAACCTGCCCTCTCTGCCCCCATGCTGTAAGCAGCCTGGTCTCCAGTCCTGTCTCTGGCTCTGTGTCCTGTTGCTCCTGGGCAGGCTGCCTGGATAGAACCCAGATCTTGCCTTGTGCAATGGCCACTTGGTGGTCAATGGAAGTGGTCACTGCTCCTGGCTCACTGCTGACTGCACCTGGTCAGGGATGGCATGGCCTGTGCTGGGATCATCCCCCAGTCCCAACTTTTCCTCCCTTGTGGAGCAGCCCCACTCCTACTGCCCCTGAGCAGTCACTTCAATACCATTCATAGTCCACACATGAGGATCCCATGAGTAGCTAATGATGGCTCCTGCAGTCATCCCAAAGTGCTTTCCAAACTCTGCTTCACTGACCTTCCCAGCCTTGGTAAGAAGGCAGCTTTCCCAAGAACAAGGCAGTAGGCACAGGCCTCCTCCCTGCCAGTCAGATGAAGACAGGCGACCTTCAAGCCTGGCATCTGGTGTTCTCTGGACAAAGAGGGATTCAGTTCCCAGGCCAACCAACTCAATACTCTGTCCAATTTTAAGTTCTGAAGAAAGAAGTTCAGTGAAAGAGTGGGTTTGCACATAGATATAATTAGGCTAAAAGTAGAGTGTTATGTCATGGTAAATTGTATGGTATAGACAAATTTAAAAAAATAAAATAAAATAAAATACTAAAACCAGCTTCATATACACACATCCGTACACTTCCATGGATTCTTTTAGATCATCTCAGACAAAAGGACATTCTTATCAATCTCAGGTTCAGATTTGGGAAATCTGGATGTATCACTTATGGCCTAAGGTATCCAGCAATTTTAGGCAAGATTGTAACAGCCCATTTCTCGGGCATGCTGTCACTCTTAGCATGCTATCATTTACAAATATATGTGTAACTCAGATTGATACTCTTCTGGTATGATGTGCAGGTAGATAACCACCTGAAAGTGTATCTAAATAGCAAAGCATTATTAAAGATTACTTGTGTTTTGATAAGGCATAAAAAAATTTGAGAAAGGGCTAGTGGCAATCAAAAGATGGATGGGAAACTCTTAGTAGTTGTTCTTCCCATCAGGAAGATTTATGACCTCTCAAAAGAGCTGCAGAAGGACTTCCCAGCTCTTACCTCCAGGCAACAAAACACGTGGTGCTGAAAACTGGTAGTTGCTAAGAATATCTGTAATGAAACGTTTCACATGGCATCCTTTGTGTTTCCACATGGAGCCTTTCTGACCTCTAAAAGCTGGTCCTTCTCATCACTTTTATCCCACGCAGATACAAATGTTCATCGCTGCCTCACTTCATGAGCTGATACGCTGGGATGCAGCTTCAAAGGAGCCTGTTCCCGTGAGCTGAGATGTACAGCACAGGCAGGTCTGTGCCTCACTGCACAGCCACCACATCACTCGTGACAGCTCGTGGTATTTGTTCCAATAACATTTCCAGCGCTCCTTTTAACGATAATTTAACTTCGTGTTTTAATAAAAAAGGCAGATGTAGGCTGCAACAGAACAATTCCCTGCGTGAAATAACTTTGAAGTCCAGACAAACATGCTTTAATAGACTTCCCTCACATATCATTTAACAAGTTTTCAAATGTACAGATGCTATCCAGTTACTATCGCTTTGCTGGCAGCTGCTTCACAGACCTTTTCTACAGTAAAAACAAGCCATCAAAAAATGACAGCACAAGAAAAATATGGCCAAAGTGATAGCATTTGGTAAAAGTACCATCTGCTTATTTAAAAGCAACAAGCATTTAATATCCTGCAGTCACTCTTGTTTTTCAAGCTTTTTATGGTTCTGAAATATTTGCAGGACAAAGGTCCCAGAAGTCCCAGGCGAAGGGAGAGATCCACTGCTGCAAAAACAAACCCAGAATGAAACAGCTCGTCAATGAGATCAGAAATGTCACTCACTCCACTGTGTCACTGCAGTCTGTGTATAGAGCTGCCTCTTTGCCCATCCAAACCCCCCTCCTTTGGACCCATCCCTCCTTAGACAGAAGGAGGGGAACCTGCTTAAAATCCATGCAAAAAGTTTGAAAAATAGTGACTTGTCTCACTTCATGCTTGTGCAAAGATCTCACTGTAAAGAGAGCAGAGGGACCCAATAGACCTGAACATGTGGAAGTGCTTCTTTGTTGACCCAAAGGTTTTAGGGAAGCTGAACCAGGCTTATTATGGAATTTCTTTTTGTATGCTGTAAATTACTAAAGAGAGGTCCCAGACTTCAAAATCTGGCCTGGATTTCAACCTCCCAAAGAGCTGAGCTGATTGATTCTGTGGTTATAGTTCAAGTGCTGTCACAGAGCCAGCTGCAAAACTGGCATGTGGTTCCAGCCTCAGATTTTGATTATTTTTGGACCAAGAGCAGCATGCGTCTGGAGCTGGGATTTTATATTATGGCTCTATTAAGTAACATTTTGCAAATGCTCAGCCCAGAAGGAGGGAGTACATTCCAAGGGGCACAGACTGCTTTAAAACAAAATTGTTTTTCAGTGTTCTGGTGCATGATCAGGACCTGAGCAGCACTGAGCACAGCTCGCAGGTGGGCAGGAGCTGCCTGCAGCCCACAGCCATAGCACCACCCTTGAGAGAGCAGTCTCACACCCCATCTGGGCCCTCCTCTCCCTGTGCCACCCTGCAAAGCCCGAGCCACCAACACCAAATTCTACACAGGTGTCCCGAGGATGCAGACAGGCCCCCCCAAAGTGCCTGCATCATGTGCCTGACAGCAAACATGCCCATGGGATTGTGAACCTCTCTGTGCAATCCCAGCAGAGAAGCTAATGCTTCCAACCTTGGTACAAATGCTCAGCCCTGCCATTCTTCATCATGCCAACCATGCTCCAGAAGTTGAGCCTTAACAAGGGACTTTCCCAGCTTAAAAACCCTCTGAGCAAAGCCAACCCCATAGCAGCAAGCTCTGGGTGCAAGTGATGGAAAAAGGGAAAGTAGGAAATCTGGCCTTCCAGGCTCAGTGCCTTTTCAGCTGAACTGTGTGTGATGGTGGGTGGATGAGGGGAATAACAGACCTGTGGGTTTTAATTAAGCAATAAAAAACCCTGTTCTTTGATCAAAGCAATGGGAAAGCCTCCACATGGCATTTACTTATCTCTGGGTTAATCTGTCTTAAGAGTCTGAAAAACACATTGCATCTGCAGTAGTTTTTACTATTTCTGGCCATGTGAGCTTTGTCACTGCACATCTGAAGCTCTTGAAAATACATTCAAGAAGCATGAACTAATCCTCATACTAGCCCAGTGACTGAGTGTGACTATCCCGTAGAATGTCTTATACTCCAAGGATAGGGTGGGTCTCTGCATTGCCCATTTTCTCTGTGTTCAACAAAATGAGGATTTGGGGCCTACCTATGCCCCTGTAGGTGCCTCATATCACCTGCATCATTTATAAGGCAAAAACCCAGAAACCAGTAAATGGTATTTCCTCAGAGAAGTGTCACGGAGGCACAGACAAGAAAAAGTAGTTTCTTACCCCATGCTAGCTCTAGAGAAGAAATCTGTCTGCTGCCTTACTGAATTGTGCTAATCACCTGTCCCTGCTCTCTCTTACCACTAATGAAGTCAGTATGTATAATCAAACTTGATCTGAATTAACTATGATTCATATCTTACCTAAAGTGGCTGTTGGAGTCAAGCAGCCTTTTAAAAATTGAGTTCCTTGAAATATTGATACATACAAACATAACTCAATAAAGATCACTATTCTAAAATTATTACCCATATTAATTACAATATATTTTCCCTTTCCCTCTTGCCTGCTATAGAGTACTAATAGAGCTATGAGAAAGTGGAGTGATTTTTAATTCTGGATTGCAAACCACCAACACAGCTGCAGATTCATTTCCAGTTGCAGATGCTTTCTGGCTAATGAAGTTAGAGCCAGAAGAAATGCAGTTTGGCTTTGATGTTTCAAACGGTTTATGGGTCTGACTGCCTGGAAGGGGAAATAAAATAACCTTTTATTTGTACTTTTGGCAAATTAATTTTTGAAATGGCTGAAAGGCTGACAATGAGCCTTGCACTATCATGCTCACAGAGCTGCTTATGAGATTGAAGGTAAACATAAAAACTTCTTGGATGAGAGCCTGAAATGCTCCCCAGGGAATAATTGTGCAATAGCAGAGGGGTGAACAAGATGGTGAAATAAATCTTTTCTGCCATTACTGTCTCTGATGTTAGAGTGCTGCTAAGGACATGATAGCAGGAGAGACTTATAATACTCTTATAAGGCTTGTATTGAAAAAAAACACCCGAAAAATCCACCAACTGTGTGAGTCAAAGGCACTGTCAGGCCTGCTGGCACATTGTGCAGTTCACCCAATATAGAAATTCTACAAACTTTAGAATTCCCCAAACCACTGGATAAAGGACAGAACAAAAAAGTGAGTGCCTGCCTTCAAAGAGGGAAAAGGCTTGGGAGCTGCCATCAGAGCACATGTTGAGGAAAGAACCAGGATCAACCATGGCAATGGAAAACAAATCTTCTACTTAGAGGACAAAATCATTGAATGTGCTTGTGAAGACAGCTCTGGTCTGCTTGCTCCAGTTCACATCATATTTTCAGCGACCAGAACAAGTGTGTGGAAAATTATTCATTGCCTGAAGGGAAGTGAGTGTCTTCCAATGGTAGAGGAGAGTAGACAGGGGGCAAGGACAGTGTCCCAACCCAGAGAAGAGGTTCCAGAGAAACTGTGAGGGAGATGAGAGGGGCAGGAGCAGGAAGAAATCGGAAACCATAACCAAGGACTCTGTGTAGTTTGTTACAGCTCAGAAAGTCCCTGAGTGAGCCAACGCCTTTCTTCCCGATATGCCACGAGGGCCAGCAGAGATGCAGGAGCCTTTTTTCATTCACATTCAGTTAGAGTTTTTAAAATGTATTTGGCTTCTGGCACAGTAAGCCAAGTGGCAAAAGAAAAGGAGTGACTGTGCAGGGGCCCATCACAGGTCTGCTTGGTGACTAGGGCTTGCACTTTCCTTTGAGGACTTCCCAATCCTCCCTCACATCAGTGACTTCCACTGCATCCCAGAAAACCAAAACAATTCTCAGAAATGGGCAGAAGTCCTAACAATGTGTTGTGGAGATCACATCTGAGTCGAATCCCTTTGAATTTTAGGAGGAAACAAAGTGTGTTCCAGGCTGGCCTCTCAAATCTATCTATAGTACTTCAATGTTGCTAGACCAGTGTCTAAGCACCTTCCAAATGTAACAGTTTTAGCTGTCAGCTACCTTTCCAAAACAGGAAGGTTCCATGCTCCTGTAACTGAGCTAAGAGCCCTCAGCTCCTTTTAGAGACAAAAGACAGAAACAATATTATTCAGTGATTCATCTGACCTATTTTAAACATGAACTTTACGGAAACAAATCGTGACCTACAAAATTACTTCTCCTCTCTATTGACTGTGAAGAAGTGTTTATCACATCATAGACATCTGCATTTACTCAGCCCAAATTGCATCCAGAGAAATGAAAGCCCAGACTAATTCTCTTTATTTCATTGGAGTTTGATGTTGAAATGTCTTCTAAATCTGTTCATGGTTACACAGACAGGGGAAGTAAATCTAGGTCTGAATTCCAGGCATTACCTTCCTTCTGGGTCCGGTATAAAAGGAGAAATGGTTTGTTTTTAGCTTTTATTTCAGTTACAACTAAATTTTCCAAATAGGCCAATATGGTTTGAGTTCTTCTCTTCAACAGAACATAAATATCCCCCAAAGACTGAACGTCAGTCTTTCCTCTATGTTAGAATTCTTGCTCAGGACTAAATGGTCTATCATTTAAAACTTAATCCTAACTCTGTCTCAAATTTGCAACATACCAAATCTGTCTAAAAGCACATTTGTCCTGATTATTTTGCTTCAGATATTTACATTTGAATCTCATCAGAAAGCTCTACAGCTGTTTGAGTTGTCATCATTTTCTGTAATTTAGATGAAGTTGTATAATGGGGTGAAAATGACCTATAGGATTTATTTGTAGTGATATGATTCAGTTATTAATTTTGTTCAGTAAATTACTCTTTAAAATTAACTAAAACATTATACTTCCCCGGGGAAAAAAAAACATTTTGCCTTTCTCTTCTCTTCATGTATGTCTCTTTTCCTCCATGCCAATTTTCTCCCCTCTTGTAGTAGAGAAATTTGTCTTCACTGGGGATGTAGGAGAGGATTTTCCATCCATTCCTTCCTGGAACTGAACCACAATTCCCATCATGAGCAAACAGATGTCCAGTCCATCTTTCACACCTGTTTTGCTGCCTTAACACTCCTTCTTTTCTACTCTTCCAACTCCATATGCAGCTTATCCTGGCATTGCCTTCAAAACACTTCGAGCAGCTCTAGAACTCTTGAGCTCCTGTCTTAAATTTTCTGCTGTGTAATTCCTTTCAGCTCTCCACTACAAGTCTTAGAGCTCACTGGCTCTGACTGTTATTGATTTTTCTTGCTACTTACTTTTAGAAGATTCTGTTAAAGGTCCTAAGATCTTGGCAAACTCAGGCTCTAGGATGGTGATGTTCCTGATGTTCAGCCTTCTGCTGACATATTCTTGGAAACCTCACTCATTCCTGTAGTGAAATGAGGAGATGAAAGAGATTGTTGTACAGGTTAAAAAGAAAAGACAACATTTTGGGTATAGAAATGTGTTCGCATCAGAAAACTCTCTTAACAGTTTTCTAAAAGTTGGCCCCAATCTGAGCAACATCTAAGTGTTCAAGAAAAACCCAACCCTGTGTTTACTCTACAGAGGCTTCTCCTGTGCAAATAAGTGCCATCTCTGAAGAAAGTCCTTGCTGCACGTGCTCAAACCTTTCATTTGTTATCCTACACCATTTACACCCACAAGAGAGTGATGCTAACCAGGGCCTGTTGTTAACTTGACTGCAAAGGCATCCAGTCTACCACACCTCTACAACTGCTTCAGTTGAGGACACCAGGGACAAACCTTGACTTTCCCAATGATGAAGAGTTGTGGCTGGTGCTAGAACCACGGGCTGGGATCTGCACTCCTCTGGATGACCCAGGCTCACAGGAGCACTGAGAAAGAAGCATTTTAATTCAGCATGGAAGTGTTTAAGATAGGAGTAGGGAAAGGGATATGATCACAGAGCAGCCAGAAATTTTGGATTAGGAAGAAGAAGTGACAGAGAAGTTGAGAAGGATCTAAATTTCCATATGAGACTGTGACTTGGGGGATCTGGTTTGGGACGGATAGTGAAGGATGCAGATTTTTAGTCAATACAGAGGTGACATAGAGACTGAAGAGGAGAATGTGTGACCAGGATATCCTCCTCTTCTATCTTTGTGGAGTAATGAGGAGCCAGCTCAGATCACTGATGATAAGAACCAGACCAGGTGAAGGGATGAGCTTAAAAAGAGGAGAAAAAGCCAGTAAACAGGTAAGTGGCTGTGGTAGGAGATGGGCCTGGACTGAGAAGCCCAGTGAGTGAGCCTAAGACAAAGGCTTTGCATTCACTCTCTTCTCCAAGGAGGTTCCAGCAATAACTTTGGTTAGCGTTTCACATGGGAAGGGGAGGAGTATTTCCCACTGAAATAGTGTTGGGGTGGAGAAGGGTTCTGGTGTGGCACATTCACAGCAAACCTGTGAACCATGACCTCATGATTTTAATTTCTAATGCTTTCTTTTTTTCTGTCTGGATGGACTTTCACTGATTTATAGAAGAGCTCCTCCCCATGGTAGACAGGCTGTCTCCAGGCAGAGGCCAGCTGTTACCTGCATCACGGTCGAGCACTTCTATAGATTCCTCTTGACTTTAACCTTACCATGCAAAGTTCTAGGTGTTTGGACTGTCACCAGTCAAGAGAAAGGGTTGAATCCCACCTATCATCTTGTGGATAGACATGCTCTAGAAGTTGGATCCCATAAGATATAAGTGTCATGCAGTTTAATAGATCAGGGTCATTTTCAACTTGCTGATGCTCAGACCACACAGCAGCTGGTAGATAATTCCATTTTTGACATACAGTCAGTCTTGGCCTTGACACTGTGTTTGACACCAAACTATGATTTTGTTTGTGAGAATGTTGCTCTCATCTCGAGAATGGATGGCATCCAAACATGTTCTTATCTCCCTTCCCAGGCTGGGCTTGTTCATGCCCACTGGTATTTGAAGAGTTGTTCAACACTCCAGAGGAAACAGAGCCACTTTTGTTTCCAAGCTCCTATTACTCACCTTCTTTATCTTTTAGCTAAAAGCTTTAATGGATCTGTTCTGCTGAAGCATTTGAGTTGGAGGCTATGAAGAACTTCAAAGGTATTTAATAGCAGCTTTGCCACTGATTTTGTAAAAAGACCACATAGCTTGATTAAAAGTAAACCCTGCTCACAATACTGCATGGAACTCTGCTGATCTATTTTTACTGCATCACAAATGAAGCCAAGGAGAGGGGGAAATCCCACTGAGTAACAGGATGTGCGGGAAGGACAGAGCATGTCTCCCTTCTGTATTATCCAGGTACTCATTAACTCTCTGATAACCAGTTTAGACAACACAAAGTGGAATGTCTCCAGCACCAGATGGTAGTGATGAGGAAGAATGGGGAGTGCAGCAGACAAGATAAAACTTGGCAGAAAATATGCAGAGGAATTTCTGTTCATTAGGGCAGAGATTGGAATCTGAGAGTCCTAAGTTTTACCATTCCTTTGTTGTCAGGAAGTGTCTGAGAAGGATAAGGACAAAGATAACTCCTGTCCCTGGTCACACAGCTCGCCCCTCCTCAAAATGCCCAACCATCCAATGATGCAGTTTCTGCTCAAGTG
This sequence comes from Leptocoma aspasia, assembly GCA_013399835.1. Taxonomy (NCBI): domain Eukaryota; kingdom Metazoa; phylum Chordata; class Aves; order Passeriformes; family Nectariniidae; genus Leptocoma; species Leptocoma aspasia. The sequence continues at coordinate 371,224 of VXAX01000750.1, forward strand.
ATGGTGTGTCTGTATATGTATAAAACAATGCTCCATGTGTGCTGCTGGCAGTGTGGGCACCAGATAAATCCCTGTAGAACAGTCCAAGTTTGCAATCTCTGAATTCTGTTCCAAAGTTCAGAAATGTGAGCGTTCTCTTGGTCCCTGCATCTTTAGGTCAAGGTTCACATACATTGATAAATCTTCTTAATTAAACACTCCCATGTGCTTTCTCCAGTGTGTCCCAGAGCATTATAACATAGCTTCATCCTTTGCCACAAAGAATATTTTTAAATTTTTTTTTAAGAAACAAAAGGCAAGCTTGGGCTGTAGTAGTGTGAAAGGCTTACTCTTCAGAAATTATGAGTTACCTTCAATATCCTTCTGGATTCATAAAAGTAAGGCTTTGTAATGAGGAAAGCATTTTCCCAGACTAATGAAAAGTTCCTCTTTGAGTGAAGCAGATGAATTTTATTGACAAGGATCCCATATAGGCTTTCAGACACTCACTGTGTAGATAGAAACTTTTGGAATGCATCTCCCGATGAGATATTAGACCTGTTATTAATTCTGCCTGTCCTTTTTACTGAAAGCCAAACAAACTGCATATAGGAGAGGAAGAGCAAATGTAAACCTTCAGGGGCAAGTCGTGCAAGAACCTCCAAGATCAAAGCAAGCCATGCTTTCTCTTTGACATGCCTTGTAATATACCATGTCCTGCCTTGGTAAGAATATTTAGCAGGCACATATCATGCACTAAGCAGCAAATATGTGCAGAACACAGAATTTGAATTCCATGTTTGTTAAAAGCTATAGCAGCAATGGTACTTGGTCTCCTGTGAAAAGTTGCGAGACCTGACGCCACCATATGTGTTAATTCAGGGAGTTTGTGTGAAATAGTTCATTAAATCCTGCAGCCTGTTCCCATTTCAACTTCAAATTACAGATCTTTCACAGAAGCAAGTGTGTGTTGCATGGTTTGCTGTGGCTTGTCCCTCAGCAACAGGATTCCTGGAAAAAATAATGCACTTGAATGCAAGTGACTAAGTGAAGGTGCCAGTGCTCGGCATCAATGTAACAAAAAGTCTCTCTGCACTTAAGTCCTAAGCTGCAATTCTTAATGTATCTCAAGAAAAAAGCATTATTATGGGAATTTGGGAGCAGCTGAAAACAGACATGAGCAAAACAAATCTCAAACAGGATATTTGCCATGGGAAGTACCTTGGGCAAACCTAAGATTGATCAATCAAGATTTTTTCAGTTGGGTACATGACTCTGGCTGTTGCACTTACGATGGTGTGGAAAACACAAATCCCAGCTCAGTGCCAAGAAGCCAGGACTACCCAGGCTGCTCCCACAGCCCTGGTGTGGGGCAAACAGGGATCCTGGCAGCCTCTGGCTCATACCAGATCACCCCTGAGTGCTGGAGAACTCTCTGAGGCTGTGGCAGAGGCAAGGTGGTGATGCAGGGAACTGTGACCCTCTCATCAGCAACAGCTCTGAAACAGTAAGGGATTGGGTAACACAGTGCCTAGCCTAATCCTAACTTTGATTCCTGATTCAGCTCTTCCACTCAAATAAACAAAACATTTTATACCCCAAACTGAGGACTTCTACTAAAGCCTTCCATAAACTGACTTCACAGGCTGTTTTTGTAGTCTTTCCAGATTGCAAGAATCAAAACTGAGAGGAAAAAGAAGGCAACACTGGTTTGTTTTTTTTTTTTTTTTTATGGTAGCAAAGGAACAGGATCTTCCATTTCCAGATGTCTCACAGCCCTTTCAAGGGTAGGGGAAGATATCATGACAATAGATTTTATGATTCTTGGCTTCTTAATCACATGAAAATTGTGTTTTATCTGACATCAAAAGAATGAGCTGTTTTATCATCATGATGATGCTAAAGATCTTGCATCTGCTCAGATTAGTAACAATGCAAATAAGGCATCAATGGAATAAAAAAATCCCTTTTGTGTCCTTAGGCTGTATGTGTGGTTTTTTAAACAATCAGCTCTATGAAGAAAGAGAACCAATACAGTGTTCATGTTCTGGATTAGAGTTCAAGAAAAATGAATGTGTACAACTTTTTCATAGGCTTGAAACCCAGATAATATTGAAATTTTGTCCCATATGACGCCAGTTATTTTGATAGCATTACACTAAATCTATGCCCCAAAACTGTAATCTTAGTTCATGTGATTTCTTTCTTATGAACATTAAAGTGAGCATGATTAAATAGGCCATCTATATTGCACATAATTTATTGCAGATTCTTAGCATTGTTCAAGCAATAATTTAATTTATAATAATTGGTTTTGGTGGACCTCATCTAACTAGATTTCAGCAAAGCAATTAAAATGGTGCCATATAGGGAATTATTAACAAAAAAATCTGGCTGAAGCAGAGACAAAAGGTGCTGAAAGGGAAAGCATCAGGGTGGAGAGAGGTTACAAGCACAGCCTCTCAAACATCACTCTCAGGCAGTCTGAACTAAATATACTCACCAGCAACACTTGCACAAGAAGAAGGAGCACATTAATGAAATTTGCTGATGACACAAAGCTGGGAAGAGCAGCAGAATGTCTCACAGGAAGAACTCAGGGAGCCGATTACTGAGAAATACCCTAAAGACATTTCATTAGACAAAGCTTAAGATCATGTACTTAAAAGGGGATTGTGTTTCCTGAGCGAGGTCTGGTGGAAACAAGGAGACAGAAAGTCTGTTTTTACGGCGAAGCCTGGGAAATGGGAAATTCTAAAGCGGATGTCTCCACAGTACCCACAAGCTTGAGTCCAGCCCATGCAGTTAAGGTTCTTAGTGCTGGCAACAACAGCAGTGGCCACACGTACTTAGAAAAAATAAGAGTATTTCTGGGTACCTGTTTGTAAACAATTATTTAACTGGCACGGTGTACCTAACACAGCGTCTGTCAGGTTATTCTCTCAATTTTTATTGTTCTTCCTGTTAAATAATTACTTCCCACCGGAGGCAGATGGCAGGTATCGAGTAGTTCATCCATAAAGGTGAGAGTGTGGCAATCCCTCTCCTGCTCAGAGACACCTCTGGGCATGGGGAGGGCTCCTGCTGAGCAAAGCTGCCCTCCTTCCGCCTGCAGAGATCACCCTTAGAGCAAGAGTGATCTAAGAGCCTAGCTCTTTACTTCAGGGAAAAGACATTTCAGAGTTTTTCACACATCTGATGCGTTCCCAGCACGAAGGGTTGCTTTTCTGCCACCCACACTTTCTGCAAAAGTCTTTCCTGCCCTTTCATTGCCCACAATGATCCCTCAGAAGGGCTGGCTGGAGACAAGTGCTCCCACACGACTGGTGACATTTAAGCCATGTGGCAGATCCCTTTGCGCACGAATCCTGCTCCCACCCAACACAATAGCCGACTTGGTGGGTGCTTGGGGGATGAAGCCCAGTGTGACATTTTCTTCCACCCCACGCTTCTTTGCTGAGTGAAGCTTTTGTGAGATGGCAGAGGCCAGAAAACCCCTGTGGCCCCACCTGTTTCTGTGGGCTCCAGTCCCACGGTTGGCTTACCCTTTGCTGCAGTGGTGATCTTCTCACGTCCTCCTTGCCCCACCAACAATGAAACCAGCCCCTGTATGCTCCATTCAGAGTGAAAAAAAAACTACAATTAATTCAGGAAAAACATGACTTTTGGACAGCAAAATTTTGTTTAATGCTGTTGATAAGACATAATATAATCTTTCAAGCAGGGATATCATCCTCATTCCCATGGGGACCAGAACACAGCAGGAAAAATTACCTGAAGTAGGGTATGATTGAAAATTCACTAGAAAAATAGGTTTGGTTTCTATGAACTTCTATTCATAGAAAAGACTTTCTTGAAACATCCTGATTTCAAAAGAGTTTTTATTAGAAAGGATTGCTTGACCCAGGTGCAAATTTTTGGCCAAGACCAAAGCAAGTGTGACCTGCCTGTCCCAGAAAAGTCAGAACAGCCAAGCTGTTGGGTAGGCTCCCTCTTTGCAGCAGGAGAGCACAAACATGCCAGTTGAACAGGCTTTCTTAAGTGTACCTGATCCCTTCATTTTTAAGGATGTCCATTCTTTTCCATCACGGGAAATTTATTTTCCAAGGATGGGCAGGAACAGAAAAAGAATAGAAAATCTGGGAAAACAGCTAAAAGAGACCATTTTCTAGCTAGCTCAGATTTAAACTCGTCTAAACTACCCCATTTAAACCTACCCCTTTCTGTACGATGACAAATATAGAATCATAGAATGGTTTGGACTAAAGAGGCTTTAAAGACCATATGGTTCCCACCCTCTGCCATGGACAGGGACACCTTCCACTAGTCCAGGTTGCTCAGTGCTCCATCCAACCTGGCCTTGAACACTTCTAGGGATGAGACATCCACAACTTCTCTGGGCAACTTGTTCCAGTTTCTCACCACTCCCACAGTAAAGATTCTTTTCCAAATACTTAATCTAAACCCATTCTTTTTCAGTTTGAAGNGACACCTTCCACTAGTCCAGGTTGCTCAGTGCTCCATCCAACCTGGCCTTGAACACTTCTAGGGATGAGACATCCACAACTTCTCTGGGCAACTTGTTCCAGTTTCTCACCACTCCCACAGTAAAGATTCTTTTCCAAATACTTAATCTAAACCCATTCTTTTTCAGTTTGAAGCCATTCCTCCTTGGCCTGTCTTGTAGTCTCTCTCCATCTTTCTTGCAGGCTCCCTTCAGATACTGGAAGGCCACAATGAGGTCACCCGAAAGCCTTCTGTTTTCCAGGCTGAGCAATCCCAGTTCACTTTGCCCTTCCTCAACTTCAGCTCAGAAGCAGGACTTTATGTTAGACAAGCCTTTACCAAACTTTTGCAAATGTGAACATTTTTCTGTTCTTCTGACCTGTCCATAGCAGTATATATATCTGGCTTCAAAGGAAAAGAGATGCAAAAAATCACAGAATCATAGCATGTGCTGAGTTGGAAGGAACCC
>VXAX01000752.1:0-64339 GCA_013399835.1 Leptocoma aspasia
TAGAAAGACTCTGGGCGGCGTACTTAGAGATAGAAATGCCACTGATAGGAAACCAACTCAACTGGCACCAGTGCTGCAGCATTGTACAGAAATGTCCACTGCTTCACTGTCTGCCATTCCGTTAACATGCACATAGCAGCTCTGCAACATTCCTACTGATCATCTCCTTGGCAAACTGTGACTGAGGGTCTGTAGTGACGCCGAGTCCCCAGGCAGATGCAAAGGAGAGCAGCTTTATTGCAAAAACCAGGCCTTTTTAAGCAGTCAGGCCTTTATCAGTTACATAGCTTTAAATCATAACTAACATAATTCAACTAACCACCATACACCACGATGTGATCACATGATGGTTATATAACTTGCTTTTCTACCTCTAATTCAGCTGTGTCACTTTCCCATAGTCCTATTCTACTTAGCCAAAGTAACAGGCCTGAGCCATGGTTTTACAACACGTTCCTTTTGTAAGGTTTTATCTATATGCAACAGCAAACCGCTAGTTTCTTTAGTGCCAAGGGTTTAGGTAGATGATCTTACAGATACAAATCTATGCCCTTAATGTCAAACATATTGTGGAGAGAAAATCCTGTCTGAGATGTTCGGTCATTCCATTTCCTAGACAGACCAAATAAAAAGAAAAGCAAGCTATAGGATTGTGTACTTCCTATTACAAAGCACCTGCTGCCATCTGAAAATGAACTAGCAGAAAATCAGCAAAAAGGAGACTTGAGGCAAACAACCCTTTGAAGGGAATAATGATGTGATAAATAAAAACAACACATTCCCAGGCTATTGAGATACTTCAAATGTCAGCAAAGGATTGAGAGCACAGGCTGAACTAACAGGAAAAGATTAAAAAGGAATCCAAGAAAAACATGACCAAAAATTCTGAAAGATATGGGCAACTGACCTGTTTAAACCTTCAGGGAATCAGTGACCGCTGATTTAGATAGGCAATTAAAGTAATTTACAAGTGCACTTTCTGCTCCTTTTTTACCTGTCAGCATCACAGGGTGAATTGTGACCATAGAGCCACAATTATTTGGATTATATTTTTAGCTTTAGGAGAGAAGTATAGCAGCCGAAGTACCTATTACTGATGTCATACCCAGGAACACAGATTTGAAACTTTGCATTCAAGTCCAATTACAAATAGTAATACTAAGAGGATAGGATTGGCTTCTTCTCATTACACTCTTCTTGTTTTACAACCTGCTCTGATTCTGGTAAAACTTTTTAATTAGCTTCTCTCTAAAAAGGAAGAAGTCCAATTAAATTTCCCTCCCTACTGGTAGGGGTTTAACATTTGGTTTGTTGAGCCTAAAAATGGAACTGGAACTAGCAGGAATTACTGTATTTTAAGTGTCTGCTCCTTTAAGACCATCTCAGTTTGATAGAAGCCTACATGCTATTGACTAAAGGATATTCTGTTTCCCCAAGACCAGATGCATGCAATTTAATCAAACTTTCTGTAACAAACCCCAGTAATACAAAAGAGTCACAAATAACAGGAAGAATTAGTTCGCCATTCAGGGAACCAACCTTCTCACCTTCTTTTGGAGTGAGCATAATCTGGTAGCTGAAGTAACAAAATTGAGGACAAAAATCTCCCTGCTATTGAGAAGTTGCTGACACAGGAACCACCTAAGCTCTGTGACTTTCGCCTTTACATTCATTGGTCTAGCTTAGTAGCCTAAAAATTACGGGGTCAATCAAAGACAAATGCTAATCTAGTCAGACGTCTATGAAAGGTCTAAAAATAATCTGAGTTCTTCTTAGACAATGGAAATGGAACCAGAACTACCAATCTGGTTACTTGCAACATATTCCTAAAACTCATTCCCTTATATTCATAACTAATGTATAGCCACCAGTACAACCAGGATAAATGAAACTTACTGATGTCACCAAGGGAAGGATTTTAAAGAACTGTTCCTATTAATCATCATATAGACAGTAGCTCTATCATTAAAATCTCAGCCCTTTCAGTAAGTATCACCACCTGGAAATTTAGTATTAAAGTGTTTATAAATATTCTTAGAATATATATATGAATTTACATTGGCTTTAAAACATATATGCCTGAGAAAACCCATAGTTTTTAATTTCTTGTGCATCTAAGTGAGACTCTTCTCCAACAGGGAGGACACATAAGAGTTACATTTTCATTCTACACCTATGCACCTACTGAAATATAATAATTCTTTTCCAAAGGCAACATGATGCAGTAATAAACAGAATTAAGACAATCTAAGATTCTAGCATGGAGCTAGACAGAAATATTTTGGGAAGACATCCATTTTCCATCCACTGAAACTTTGCCGAAGTCTATCTTTTTCTCATTTCCCTTTATTACCTTTCCCTCCCATGCAAAAAAACACAAACAAAAAAAGCCAGAGCAAACAAACAAAAAAACAAGCCTGAGTCCTAAAATAGCATTCTGGGTCACAAGCATAAAGAAAACTCAAGGGTTCTCTAACTGGAACTTATTGAAAACAATACATCAGTTCAAGGACTCAAATCACACAGAGGAAAAATGACTTTGATTTTTCCCCCTTTTATACAAATGCTCTGACATGCTTCTCTCTCTTTCTCCTGCCTATTTTATCTTCTGTTGTTTCTCTCAATCTTCAACTTCGTCTTTTTTCCTTACGTGTAAGAAACTTCTGATTGATGGTTTTCCCTCACTCATTACAAAAGGAAACTAATGTCAAAACAATGAATTTTTCTGTCAAACACAATTCTTACTTTCTCACTAGCCCTTAGGAAATTTAAACTTATTTCCAGCTCTGCTGGAGACATAATTGTAACCTTGAGTAAATAATTTAATCTCCCTCCAACTGTCTTTCCCACTGCATGTGCAAAGAGGAAGAAAGTTCTTCAGTCTCCCTCCCTCAGTTCTGGGCTTTGGAGGCCAAGAATTGGCACTTACTACAGAGCTGTGCAATGTCTAATGTTATACCCCTGCAATGCATTCAGGGACATCCAGGCACAAAGGTAATGCAAATAAGTGCAAATGATGCTCTGCAGTACAAACTAGTTTTCAGTTTGTAGTTTGCTTGCTAACAGGCTCTATCACAACACTAACCACATGTACAGCAATCACTTTCAATACCTGCTTACAGGCTTTTGGAACATTAAGCAAAGTCATCTTAGATTAGCAACCTCATATTTTAACATCTGATTATAACAAAAAGTAATTGATAAAAAGGTTATGTAGTTCAAATCCTGCAAAACTGCTGACAGATACAAATCAGCCTAAATGTAATATTACAAGTACTGTTACTGTCTATTGTAGTGGCCAACAGCTGACCTGGAGGTCTTACAGTTTTAATTAATCCCGATTATTAGTTTATAACTGAAATATAGGTAATTATATTATTACCTTAATTATATAACTTAACTGGTCTGGGCCATTGGGGAGCAGGTCTAGGCCACTGGGGACATGGGCAGCCATTGGCCAGTTACCCAGGTGGCAACTAATTTAGCCAATCAGAATTAACTGCGTGGACTTTAAAAGCTATAGAAGGTGAACAGCTCTCAATAAAAGTTGTCTATTGTCACATGAACACGGAGTTTTGTGTTGTTGCTTCCATCATGACTGCAATGAGTGGTGAAGCCCGAAGTGATTAGCAATAGCCCAGTCGTGGGAATAGCAGTGGAGATGGAACCCCAGTGGGGGAAGTCAGCTGAGAGATCTGCCAATAGCCAAGAGCTGTGGAGGAAGGTGGCTGGAAGAGCTGCCAGCAGCTGAGAGCTGCAGAGGAGGGGCAGCTGGAAGAGCTGCAGAGGTCCGGACCTTGTAAATAGAAGAAGCTGGATGGGACCCTGGTAAATAGAAGGCTTTTATAAAAAGAAGAAGCAACTGGAGAAATGGGAATGTGATTTTCTACAGAAGAAAGAGAAGTGGCTCAGAGCCATGGATTACACACAGCTGCGACAGCCACAGCACAGACGTCACAGGCACTGCCCCACTGGAGAAGTGGCGGAAAGAGTGAGTGCACCTTCGGGCACATGGGCTGGGAGGACAGGCAGGAAACTGAGGGAGGGACAGCCACTATCTGGGACCCCTGTCCCTGCAGTGCTGCCCAGCCATGCTGCCACCGGAGTTTCCCCGCCACCACTATCAGCAGTGCCTATATCGTGCGCGGGTTCACCCATACTGCGAGCACCCGAGCTGCTGCTATTATTGCCATCGAGTGAGCAAGCGCAGCACCTTAGCCTTCTCATGCCCCAGTTGCTGGAGCCATCTTTCTAGTCCGCACCCTGTATTGCCTTTGGCACGTGTGGCTCGCCCCTGCCTGCAGATGATTGGGCCACACAGCCAATGCATGGTAGGTCCATCAATGGCTACAACACACAAGCAGAACTCAGAAATCAAGTGGCACTCAGCGCCAGAAGCGCTGATGCAGAGCTACGAGCCTCCAAACCCCAAAGTGTTAGCGGAAGGCTGTCGGCACTTGGTACTGAGGGACGTCACACCATACCACATTCACAGCTGGGGCTTGAGAAGCCTGAGGGACACTTTCTATTAACAGATTCACAGTATCCCAACAGGGGGGAGTCAAGCTACCACACCTTTGCTGATCTGCAAGAAGATGCTTCCACCACACTGCCCATATCGATTAACATCTCTATATATGATCCAGTCAGCTCTTGGAAACAGATAAAATTAACAGCTATTGCAGAAGGAGATCTCAACAGTGCTGAAAGAATTTCTGTGCCCATGCCTTCATTATCATCGGGTGGCCAGCAGCCTGTGGGTGGAATGGTTAAAGCACTCCCAGTACTGAGGGGCAATGGGACCGCACCTGACAGGTACACTCCCTTTCACTGGCAGGTCTTCTCTGAGTTACACCAGCTAGCCACCAAACATGGACTGGAGTCTCCGGCGGTAGCAAGCGTGCTACAATTTTTAACTACCAATGAGGTGACACCTTTTGATATCAAGCAGATAGCAAAGCTGCTTTGTACCCCAGTCCAGTATATGATGTTCGAGTCCACCTGGTGGTGATATCCAGAGGACCAGGGGTTGCGGAATCTAGAAGTTCCGCAGCAAGATCCATGATTTGGGGCAGGAGTTGCTCAACTTAGGGGACTACCCCCTGTTGACAATCCACAGTTACAGGTATGCTTCCATTCTCTAATACTGGCACAGGCCAAAGACTTGGGAATACAAGCCCTGTTGAAGTTACAGACACATGGGAACACGGCCTCAAAGGTATTCTACAATTAAACAGGGCCCTAAGGAACCATATATACAATTTATAGATAGGTTAAGAAATGCCATGGATAGACAAATAATAAATAATGATGCAAGAAATCAATTAATACTACAATTGGAATGGGATAATGCAAATGAGGACTGCAAAAGAGCTATCAATTTATTACCAAAAGAAAATCCCTCCTTGAGTGAATTAATTGATGTGTATGCTAAAGTTGGAATGGATTCATATAACATGGCTTTGTTAGCTGATTCTTTTGCAGCTGCTGTGGGGTTGTCACATCAGTATTATGAATGTGGACAACAAGGCCACATAAGAGCAGACTGTCCCTGCAAGACCAATTCACTAGGGACACATCAAAGACATAGAAAGGTAACTACTGTGGGAAAGTGTAACCGATGTGGGAAGCCCAGTCACTCGGCCAAGCAGTGTTTGTCCAAGTTTCATCTCAATGAGTAGGGAAACAGGAACAGGAGTGTGGCGGGGAAGCACGCACAGACACAAGCATCTTCCCATCACCCAGTGCGAGCCTATGCAACCAGCTCACTGGAAGGAGAAGGTGTGGATGTTTCCACTGCCATCACAGTAACTATAAGTTCATTACAGGTACATAAAGTTCTTCTTGAGGCCTGTGGATCTATAGGGAGAGGGTTAAGTGCTCTGTTGCTGGGGAGATCAAGTGCAACACTACAAGGCATTTTTTTCACCCGGGTGTCATAGATGCTGATTTCACAGGACAGATACGTGCTATGGTGTCAACGCCTTCTCCTCCTGTGACTATCCCAGAAAAAACTCGTATTGCCCATCTTATACCTATTAAGTCTTGTGTTCCCAGAACAGACCCAAGGACACAAGGAGACGGACGCTTCAGATCAGCTGGAGAACCTCAGGTATACTGGACTCAGGTCGTCTCTGAACAGAGACCAAATATGGTTTGTACACTCTCAATGCCTTGGGCAAGTCCTTCTTATATAGAGGTCAATGTCAGAGGTAGACACCGGAGCAGACGTAACTATCATTTCTACAAACACATGGCCTCAGTCATGGCCTACCACAGCCATAGGATCTGTTGCTGCAGGCCTTGGAGGTACCACACAAAGTTATCTAAGCAGCATACCCATGTTGGTTAAAAATTTTGAAGGTCAAACAACCACTATACGTCCCTATGTTACTGCTGCCCCACTTAACTTATGGGGAAGGGATGTCTTATCAGCATTGGGAGTCAGGATGGGAACAGATTCTTAGCTGGGGTCACTGTAATAAAGGGCGTAAAACAGCCTACCTTAATGTCCTGGTTTAGGGCAAGTTTGGGAGAAAATCTCCAAAGGAGTTTCCTCTAGAAAACAAATTCAAGCGGCCCTTCCCCCAACTGGTTCAGAAAAATATTTCCTTGGAGAAAAATGGAAAAAACTGTTTGTTTAACAGGCAAAGCATTCACAAGCACAAAAAATTTGAACAATATTAAACAATAAAACCTCTGGCCACTTTGAAGAGATGACAAACTCAGAAAGTCCCCTTCGTGGTCTGTAGCTTGGCTTGCTCAGTCTCTTATCAATCCCTCCAGCGCTGGAAATGCTGCGGTGACCCCAGCTAAGAATCTGTTCCCATCTGAACATTTCCACTGAAATGTCTCACCGTCTTTACTGATGGTTCTGGGAAAATAGGGAATGCCATTTTAACCTGGAAGGAGGACAAGGGGTTGCAAATACTTGAACATCAGGATACTGGATTACCCCAATTACTGGAGTTATGTGCCATCACTATGGCTTTCCAACGATTTCCTCACATTCCCCTAAATATTGTAACTAATTCTGCCTATGTTGCAGATATAACACAAAGATTAGACCAAGCTTTACTGTTAGAAATTGACAGTGCCGCACTATTTGAACTGTTAAAAGGTTTGTGGCATACAATCAAAGTCAGAACATGTCCTTATTATATTTTACATATTTGGAGTCATACCAGTTTGCCAGGTTTCATAGCAGAGGGTAATGCTTGGGCTGATTGGTAAGCTAGCCCTGCCTGGACAGCACCACAACCTGACATGCTGACACAGGGAAGAGCATCCCACGCCTTTCTTCGTCAGTGTATTAGAGTAGTACAAAGGCAATTCTTACTGACAAACACAGAGGCATGCAACATTGTTAACTCTTGTGCTGACTGTCAAGGTCGCATTACACCACTGCAGATGGGGTGCGAGCCCCTGTGGTCTGCTAACCTTACACATCTGGCAGACAGATGTCACCCATGTCTCTGAATCTGGACACTTAAAGTACATGTATGTTTCAGTGGGCACCTCTTCATTGGCCATATGGGCTTCAGTCCACACTGAAAGAAGGAAAAAGGGGAAAGAGGGGGAAAGAAGCCACAATGCCATTGCACATTGGCATTTAGCCTTTGCTGCTCTAGGCATTCCCCATACAATAAAAACTGATAATGGTCCAACATGCATTTCACAAAATACTCGGCAATTTTTACAACTCTGGGGTGTGTTTCACCACACTGGTATTCCTCATTCCCCTACAGGACAGGCCATCACTGAATGTTCCCATGGCACCCTAAAGCACATGCTTGAAAAACAAAAGGAGGGAATGTGTGGTGAAACCCCAAAGACTAGGGAAACTAAAGCACTTTACACTTTAAATCATTTAACAGTACCTGAAAATTCTCAGAATCCTGTAATTTTAAATAATTTTTTATCTATGCAATCTGCCGTGGTGGATGGAGCAGTGGTAAGGGTGCTGCGACCTTCCTGAAGAAGCATCCTGAGAAGGACAGCTCAGGGGCACAGGAACGTCCTTTGATCAGCTCGGTGAGTGATCCTTGGCTCTTCAGGGCTTCATGCGACACAAAGAAAGGGATGAGAGCCTTTTATGGCATTCCACAGAGATCAAGCCTTTATTATAAGCAAGGTGGCTCTGTGAAGGGTGCCAGGGTCAAAGGCTCCAGAGAGGGGAAGACAGGGGTTTATATGGGAAAGGCAGGGGGTGGGGCAGAACATGGGAACAAATAGGGTAAGGGCACAAGAGTGGATCAAAGGGGGAGGATTAATGGGGTGCAAGGAATCAGCGTAGAACAACAAAGGATTCTGGGGGTGCTTTTTTTGCTCGCCATAACCAAAAGGGTTGTGGCTTAGGAGTTGGTCCTCCAGGGGAGTGCAGCAAGCTTTTCCTTGGCCAGATTTCCAGCCTCCACAATAATCTTCCAGTGACGTTCTATCCCCCAAACCTAAGGTATTGGTAAAGAACCTCCTTACCAATAAATGGGAAGGTCCATTGGACCTTGTTACTTGGGGGCATGGGTATGCCTGCATTTCCATGGATGTTGGCATCCGATGGGTGCCTGCTCAGTGTGTGCATCCTGCTCTATGCCCTGCTCGAGATCACACCCATGGTCTCTCTGACAGTCCCACAGCAGACGTCGTGGAACAGTAATTGCAACAACACTTTGCACCACTGTAGAAATGACAGTCTACCCCTACCTGTAATTTTATTTAGTTTTAAGAAAACAGACACTTTGGGAAAAGGACTAAGCACATGGATTTGTACCTTTTAGTAGAAACAAACCAGTAAAGCATTACCCATAATTGTTTTTAAAGTTTAACAATTTGAAAATAATTTATGTGTTTGTAAAGTGCTACCCATAATAGTTTCTAAGGTTTAACGTGAGTAAGTTAAGTGTTCGTAAAGTGTAATACATAGTTATTTTTAAGGTTTACAGTTTTGTAAAAAAGGTGTTTGTTATAATTGGATTATGGTTGTGAAGAGTTTATGGCATACCACCCTGCGAAGCTGTTCCTGATGGATCCCAGATTATATCATCATGATTGTTCCATACATTGTGCTGTGTTTGTCACCCTGTTTCCAAGGCCCTGCAGAGGATGACAGACACTGCCTTTGTATTTATAAACAAAAAGGGGGAACTGTAGTGGCTAACAGCTGGCCTGGAGGCCTTACAGTTTTATTAATCTCAATTATAATTTTATAACTGAGATGTAATTAATTATATAGTTACATTAATTATATAACTTAACTGGTCTGGGCTGTTGGGGAGCAGGCCTAGGCCATTGGGAACACGGGCAGCCATTGGCCAGTTACCCAGGTGGCAACTAATTTAGCCAATCAGAATTAACTGCGCGGACTTTCAAAGCTATATAAGGTGAACAGCTCTCAATAAAAGTTGGCTATTGTCACATCAACAGGAAATTTTGTGTCATTGCTTCTGTCTTGACTGCGATATATCCATGGATGTATCCATGTATCACCATCTCCAACACTCCCCTTCTCATGAATGTATGATACCCTGGGGGAAAAATTAAAACATCCAAAGCATTGATTCACAAGCAGATTGCAAGTCTTTTGTACACTGACTTAAAACAGTATGGGTTGTAGTGGTGAGATGTTGGATTTTAGCCCTTTTCTGACTTAGAGATGGGGCAACTGAGAGGTGTTTCAAAAACTTTTAATTCTATTTTTCAGTTTCATATGAAGGGTGAGACAATGCAGATGTTACAACTTACGCTATCACAATCAGAAGCTGACTATTTCCTAATTACAGAACACTATAAGCGTTTCTTGGCTTATCAGCTTTTTGTCACACTATGCTGTAGATGCCTTAAAGCCAATCATCTAAAACTACTCCTCGTGGGTGCTCTTACAATGTATCTTTCATAGTTCTATTTCTCTAAAGTATCTAGTCTTATTTGTAAGGCCATCCTTCGAAACTTTCTTCTAGCTCCGTTTCTCTCTCAACAATATCTATCCTATTCCATGGCATTTCTAAGTCAGCATTTCTTATCTTAAAGTTTGCATACAGATCTATACTGTGTGGGCCTTCTGTCAGGCCTGAGGGCTTTCTACAAATCCATTTGCCACATTGGGAATTGGATTTATAGGAGAGGATTATACAGGACTTACATCTCATTGAAAATAACTTCCATTCGAAGTCAGGATCTTCACCTTTGCAACTGACTGTTTCATGCTATGCTGCAAATTGACTGGCGGAGGCACTTCCCTTCCCATTGTCCTCCCTAAGGACTCCTATTTAAACCACTGATTCCAGAGCACATATACTCTGTCCAAGCTGAGCATGATGCGAACTAAATATTTAAGAAAATAATTTAAAAGCAATGATTTAATGGAAAAAAATCCCGCAAAACACGCAAACAACACACACAAAACACACAACAAAACCACAAAATAATCCCTCCAGAGTCGCTGAGGCTTGAAGACAAGTCCACTTCAAAAATCAGCTGATTTTCATAGCCTAGTGGAACCCTTGCTTACAGTTTGATCATAGCTTAGTGGAACCCTTGCTTACAATTTGAAAAAAGGGTCAGTGTTCAAAGAATTGCAAGGCCTTTTGAAACCTACTAAATGCTATTGTAAATGAAGGACTAAGACTAGAAAGCCCTCAAACGGTAGCCTGATAGCAAAAAGCCACTCTTCTGTGCAATTTTTGTTCCTTCTTGAGGGAGAGTATCAAATCCCAGACTAGAATTACACACCCCTGGGACAGCTCCAACAGAGCTCCATAATAATGCAAACACTGCTGTTCACATTCAAGACTAAACTAAGCCCAGTGAAACAATCCATTTCTTATATCAAACATTTCACTTCTGTGTCTTGGTTTTGCAATACAGGTGTCTGCTAGGGAAGGCAGAGAAGCCTCGCTTGGAATGGAGAATGTAAACCCCCCTCCTTCCGAATTATTAGAATTTTGAAATTAAGGGGCTTTCAGGCCAAAATATGGGAATAGGAATAACAGTTCTTTACTAGTATATATGATAAAACAAACAAGCAACAACAACAACTACGGCATTACCAACAAACAGAACCCGAACCCAGTGACGCCGCTCGGCTGCGGCACTGTCCCTGTGGTGCAGTTACGGTCACGGCCGGCAGGGGCGCTGGCAGCTCCCGGTGCTCAGGGCAGGTGCGGTGATCCCCACGCGGCTGCAGGGGGCGCTCCGGCGCGGGCTCGGGCAGCACGTGGCGATGGCGGCTTTGTCCCAGATGGGGAGGGATGGAAGAGAGGCTTTGCTTCACAAACCCTGTGGCAGCAGATCTCGGTCCCCTCAGCAGGACTCTCGGAAACAGCAAGCTGTGCCGGCAGGATGTCTTGGCAGGCAGGGGGTGAGGGGGCTCCCAGCAGGGCAGGGAGAGCCGAGCTCAGGATCTTGGGCACCCGAGCAGACGGTGACAGGTCTCTCTTTCAGTGACAGTGGGTGTCAGTAAGGTCCCAGTTCAGTGGCTGCTCTCACGAGCCGAGGCTCACCCCACGGCAGAAGGAGCAGCTCTGGGCTGGACTCTGGCAGCAGCAGTGAAAGTTCCTCTTCCCGAGCAGCGCCTCTGACTGTCCTCCTCCGAAAAAAACCGAGAGAGAGAGCGAGCCCAGAGCTGCCCTCAGCCCAAAATCTCCTGGTATCCCCGCCCTGTGACAAGTCCTCAGTCCGCCATTAGCAATTCAATGGGACAAAATTCCACAGTGATAAGAAATGAACACGAGAGGAAAAAAGACCAAAAAAACCCTCAACCTCCAACATTCTGTTAATGAACTATCACATCTATAACTTACACATGGATCGAACTTGGCAGCATGAGCATCAGAAACAGACCGTGGGCTTTGTAATGCCACTTTAATGCATTGCCAGAAGTTAGTATTAATAGGCATTCCAGAAAAGCACAGGAAAAACTGCACTCAGTGTCCCTGAAGGATACCTCCCATTACATTTGGAATAATTTGTCAGAAAAGTGCATGGAGTTTTCTTAATAGCACAGCAACTGCTTTTTTTTTCTTCTTCTTCCTTTTAGTCCGTATTTTTAGACACTAGCAAACCTGAGAGTTACTGCACCACAGTAACACTGCAACCACATGAAACCACAGACCATTGCAACCAGAAAGAAAAGATTTCAGTAGATTATTAGGAAAGCAACATTACTCCTTTCTCTGCAGACTTCCTTCTGTTAAGCTAAATGTGAAGAAAGTCAGTAACATTTGCTTTGTGTTTTGGATAGTCTTTTGCACAAAAGGACTAATCTTTTTCATTACTAAAAACGGGCATTGAGGAGCACATTGGTTCTTATTATTAGATATTCCAGAGCAAAGGCTAAAGAGAATGGTAAAAAAGACACTTCTGACAGCTCTCTCGGCTATTCCTAATTCCTGGAGTAGGTGGCAGGATATCTGGAACACTGGTGTGAACTCAAGTCTGTCCATAATTCTGTCACACTGACAAGGCTTTCCCCTCTGGTTCTCTGATGCAAAGAAGGATTCCAAATGGATGCACTCTGAACACATGCCCAGCTGCCCCCATTCGCTCCTGCCTGGGATGGACGTTTTACAGATCAGCTCTTCTGCTGGGGGAATATGCAAAATCTCAGGGTTTTTAAACTTAATTTTTGTTAAGAATTGAGGAACACAGAAAGACTGGCTTCTTTTTTGCAGAATGCCATATAAACTGCTACGCTTACCTCACCAATGGTCCACCTAACATCATCTGCAAATACTGACCACAAATACAGTTCTGGTTGACACAAACCCTCATTACCTAAGAAAGAAACAACCTGGCAAGCAGTTTGCAAACATTAACTATTTAGCATTACTGCGGCTGATTACATGCCCTGACCGTTTTTTTGCCTTCAGCTATGGATGCCATAACCTCCTACCCTCACACATGCCACTAAGAGCTCCTTGTGTTGAGCTCTTGCACCACATTTGCCCAGCGTCTGTGCCAAGACGCCCCTTTTCAGTACCCCTGACCCTACAACAAGGTAGCTGGGGGAAAAAAGAGGTGGCCAATGGAGGGAAGTTTCTCCCGCCAACAGCTAACCTCCAAATTCAGTATCCCTTACATCTCCTTCCCAGGATGGGTGGGAAAAATGCCTCAGGGAACCAAGGCGCTGGGTGGGAGCGGCCAGCATGGCACCGAGTGCGGTCCCCACACCTGACCGCCTGCACTGCTGCGGGGACCCCAAGTTCACCGGAGTTAGGCACCGGTGGCAGGGAGGGAGGGCGGCAAAGGCAGCCACCCCTCATCCCCCTGGGAAGGTCAGCCTCAGTTCCCCTCCCTCAGCAACGGCACGGGCAGTGCCAGTGGCCTCTCGCTGAGGCCACCGCTGGTCGCACGCCTGGCCACGCACCACCTGGCCGGACCCACCACTCTGCGGGGTTACATGGCACCCGCTGGGCTTCTGTCAGGGATGGCCGCCAAGCAAAAGGAAAGAGAAATGGAAAGCACCACGCCACTCGCTGCCTCACCCAGGGGGTCCTCTCTCTGCACTACAACGAGCACGCTGGCCCACCCGCTTGCCCCATCGCCTGTCGTGCAATGCGTGTACTCTGTGCTGCGTGGCCCTGCTGGGAGAACCATGGGTCGGAAGGCTCCGGGCAGGCCTGAGCGGGCAGCAAGTGCACACGCTCGTGAATGCGCACCTGTGGGGCGAGTGGAAGGTGAGATGGAGAGATGGTGGCGGCAGCACTGTGTGGCATAAAATGGCTGATCATCTCACAGCCACCCGCTCCTCACCCCCTCGGCTGCTGTTGAGAGGGGTCCTGGCTCTGTCCACACCGGTGGCAAGGTGGCTCTGGAGCCCGTGTGCAGCCCTGGCGCAGCCAGGGAGCACTGAGGGCAGCGTCCAGGCCCCTCAACAGTACGTACTGCATGGGGAGAGCCACCAGGAACCATTTTAGACCTCCCGGAGGGCTGCAGGGGCACATGGAGACCCTGCAGCAGATCGCTGCTGTTAGGAAAATTAATCTACAATGCCAGAGGTTTATGTCCTAAAGGGAGACAGAGTAGTCCTGTAACGTTATTGGAATAAAGGGAGAGGCCATGGGGCATTTCCCGTGGGGTCTCTCAAATGTTTGGGGGACACAACCCATTTTTTATCCTAAGTTCTCGGCTGCATCACTCTCTTCCTTTCCCCCACTGGCTGAGGTAATTGGAAGGTACAGACTTCCCAAATTGCCTACTCTATGCCACACTCTAATGTGCACTGTCCCTTTTGTTGTATAAATCAAAGAAAAAGAAACTTCCTAATTCTATGAAGTCTCTGTTCTCTTGTTCTGGGTTCAGAAATCTAATTGATTCCTGAGCAACAGTCTGTGTTGATTAGTAACAGTTTCTAGAACTAAGAGTTTCTTCTGTTAGTTCACTAGCCAGAAGTTCCTAGCCTTGTCTACAAGCAGATTAATGCAGTGTCTTTGTAAAGACACATTCTTCTTACCCCTTTCAATCCCTCCTCTTTATATTTCTCCATAGTTGTCTTTACATATCTTAATTACTGTTGATTTAAGTTTTTCTTCATGGGCTATCTTTGGTTTTGCAATTATTTGCCGTGACATCATTTTCTGTCCTTTTGTAGTCATTTCTGCATCAGCAGATGTGGCTACTACTTGCATCCCCTTGATCACCTGCTGAAAGAGTTGCACTCAGCAAGGTGTCATGCATGGTCAAAAGATTAGAGTTGTTACAGCACAGAAGAGGAGAAATAGTGTTTGTTTAACCCATAGATTGCTGGTAACCATGGCAACATGTCCCATTCCCATTCTTTCAACTTTTGGACTGGTACACTGTTGCTGCCTGGGCTAGCTTCTAATAAAGTCCAGGACAAGGAAGCAAGAGAGGCCTTTGCAAAGTATCCACAGACTTCAGCTGCACGGTCAGATGTTCAGAGTCCAAAACCTTCAACCCGTGGGAAGAGACCAGGTTTTGTGTATCAAGAGGCTGGGGCTGGCTCAAGGCCTCGGGGCAGTCTAAAGGTGAGGGGGCAATGTGGGAACAGGGAGGTGTGGATATTCTCAGCCAGTCGAGGAAAGGAATAAAGATAATTTAGTCTAGGAACCGAAGAAAGGAATTATAAACAACTGTTGCTATCTCTTTGCAGTAGCTACTGTTTAGGATAGTTGTCCTTGGAGTGTGTTATTCTTAGTTTACCAATGGAGTCAGAGGTATTTTGCATAAGACCAATCAGGTCTTACCTTAGCACATCATGTTATAAAAGGTGCGAATTATTTTCAATAAATCCCTTTTCTTTTCACCTTCTGGAGAGTGGAGTTCTGTGTCTTCTTAGCTCGATAGTGACAGGGAGGGAGTGTCTGAGTGGAACAGGAACAAGGGGAGGGAACCCACAGGGTCAAACAGAACTGGGTATCTTATGAGGGAAGCTTCTTGTGTCTCCCTAACCTAGGGAATGCCTCTCAGGGTTTACACAGTACACGAGCTAACTTTCTGTCCATTATTATTTGTTTGACCACTTTTTTCTTGCCATGTCTTTGCAAACAGCAGTTTGAATAATTTAATTTTCCACAAACTTCTCCTTCTTCTGGTAATAGATAATCTTGTACCATCCAATGCTGAAATATTGCATTCCTCATTTGAGTGGATTGGTTGACAAGAAGGTCAAGAGCTGTAGCTGGCTGCTTGGTTATTATTTCAAAGACACCTTGTAACTTAATTATCCCATTTAAATTATAAATGGGTTCTCTGGCACCTCATATTAATTCATAAAGATTCCAGGTGGCTGGTCCATAGTGCCCTATCATTTTTTCTGGTGGCCATTCATCTTTTCCCCATTTTGGGGTGCTCCCACCAGCCAGGGCTGCATCCATTGATTGCTTTTCTCTAATTAAATCATCATCCTAACTGATTTCCTTGAACTTGTGGTAGGAAAAAGAGCAATGGTCTAAATATGCCCCATATAACATCCCTGAGCAATTTGGAGGTAACCTGTGATAAGCATGTTGGCCACAAAGCCAATGACATATTTTCAAAGCCTGTGTAGTGTTCCTGTTCCAAAGAGGTGGGAATTTGACTTTACCCTTCTTGTGTTGCTAATAACTCCTCCCTTGACCCAACCCTAAACTCCACCCTTGCGATACCCTATAAAAACCCCATGACCCTGCCTTTGCCCAGTCTTTTGTCTTCGTCCTGCCCCTTGTCCTCGGGGGTAATAAATGGATCCTTGAGCTTTGTGAAATGAAGACCCATCTTGTTTTGTTCCCATGCCCGGCACTGGCAGCCGCACTCTCCCTGGACATGATGAACTCTGTTGCAATGCGATGCAACAAATGGTGGAGAATGCAGGCACCTGTGAGGACAGCACAACCGGCACCCCATAAGTCACCCACTGATGGCTACACCTTGTGGGACCCCCATCTTAAAAAGGAAGACTCGAGAGTACCTTGGCAAGAAGCCAGGTTGAGAGTGACCTTAAAAATATGGGGTTGAAAGGCTTACAGGGAGGGGAATTCCCAGTAAGAGGACCAGCTTAAGAATCCCCAGTAAGGGACTGGGTGATGGGACTGACATCTACCATCACTCAATGAGACGTTTATGAATGGTTTAAGTTTTTCCGTTTTTCTTGGGAGGGAGTTTTTAAGAGCTACAAGCAGCTAGTCTGCCTGCAAAAAGGACCATTCAACAGACTCCTGTCAGCTTTTCTGACACGTCTGCTGCAACTTATGGACAGTAAAGCCCTGGGGGCTACTTATGGACAGTTATGGATGATTGCAGCACGTCGATGCCTTAGGTCAGTGGTCCCCCACTCCTGTGAACCCCCACAATTTTCTGTTTCTGTGAAGCTGCCCATATCTTTCCTTACCCTTTTGTTCCTAAGAGTGTGGCAAGGAGTAAAAGCTGCCAGGATGGCACAGAGTTGCTACCGTCTCTCCATCACCCGTGTCCCTTTCTGCCAGCCTATCCCCCTTTTCCTGAAAGCAGAACAAAGGATGGAATCTGTCCAGAGGTGATGTGGGAGTGCTACCGTCCTCTTGCTGTCATGTGTCTGCCTTTGCCCCCGTCTTTTCATATCCCTCATTCCCTGCCTGGGAATGTGATGGCCGCGTTGTCCTGGGCCTTCCTTCTAAAAATGGCACTTACCATGCTGTTTAATATCACCCTTTTTCCTGCCTAAGTCCTTCTTTTCCAGTCCTGAACCTTCCCTTCCCCCCTACCTACCTGCCCTTCTTCCTGCCGCGCTGCTGCAGTTGGCCCCACCCTGGGCCTGTGCGGCAGTGGGGGTGTGATGGGCCTGCTCAACCCCGTGAGGAGGCCAGACCCTGCTGTAGCGCTGCCGGCCTCACCACCGCCACCCTCGCTGCTTCCCTCGCTTTGCAGTCATCATCGTCCAAAATAACAACGCCCATAACATCAATACCAAAGCTGAGACCAAACACTAAGGACTGTGCCCCTCGTGAAGAAGAAATCAAAGAAATGCACCTCTTCTGGAGAGAAGATCAAAAGCCAGAGGAGATTAAACTACTAACTCATTAAGTAAAAATGTATTCATTTAATCAAGTATCATAATTTCTGTTACTTTATCCTTTGTGATTAAGTCTCAAATGCTTTTCTATTACTTGTTAATTTAGCTTAATAATGCTCATTTTAGTTTTGTAAACTATTAAGTCATATTCCCAAGAATCCCCTTATCATGAGTTATTCAACATACATTAACCAATTTAAAAACAGGGGAGTTGTGGAGTGCTCCTGTTCCAAAGAGGCGGGAATTTGATTTTACCCTTCTTGTGTTGCTAGTAACTCCTCCCTTGACCCAACCCTAAACTCCACCCTTGCGATACCCTATAAAAACCCCAAACCCTGCCTTTGCCCAGTCTTTCATCTGGCAAACCACAAGGAACTTCGTCCTGCCCCTTTTCCCCAGGGGTAATAAATGGATTCTCGATCTTTATGAAATGAAGATCCATTTTGTTTTGTTCCCATGCCCAGCACCAGCAGCTGAAGTCTCCCTGGACATGATGAACTCTGTTGCAATGTGATGCAACAAAAGCCCACGTTCCATTAGTAAAGGGGCCTTCCTATCCTTTTTCATCAAGTGGTGGGTCAAAATATAGCTCGTTTCCTGGCCCTAGCAGTCCTTCAACAGTAGTTGCCCCACCCTAAGGGTCACAATATTTGCATTTCCAAGCTCCCATGAAGGGTTCCCAGCTACATTTATATCTGCAAGCAGTTTGTTTGGATTTGGAAAAGAACTCGCTAAAAAGGGCTCAAGTTCCATTCTGTTGTTGCCATTTCCACTGATAATCACAAACAACATGTGTTCTACTTGTGGAATTTTCTTGGGGGCAGCTTAAAAATAGGTAGTGAAAAAACCCCTTGTCCCTCCCCACTGCGTTAAAGCCTTCAAAATCTTTTTGGTAATTATGGTAGGAACGCCTCAGCCAGCTACCATTAGTGAGCTTCACAAGCATTTGATAGCATTTGCTTGATGTTTGGAATAACTGTAAGGAGGGTAATTGGGAGTCCAGAACCAGTTGTTTCAACCCAAAGATAAAGTCAAATCATAAACACTTTTCCTGTGTAGACACCCCCTGTCCTATTTAGGGAATAAGCGCCTGTTTCAGAAGAATGACATTGTCATGGACTTCCATCTTTGTCCCCAAATCCCATCCCATTATGGACCTCACTTAGGGACTTGACCCACCATTTATATTCAACTGGGCTAGTCACCTGTCCTGGCTCTCAAAATAAGCACATATTCCATTTGCCATCTGTTAAAGGTGGGACAGATATCTTTTATCAGTTAGGCAGTTTTCCTTATCTCTTCCAAAAANATTGCATTTGTATATATATTTCTCCTAGTAAAGAACTGTTATTCCTATTCCCATATCTTTGCCTGAGAGCCTTTTAATTTCAAAATTGTAATAATTTAGAGGGAGGGGGTTTACCTTTTCCAATTCACTAAAAGCTTTTACCTTCCTTAACAAACTCCTGTCTTGTCAAACCAAGACATCACCCATGATCACTCTTCAGATCCTTCTGGCCCTCTGTAAACCCAACAATAGCTAAGGTTTGAAACTTTGGCTACTTCTTCTTCTAAGGCTGCAAATTGATTCTTCCACTCCTAGCCTAAACTTAGCTGATCATATAAAAATAGAATTAATAAGGAAAATATTCTAATAGTGTATTCTAATTACCTAGTCTAATTTTCACCTTGTCTTCTGCACCACCTGTGGTGAGTGAAGGCACAGAAACCACTTAACATAAAGAAAACAATGACAGCAAGCAGTAGCCTCCCAGTGACTGGAGATTCTAAAGGAGGGATGCCCATACAGACTATTCCAGCAGACAGTCTGTGGGTAGGCACACGCAGCTTCGCCCCATGTCAATGCACTGGCTGCTGCTCTGGTCCACTCCTGTGGAGTGTCAGTCACAGCCTGCCGTCCTCTTCCAGTTGAGATGTCCAAATCTCCAGGGCCTTAGAGACCTTGACCAGAGTGTGATGGGTCCACCTGTGTTCCACTGTCTTGACGGTTGTTTCTGTGGTCAGTAACACTTGGAAAGGTCCACACCACTTAGCCACCAGTGGTGCTTCTTTCCACTTCTTAAGCAGGACTAAATCCCTTGGTTGGATGTTATGAACAGCAAAGTCCAAAGGCGGGGCTGTGCCAGCTGAGCTTCCTGTTGAAGGGATTTAATGAGAGACAATATTCTGGACACATAATGTTTTAAATATACATCACTTATCTCCACACCCCACTAGGCTGAGAATTACCTGGGTAAGGAATTCCAAACAATAATTCAAAGGAAGATAACTGATTCTCTCTTCTGGGTCTGGCCCTCATTCTTGCCAAAGCCAATGGCAAAAGCCCTACCCATGGAATCTTGGTTCCAATTACCAGCTTTAAAAGGTGTTTCTTTATGTCTCTCTTCATTTTTTTTCTACTTGACACAAGCTCATGCGGTGCCAGGTATGGAGGATCCATTGTTTTCCTAAAGTAGCCATAACCCCTTGAAGGATCTTTCCTGCAAAATAAGTTCCCCTATCTGAGTCTGTTGCTTTTACAATCCTGTATCTTGGAATCACTTGTTCCAAAAAAACCTTAATAATGGATGCTGTAGTTGCTGAAGCAGTTGGGAATGCTTCTGGCCACCTTGTTAGAGGACGTACTGTTACCAGAAGACATTTAAGCCTTCCCACTTGGGGCATCTCAGTAAAATTCACTTGGCATCTTTGGAAGGGACATAGAGCCCAAGGCCTCCCTCTCCTGGCAGTTTTCTTTGTAAAACTGTTATTGGCTTTAGCACAAATCAAGCCACATTCAACAGCTCATTTTGCCAGACTAAAAATACCCACAGCAACATACATCTTGACGAGGGCTTCTGCCAATCCTCCAGAATTCCAATGACTCCCTTCATGGAGTTGTTCTAATACTTGTATGGCCAAAGCTTCTGGTCTCCATGGTTTGTCATCCCTTGTAAACCAATTATTCCTTTTTTTTCTCTGCCTCACTCTTTTTAATTATCTACAGCTCCTCTGGTGGAAAAGACAGTTTCTCTGGCAGTGATTGAGTCACTGGGAGCAAAGGGAGGGTCTTTGAGAGTTCTGGCAAAAGTGTTTCTTTCTGAGTTTCTTCGTCTGCCAGTCGATTACCTATTGCCTCCTTCGAGTATCCTGCCTGATGTCCCCTAATGTACATCATTAGCCCCCCTTTTGATAAATTCACCACCTCCAAGGGAAGAGTAATTAAACTCATGTGCTAATGCTTTTCCTCTGCAGGTTAATAAACCTCTTTCCTCCCACAGATTTCTAAATGCCTGTACCACTCCACATGCATGCTTAGAATCAGTAAGAATGTTAATTCACAGGCTCTTGCAAGCACATACAGCTCCGCTGTCTGAGCTGACCATGTGGGTGGCAACATCCTCCCTTCTTCTAATTCCCTTGCCTTAGTAATAGCATCTCCTGTAACTCGCTTTCCTTCTACTACCCTTGAAAGCTCATTAATGAACACATTTTTTCCCTTAGGCCAGGGGCTGTCTCATAAATTTTCCCTAGCCCAGGTCTGGAGATATATCACTTGAATGCAGTCATGGGTTTCTTCCCAGCCCCCTCTCCAGGCTGTTCAGGCAGGAGGCTGGGTTAAACCCTTCCCACTTGTCAATCCTAAATCTTTCTGTTTCATTAAATAAGTTTTAGACTGTGATAACCAACCACTTAGAGGCTTTTTTGGGTCACAAAACTTTAATTTGATGTGAGACTAATAATAAAACATTTTCCTGTCATCAGTTTTTGGGCTTTGGTTACCATTAAAGCTGTGGCTGCACAATTCTGCAGAGAATGAAGCCAGTCTCCAGGCCTCTGGGTCTAACATGTTAGAAAAGTAGGCAAGTGGCTGCCATGTAACCCTGGGTTCCTATACTAAAATTATTTTAGTATGGTCCTGTTTAACATCCACATATAATTAAAATTCTTTTTCCCTGTCAGGAAGGGCTAGCACATGAGCTTCAGTTAATCTGCTTTTCTTTCCCCTAACACTTGAAAATTCTACATTTTTTCTTGTGTCCAATCATACAGTTTAACTGGCAGGACAGGAGTATTATAGGGAGATATGCATGGCTCCAAAAAACCTGCCTTTAACAGGGACTCAGTAATGGGCTGCAACTCCTTCTTTCCCTGCCTTGGAAAGAGGGTATTGCTTTTTAGACACCACTTGTCCTGCTTGTTTCCAAGTAGTTTGGAGAGGCTCCATAGCTAATCGTCCAGATTTCCCTCGGACTGCCCACACTTATGGGCTTACTGCAGCATAAGTTTTCTCAGACATTTGACAGCAAGTTAAAATAGGGTTAGCTTCTTGTATCACTTTTTAAAATGTTATTTTGCATTCCCAATGTAGCCAGCAAATCCCTTCCCAGTGAATTATAATTAGGAACAAATAGAAATTCATGCATTTCAAACCTAATCCCCACATGTACTAATCATGGTTGAATAAAACACATTCACTCAATTTTTCCACTTATCCCCTGACTAATTCTTGACAATTCTTCCTTTTAGGGATAAAATTCAAAGTGGATCGAGAGGCCCCTGTGTCTATCAGGAAACACCTCCTCCCGGTCTAGACCCACCCTAAATGTTATCAAGGGCTCCAGTGTGGTGGGTCCCTAGTATGATGGGAACCCCTGACACACCTATCAATCCATCTCCATTAAACACTGGGCTTCCTCCTCCTGAAGATCCAGTTGTTTTTGCGGACAGTCTCACTTCCAAATGTCCTTGCAGATAGTACCTTGATTCCTTCCCAAATGCTGTTTGGGTGGGCTCTCCCCTGCCCAAGGGGAATGCTTCTGCCATGTCCTTGTGGCCAATCCTATCCCTTCTGTCCCAGGGGCCCCCTTGGGCCCCACAGTTTATCCCTCCGTGGCGGTAAGAACTCTGCCATCACTTTTGCCTTCACCTCACCCCTTCTTACATACACTTGCTCTAGCTTTCTAACCAGTTCATCCAGGAGCTTTATTGTACCCTTCCTCCAGCCCCCACCCCTGCTACTGCCTGTGGTTGCTCATTCTCCCACAGCTCAAAATCATTTGTTTCTCATTTGTGACCCAAACAAAATCCTTAAAATAAAATCCTAATCCTACAACGTATAATTTCCCAGATATTCTTTGCTCCTCCTTTTTGTGCTCACCCTCTTTGCCATACACTGTGTGCTAGAGCCAGTCCCTGTCCTGCCAGTGTCCAAATGTGGCCCCTGCCAGCACACCCAGCAGGCACAGCTGGCAACCCCACCAGGGACAGGTTTAGCAGCTGGTCTGCAGGCCAAATGACTGAGTCTTTCTTCTTAGCAGCAGAAGAAATTGAGTTAACAGAAGAAGAAATTGATAAAATACGAGTTTATCCATAGCAAGGAAGAAAGCAAGGCCATTCGCATGGGAACTGATAAAATAGACAAATAACGGATACTTGCAGTTAGAGGATATGTGCCTTAGTGAGCAGCATACATGCCTTAATAATTTGTTGTAAACGCTTGCCAATTAATTATTGATGTTAATTGTGTCGTACCAATGAAATACAATATGCTATTGCTTTGTCCAATGAACATAATGAGCTGTTTTGATGTAACTAATGACTAAACCTCACGGTTTGTTAAGGGTGTAAAACTTGAAAACAACTTGTAATAAAAGAGAAGCCATTGTTGTTACTGCACAAGTGTGTGTGTATGTCATGTGACTGTCCTAACAGTGACCTCCAACGTGATGACCTGTGGGGCAGGGTGCAGCGGAGGCAGTGCCCAGTGAACCTGAGAGTAGCAAGTGAAGCTGCCAGTCTGGACCTGATTTTGACACCTGCAGTGAAGGTGAGCCACTGGGGACATAATGGGAAATAACTTATCAAGCGAAGAACAGACTGTTTTATTTACACAGAAAGCTTTGTTGAAAAGAAAAGGTATTAAGACTACTGACTGTGCCCTTTGTAATGTGTTATTGTGGGTAAAGTCACAAGATTTTGCAACTGGTGGAAGTACTGCTTTTAGTGTTAGAGCTTGGAAAGAAGTTGGGAAAAAGACTGTAGGATGTGGTAACAAAAGGGGACAAAGCAGCTGCAGAATTAGCTACAACCTGGAGATTGCTCTATGAAACTTTAAAAGAATGGAAAACAGAGCAGGACAAGAGAGGGCAGGTGAAAGGAAAATCAGAGCAAAAAATTGAAGTTAATGGGGAACAACAGGAAAATGAGATTCAGCTTGAGGATATGCCTTTCCCTGAAGTGGATCCTGTTGGTGTTGCTTCTGCAGAGGCTTCTCCAAGGTCTGCTGTTGTGGGAAATGAACAGCATGCTGAGCTGTCTGCTTCTGAATTGCACAAACAAATGAAATAATTAACTCTATGTCCTCTGTTGCCTGATAGTGATNATGTGACTGTCCTAACAGTGACCTCCAACGTGATGACCTGTGGGGCAGGGTGCAGCGGAGGCAGTGCCCAGTGAACCTGAGAGTAGCAAGTGAAGCTGCCAGTCTGGACCTGATTTTGACACCTGCAGTGAAGGTGAGCCACTGGGGACATAATGGGAAATAACTTATCAAGCGAAGAACAGACTGTTTTATTTACACAGAAAGCTTTGTTGAAAAGAAAAGGTATTAAGACTACTGACTGTGCCCTTTGTAATGTGTTATTGTGGGTAAAGTCACAAGATTTTGCAACTGGTGGAAGTACTGCTTTTAGTGTTAGAGCTTGGAAAGAAGTTGGGAAAAAGACTGTAGGATGTGGTAACAAAAGGGGACAAAGCAGCTGCAGAATTAGCTACAACCTGGAGATTGCTCTATGAAACTTTAAAAGAATGGAA
Organism: Leptocoma aspasia; assembly: GCA_013399835.1. NCBI lineage: Eukaryota > Metazoa > Chordata > Aves > Passeriformes > Nectariniidae > Leptocoma > Leptocoma aspasia. Next base: position 24,302 of record VXAX01000752.1, read on the forward strand.
AACAGAGCAGGACAAGAGAGGGCAGGTGAAAGGAAAATCAGAGCAAAAAATTGAAGTTAATGGGGAACAACAGGAAAATGAGATTCAGCTTGAGGATATGCCTTTCCCTGAAGTGGATCCTGTTGGTGTTGCTTCTGCAGAGGCTTCTCCAAGGTCTGCTGTTGTGGGAAATGAACAGCATGCTGAGCTGTCTGCTTCTGAATTGCACAAACAAATGAAATAATTAACTCTATGCCCTCTGTTGCCTGATAGTGATAGTGACGAGGATGAAATGCCAGTGACTAAAAACTCTGAACTGATGCATGGATCTGTTTGCTGTAAACATTGGTTTTTTTTAGATATTATGCTATGTGCTTTATCCCCCTGTGAAGTGACTCTAACTGCTCTAACTGACAGTTAGAGTCACTTCACTGTGACTCTACCTGTCACAGTTTCCAGAACCCTGTGCAGTTCTGGAAACGTGTAAAAAGGAAAGCAGCTGAAGTTGGGGATTGGGATTCATTGGAAAAAATAGGTACACCAAAGACATCTGGTATGCAAAAGGTTGATACAAATGTTGTTGTTAATAATACTATTAATAATATGGCATTTCCAGTTTTTAAAGCACCTCCTAATTCAGGGCAAAATTATAATCATCAAGTTTTTGCATGGAAGGTTGTTCAGGAGTTGCGAGATAAAGTAGCTAAATATAGTATCAATTAATCTGAAGTAATGCAAATCATTCATGTTATTAATACAGATTTACTTATCCCATATGACATTATACATCTTGCTACAATTCTGTTCCAACCAGTGGAGTATGGTGTATTTCAAAATACTTGGAGACAATTAACTGAGCGTGTAGCTTTAAATAATATGCAACTACCTCAGCAGGACCCTCATCATGATGTACGAGTTGATGCCTTACTGGGCATTGGACTTTTTTCTAATCCAGATTTGCAAACAAATTGGGATTATCTGGTTTTAACACAAGATCAGCAAATTGCTATGAGTGCTATACTTAAAAAATTGAAATGGCAGCTCCAAAACAGAGATATTCTACCATACAAGCAAGGGGCTAGAGAACCTTTCTTGCAGTTTGTAGAAAAAATAGCTGCTGCATTAGAAAAACAAATATATGATGAAACTTTGAGGCAAATGCTATGCAAACAACTAGTGAGAGATAACATGAACGATGACTGCCAAAAGATTATTGGAACTTTGCCAGGGAATCCCTCTGTTCCTGATATGGTCACTGCTTGTTCCAAGGTTGGCACAGTTGAACATAAAATGGCTGCATTAGCAGCAGTCCTAAAGCCCACAGATAAATGCTTTTCATGTGGGGAACAAGGACATTTGAAAGTACAGTGTCCAAAAAATAATGAACAAAAAGTGAATTCTAAAACAAATCCAGTCAGTAAAATAATTTGTAATCATTGTGGTAAATCTGGATATTATGCTAAACAACGTAAGTCAAAATACCATGCAAATGGACAGATATTGCTGGGAAACAGGAAGAAGAACCTAAAGCAGTGTGTGTAGACACAAATACATCAGCAGGCACAGGCCGTAGCCCTCCCAGCAATACAAAGCTATCCATTTGTGAACAATATTCAGCAGCAAAAATTGGATCAGCGGGCATTGACATACCCACCACAAATACAGTAACTATTTCTACTCATGATATTGTAAAAGTGCCCTTGAAAGCATGGGGACCTATTGGTAAAGGTTTAAGTGCTCTTTTGATTGGACACTCTAGTGCTACCTTATTAGGACTTAATGTACATATCAGAGTACTTGATGCTGATTATACAGGACAAATCTGTGCTATGATTTCAACTAATTATCCACCTGTTACTATACATAAAGGAACTCGCCTTGCTCAAATTGCTTCTTTTGTGGGTTGTGTTTCCAAAACAGAAAACCGACTACATTCTACTGGAAGCTTCAGATCAGCTGGGACACCTCAAGTCCTTTGGGCACAGACAGTTACCACCTCAGCAACCTCAGCTGACCTGCAATCAGACTTGTAGCCTAGTCCTCCTGCTTAGGGTGAGAATTCTAGAACAGCAGGAAGTATTGAAAATTATTTGGACACTACGGTGCCATTCATTGTGGCTATAGAAATAGAAATTTCCATGAAATTTATATTGTTTGCAAAATGGTTTATTTTATCCATAGTTTGGCTTCTCTGAAACTTGGGGATTTTTTTCAGGGGGGTGTTCTAATGTACTGTAGCTGTTCTATTCTAGCTAACATGTATGATAAGTTTCCGTTTAGTTTTATTTTATACTTGCTGATAATTAGGTTCATGCCTTCAGTAAGTGTAAAAAAGTATTGCTTTATTAACATCAATTACTGTTAGCTCTTATTGACATCGAAAGAGCACCCACATATCTCAACAAAACCAGTACCAACATCAGGCAAGAGACATTTCCCTGCAAGCTCCTTAAGGCACAGAATTTATGCATTCTGATTTATAGCAGCTACAGTCCTTGGGGTATTCACAGGGCTAGGAGAGTGACAGGGAATGATACACACTTATTGCAGCACATTCTGGAAGCACATCTCTTTTAGATGTGTTACCTGACATTATTTTAAATTGGTGGGGAATAACTTCTTAAATTATAGATCTGTGTTTTCAAGACAACAGAGAAAATTATTTCATATGACACTGTTAGCAGTACTTCCTTCTGAGGCCAAGTGAGACATGGTTTTCCCCTTCTCAGGGTATCCGTCCTAAGAGAGATAACCTGAATCACTGTGAAAACATTTTGTGTTTTCTGGGGTGGAAAAAAAACAGTGAAGTATCTGAAATTACACAGCATGTCTCTTTTTTTCTTGCAGAGCTTCCATACAATTTAGAGGTTGGGAAGACTCTCTCCCCTTTGGGAATTAATCAAAATGACTTTATTTAATCTCTGCAGACTATAGGTGTTTGTATATTCAGTCTTCTAATATCTCTCCCTAAGGAACGCTTGCTAAAGAAACAGCTCAGCTTTTTCAGCAGAGGTAACAATGTTGCATATTTGCAATTATTTTTTACAACAAGCATCTAAGTTAATACTTCCAGAATTGAGTTTAAACAACAAAACAAACTTCTAGTGAAAGGATAACTTTGCCTAGAGAGAAGATACATTCTCTAACTGTACATTAACTGTGTTCTCTTCAAAATGTTTGTTTTGCTTTAATGAGAGAATGTTGTAATCTGTTAGCCTTATGGTACTTTTGTAAAACTCTGCTAAAAGAAATTGATCAAATTTCACAAGAAGCTTGGTAGTGTTGCAAGGAAGGTTATTTTAATGTATTTTTGTTTATCACATTTGACTCTTGCAGGTTTATGGTGTAGCTGTAGCCAAAATGATGGTGTTTGGTGTCTAAAGACTGATGTGGGAGCTGTGAAGGCAACAGTTTTCCTTTTGCATTTTATTTTGGGGACAATCTTCTTCTCTCCTGCATGGATGTAAACAAACTTCTGGCAGACTTCTGTGACTGCTTCTGTCACAGACTGTCCAGCAGAAGGTAAAGGTACTGTGCCATGTGCAGCAGGTGCCACACCTGTGTAGGGGGACATGGATGCATGGAAAGCATCAGCTGTAGGTCTGAGGAGCATGTCACCCTACACAAGGGCTTCCCCCAGTGAGTTACTGTCCCAGCAGGCAGAGTGGCTCTGCCGCAGTGTGGTGTGACTCCCTGGTGCTGCAGAAGGCAGGATATGTCCTCTTCTCCTGATGCCTTAGGTTTTAGCTTTTATATTTTTCAGATTCTGTACTGCTTTAGTGCATAGTTCTGAGCTTCGTATTAAAGGGATGGTAAGCTCTCTTCACAGAGTAGGTAGACAAAACAATTCCTTTCCTAGCTTGGGACCAAGGACAACTGATCCAAATTTAAGGCCCAAGACCATAAACAATGCCAGAATGAAGAGAGAAAAACAAAAAGGATGGAACTTCATAACCTAAAGCTATAATTGGACAATTAACTCCAGTATGCTAATGGACCAGAACTTATAAAAGTGAGAGACCTCGTGACCGGTCATTCATTTTGTGACCATTTTGAGTTCATCTTGGGTGCAGTCCTGGATGGGACTGGATGTTCTGCTCAAGGTGTATCCATTGAGGCCTTCTAATAAATACCTACTTTATTCTTTAGCTCCGTCTAGTCTCTTTCTACGTCAGCCTTCACAAGGCATCACTCCAGAGGGAAGAAGCTCTCTGACATGCACCACTGGGACTGATTGCTGTTGACTGGATTTTGTCTTCCCAGTGGAAATTTCATTGGTCTTAATTAAGTTACCATAACCTTTCTTCCTTGGTCTGCTGAACTCCGTGGGCCTGAGATGTAGAAAAACAGTGGCTCCATAAGTAAGCTGCTCTGATCATAAAAAGAACTATGAGCCTGTGATTAAAATTCCTAATGAAAATTCCACTTGGGTGATCAAACTAAGAGCAGATGATTGCTATCACTGTCACTGACCTCACTATCACATTCATTTATGTGAGACTTGGTTGTTGCAGTTTATATCACAGTAATAAAAAGTTCACTACAATTTGCTTTATAATGTTCTGGTAACTAGTACTCTATTAATTGATACTCTGGATGATTAATAAAATCAGCCTATAAAATTTCATTTGAAACCTAGCACCCAGATACAAACTTTGTAGGTTCAAAGTGGTATGAAGGCAAGGAATTTTCTAGAAAAAAAGTCATCACATATATACAAAAGCACTTGGTGTCATTTTTACTTCCTCATGTTAGGTACAGTGTTTTAAAATGTCTTGAGATGAGAGATGTATTTAGAAGGAATTGATCTACTGATCTAATGACTGAAAAACCAACTGGGAGATGTAATAAGCAGAGCTGGCTGACACATTCTTGTTGGACTTCCAAATACTTCAAGTCAGAAAGTCTGCTGCATCTCGCATATTTTAAAAGTTTCTTTAAAAATTACCGTGCTTGCCTAGAGGATGCAGCAAGTGGTAGGAAGAAGTGGTTAGAAAAGAGAATCAAGATTGGATTTCCAAAGCAGGAAAACCGAGAGAAAACTCTTCATGAAAGCAGAGCAGACTAGGATCATATAATGTAAAATAACAGAAAAATGTAAATGTCTGGATGCAGTGATGAGTAATGGAGGTGCCTTTCCTGCAGGACTGTGGGGACTCAGGCAGCACCTCAGCTTGGGACAGGCTCCAGCCAGGGCCAAATATGTCGCTGAAAGTTGGGATGAAGCAGGGAAGAGAAAATGGCATCGAGGCCTGCTGCCCAAGAGCAATGGGGGCTGCCAGCAGAACAGGTGGGCTGGTGACACAAGCAGGGAGGAGGCATAATGGCAGAAAAAGCCAATGCCAAAAAAGAGATGGATGCTTCCTGCACCTCACAGAGAGACCCCTCAGCTCCCGGCTGCTCACACACATGATCATTGGGCCATGGCTGCCGGCAGTGCCGGCTAAAGGAGTGGGGCCTGGCATGAGGGCAAAAAGGGGCTTTCCCCAACATTTGCAGCCCTTCCTCCCCAAAAATGTGCTATGTTGAGTTTGGAACCAGTTTCATAACTTGTGCCTGCTTGGCAAAATGCCTTCCAGGACACCTGTTAGGCAAAGGTTGGTGTCTCAATGCTGAGGGAACAGGCAGGCTCTCTGCTGGGATCCTGGTGGGAGTTAGTGATTAATGGCTTGGTGGAGGGATGCCTCACATACTAATTCTCATAATTTAAGTCAGCTCTCAGCATTATCTCTGATGTACATATCCCTTGAGATTTGGAAGGGCTGTGTCCCTGTGGTAGGGATTGGAGGGCTCATTCTGTGATTCAGACAGAGCTGAGAGTTTGCAACCACCACCCACTGAAAGGAAAGGGAGCACAATTAGGAAAGGGAAAGGGAGCACAGTTATTACCACAGTGATTAACAGTGTTAAGTTAAATATTAATATGTGACAAAGGTCACATTGGAGTTGTTATCTTTAGTCCTCATTAAGAAAAAGCTTCTACACCCTTGGAGAAGGGTTGTAGTAGCATACTTGTAACAGGGAAAGTTGGAACTGGTAAAGAAAATCCTGAAGGTGGGAAATAAAATGAAATTTAAAGAAAAGGATTTAAATCTATTACAGTCTTCAGGTTTCTAGTGGTGTATTCATGTAATTTGGATTTATGGAGAGGTAGATGGTTCTCGATTTCCAGAGCTGTGCCTGCAGATCTTGTGGTGCAGTTGCAGTGTGTGAGCACAAGAGAGCTGTCACCGCCTTTGCATGTTCAGCCTGTGGGCGTGGTTGGAGGCGGGTTGTGGAGGTGGTTATAGGACTACACGGTACAACTTTGCCTCTGCAGCTCAGTCCACAAACGGAGCCTTTTGTTCGCAGGCTATGCATTTGTGGGGCTGTAAGGCATTTATGAGGTAGCTGTAGCTGAAAGGAAGGCAGTGGAAAAAACCTGAAGGGGAATGGAAGAGAAAAGTCAACAGGAACAATAGCATTTTAGGCAGAGGGATTTAATAATTAAACAATAAATACAGATTTCAAAGTTATGATAAATTCTGATTAAAGAACCTATAGGAAAATGAATCTGTGGTGGCTGAGGATATATTCCTCTCAGCAATTAATATCTCGCAGCTGACTTTAAAAAATCCCAAAAACAGGGCCTCCACCTTGTTCAGTTGCTGATTCTCTGGTAGTCAAATGGTATGTTGGTCTGAAGCACCTAGAGCAGAAATTCTTGTGTTTTATAAATGAAAGGTTTAGGCAGTCGTCATTTCTCCTATTTATCCCTTTGACTATTTCATTAATCTGTGAAAAGCATGCTGTGTATTAGAAATGAAAACCATACAATTAAAGTAGAATGTCAGGTAAGTGACTCCTCTCTCCTCCTCTGCCCCAACAGTGAGTGACACTTTCAACTGCTGTTGCACAAATGCCTTTGAAGTGCAGTCCCTGTGTTGAGAACAATGGCAAAAATCCAGGTACTGGCTGTTCCATGAGGGATTAAGATTAAAATACGTATGCTTAACTTGATCCTCATTTATTCCAGAAAATCAGAGGTTAACAAAAGAGACTGTCAGCTTGCATATTAAAGGAAATTTCAGCAAGAAAAGACTAGTCAAGTACAGCAGTGGGTGTGGAGAAAGAACAAAGAAATCTGTAACTGACTGTGATCAATTATAAATACCACTGCCATCGGACCAGCCGAAAAGCTTCATTGCAGGAGAGGTATTTATAGCTCTGAGAAAGGCATACTGTCTAGTTATGACGGCATTGCTAATATTCTGATCCGGCAAAACCAAACGATTGTGGATTTCCCTTCAGAAAACAGCATGCTGTATCTCTTCTGAAGTTCCATACGTGTTAAATTTCGTGTGGGAACTCTCCGGGACGCATCCACGGGCACCGCTGCCTTCTGGGTAAGCGCTATGCAGATGAGCCAGGGCAATAGACGGAGTCGGCGGGGGGAGGCGGCTCTGCTGCGACTCTTCCTCCCGGCATCGCACGCGATCTCTGATAAGAGCAAAAAGGCCGCTCACAGATAATCTTTAACCAGCGAAGCGTGCAGAGTTTACTGTGTGGGCGGAGACAAATAAGCAGTCTCGCAGATATATCTGAACTATTATATTCTTTCAGTTGCGTCTGCTGTAGCTCGTAGCAAACAGTACACACCTTTCTCTGTTCCGGAGCCCTGGCTCTCTGCTCCACACCACATCAGTGCTGCAAATGAGGAGATGGAGAGGCCAGGAGCAAACGGGCACGGGTGGGATCCGGATCTCAACAGCTACTAAGAAACTGTTGTTGCAAAATAGAACTTTTATATTAGCAGTAAAATAAACATATTAAAAAAAAAAAAAGTCGTGGTAAGTTTTTTTGTTTTGGTTGGTTGAGTTTGGTTTGTTAGTCTGTTAGTTTGTTTCTTTCTTTTCTGGCAATATTAGAGCCAAAGGGCATCAGTGAAAAAGCAAACCGCAAAGGTAGAGTTTCAGTGAAATGCTCTCCTTGCAAACAAAATCACTTGAAGAAGACTCTTCCTCCTGCCCCAGGCATTTCCACATTCAACTGCCTGTCAACAAACAACTACTTCTGCAGCAAACCCTCATACCCTGGGAGAAAACGGTCTCAGTTTTGCAAACCAAAAGCCCCATGTAATATGTAGAGGGTCCTGGTTAGTGCAGACCAGCTCAGCCACACAGTGTAAAGTCCAAAGGAGCACAGCTGCGAGGGCAATGCACCACAGCACTGAGTGTAAAGGTTTTGATTGGGATAGGGTTGGTTTTTTTCCTAGCAGCTAGTACAACGCTATGTTTTGGATTTAGTGTGAGAATAACACTGGTAGCACACTGATGTTTTAGTTGTGGCTGTCCAGTGCTTACCCTAAGTCAAGAACTTTTCAGCATCCCATGCTCTGCCAGGAAGCAGATGCACAAGATTCTGGGTGGAAGCATGGACAGGACAACTGACCTGAACTGGGCAAAGGGATATTCCATAGGATAGAATGCCATGCCCAACACATAAACTGGGGGGAGTTGACAGGGAGCCACTGGGGGATGGGCTGGACATTAATCAGTGGACTTTTTTCTCTTGGGCTTTTTTCCTGTTTCTCTTCTTTTCCTTATCATTAACTTTATTTAAATTATTGAGTGGCTCTTACCTCAACCTATATATTTTATTTTTCCCATTCTCCCCATGCCAGGGGAGGGGTGGAAGGGTGGGGAGTGAGCAAGCAGCTGTGTGGAACTTAATTGGCATCTGAGATTAAACCACAGCACTGGGACAGAAAGTTCTTCCACCATCCAAAATCAGCCTTTCTCTCCCTGCTGTTTCATTGTGCTGCAGTTCTTTTCACTGTCCCCTTTCTGCTTGCCTCAGAAAGGAGAGCTTTTGAGCAGCTCTGCAGCCTCTTCTGCTGACCTACCTCTAAGGTCCTACCTCTGAGGTCACACCTTGGTTCCTGATTTCCCAACTGCAGTCCCACCCTCTCCCTTGTATTGACACAGCTAAATCTTGGAAAGTGATACAATGGCAACTAGCAGTTCAAATGTTACCTTTTCAGCGCAAGAGTGCACAGTAGCGGTGAGGAAAGAAGGAATTTCCCTGGAAAATCTTCAGAAGCCTGATTTTAGATTGTTTTGAAATTGCTGTGTGCACAGTAGCTCACTGTCTCATCTCAGGAGCAGGCTTAATAACCCTAAAGAGAGTAAACATCACTCCTAGTGATTTCAGAGAGACTGGCTTTAAATATTCCAGAGACTCAATTCAGCTTGATTTCTGTGATCTATCAGGCTTCTTTGGGCTATAAAAAGTGAAAATACAGTAATTCATTGTTCCAAAAGGAGAATAGAAAATGGAGTTATTTTCAAAAATTTTGAATATGTCTGAATTTCGAATTTTGGGCTGAATTTCAAAATTTGGGCTATTGTGCCTCTGTATTTATAGCATTAGTTTGGAACCAGAAAAAAAAGTTTTAGGTTGGTTGGTTTTTTGTAGAATACTGGTATCCTGATGGCATCATGATTTATGGATTAATTTCTTCAGAACAGTGCTGCAATTTCATTCCAATACCCATTGAGTGCCAGAATTTTTATATTCTAACTCCAGATATACCAGGAAGTAAAGAGTCAAAGCTTCATCCAGTTTGTTCCTTTTGAAGGCAGAACATTCTGTTGTGCTTGAGACCCAGCAGGTCCAACCTGGGTCTGAGAAAGCTTAAAATAAAACAAGTTAGGGGCACCAAAGCAGTGTCTCTTTCATGGAAATGTAGTTTCCAGCCAGCAACAACAGCCAACTCTCCTGTCTTTGGTCTTTCTTCTTAAACTGAAGACATTATTATGTTTCCTGATTTATCAGAAAATCAAAAGTGGTGGGGTCCTGGTTGGTGTTGGGGTTGTTTTGTTTGTTTGTTTGGGTTTTTTAGTTTGGTTTTTTTGTTGTTGTTGTTGTTGTTGTTTTGTTTTGTTTTGTTACTTTTTAAAGTCCTGCTTTTATCTTTTTGGCTGCATAAACCTACTGACCATGAAGTGAGGCAGAAAAAAAATGCAATGCAAGGGATATACGCACAGTTTGGAATGATTCCTGAGATTATTTGCTACCTCTCGTTTTTGTCTAATATTTTGGTAATGCTGCAAATATGTTTGGTTAGGGATTTGTTTATGCAACTCAGTCTGTTTGCATATGTTTTACATCAGTAATATTGTATCCAGGCTTCTTCAAACAAGTTCCTAATCTGACAACAAGTTTTTGGACTTCATCACAGTTGGAATCCATTTCATTTGCTACTACTTCAAAATCTGTGTAGGCTTTTCATGGAATCTATTTTCTTCAAAAAGTTGCAAAATTGGGCCACTCTCAGCTGTCTTTCAATGCCTTTGTTACAGCCATTGTTACAGTGGGTCCAGCCAGTGAATATCATTGGAAGTTAACTCTTTTCCCCTTAAGAGGGATTGTGTATTTTCCCTGAGTTTTCATGTGTATTGTTTTACAACAATGCCCTACTTACCTTCACAGATACATCTTTTACCTGTTGCAGAGATTCACAGAGAATGAAATCCTTGAATCTAATAATCCCTTATCATGGAAAAACAACAAAATATTTGTAAACCCTGGGAGAAAATGAGAACCTTAAATCAGCCCACAGGGTTGTTCTGAGGGCTACATCTTTGTCCTCCTTCCAGCCACATCCCCCAGGCCTCAAACTTAGTATCATTTTATCATATTAATTAGATACCCAGCAGTATGTGCTGGGCTTCAGGGATAAATTTTGCGGTACGTGTCATCTTCTATATCACCTTTTTGAATGTACATTTGAAAATACAGGCCGGAGCCTTGCTACGTGTTCCAGAAGAGCCCATCTAGAGTGAAGACCCACTCTGAATGTGATAAGATGGGTTTTTTTGATAAGAGCTCAAGAGGATTTCTTTATGTGGCCTTTGTTAATTTGCTTGCTGCGAACAACTGCTCTTTTGACTAGCCCTGTTGAATGCTGACTTCTCCTCTCCTGTGACCCATGCTCTCTGTGTCTAGCTGTGCCTTTAGAGACTTAACACAAAGTCAAAATATTTGCCATGTTAAGTCAGAGGGTTATGTTGCTACAGGAACCTTTAGGAGTACTTCTGTAAGGTTACTTTTAATTAATTTTTACAGACTGAAAAGAAGATGACAAAGATTCTACAGTGTGCTTCAAATACAGTGTGCTACACAGCACCTAAAAATCTAATGTTAGTGATGGCGGGGGTACAGGCATTCACTAAAATTACCTCATTTGACACTTCAACACACACAGTAAGCAACATTCCTAGGAGTGTTTGAGGAATGCAAGAAGACACACAATTCAATGAGCGTCTTCACATCATCTTTACACCTGCCAGGATAAAGAATGAGAGGTGTCTCCTTCCACTGTGTAGGAAGGGAAAATAACTTACATTAGTCAAAGCATTTTCCTCAATAAAAGTAGATGCTTGAGAAGAAGTGCTTGACGAATATTGCTGATTTTAGCAAACAATAGTATACCCAGTATCTTGAATTTTGTTAATCAGGATACTCAGTCAAAATACTGAGAAGTAAAACTTCCTTGATTTCCATACAGCTCTAATCTATCTTAAGAAAATAAAGGAGTCAAATTGCCCTGCTGAGGGACTTATTGTGGATTTTTCCAAGTGAACTAATCTGGCAATAGGGTTGCACTGGGTGGAGATAAGGTCCCAAAACCATCTCTTTTCTCCTTTACCTTATAATTCCTAAGAGAAACACAGTTTAGTTTGTGGGTGGGGTTTTTTGTTTGGTTGGTTTTTGTTTGTTTGTTTTTTCCTGAATGACCCTGGATTAATAAAGTTTTAAAAAGCATCATAATTGTAGCCAAGAAGCAATAGAAAAACAAGTGTTTGGTGATACAAATTTCCCATTGATGGCTGAGCTTCCTGGTTGAAATCAACTAAATATTACCGTATGGTACTCATTTTCTTTAAAATAGCTTCTTTTTGTTCTCTGTAACATAAGCTCTCTAATTCACTGCAGACTTGCAAGTGTCCACTGAAGACAAAGAGATTTAGTGAGTAACTTAATTTTTGCTCGCGTGTACTGCTTCCGCTTTCTTCCCAGGAATTTTAGTAAGACCATAACACTACAGAATCATCAGAAGCCATATGTAGCAGCAGAACAACTGCTCTACTGTTCTGCTTTTGCTTTGTGTCTATAAATGCAGTAGTAAATGGCAGGATATTTCAGAGATTGAAGGAGTGATCAGACAGGGACATGACGAGTTATGGGGGCAGGGAGTCTTTGTTGTTTCACCTAAAGGAGAAGCCTATTAATTGGCATTTATGTAATTAGAAATTTGAATACTACTTTTCAAGCTTTTTCAGACATGGAGAAAAATTATTTTCTAATTTCTCTCTTTCTATTTTAAAGACACAGCATAATTTAGTAAAGTAAGAAAAATAAATATTGTAATGTATTAAGAATGTTAAATGGAGCAACAGTTTTTCCACCTCTACAGGCAAGAGATCACAAGCAAACTACTTAAAGGCTTGTGATGCTCATGATTATTAGCTACTTGAAAATTAGCTTCTCAAGGATTAAACCTAATTTTATTTGCTTCTGTCCAGACAACTTTAGGAAATGTCACCTGAAAATTGATTTCTGAAATTGATTTGAAATCAATTTCAAATAGGAAAATTATTTTGCTCTTTATTTTCTTCTGACAGCCCTGGCCAAGTCCACTCAGGAATTTTTATTGGAGTTTAAACTGCCTGCCAAGACATCTCTTGATAGTCTCCTACTTCATCTTTCTAATCCAAGTTGTTCTTCCAAAGCTAAATTGATATTATAATTTCCTAATTTATGATGTCATGTCATCTTAATCAGGAACCTACAGATGCTGAAATCTTAATGCAGTAGTAATATTATGCCCTGTATAAACTGGTACATCAATTACATTTGCCATTTGGAACATCTCAGCTGAATTGCTTTCCCTGATCAGGGAATAAGACTGTTGTGAGAATAGGAATTTAAATACATAAATATAAATGATTGGCAGGGATGCTAATAAAATTATGTTTCAAAATATCTCTGTTCCAGCTAATAAAGGTTTAGGGCTGTCCTTGAGAAGTGCGTAGTATATAATGGTTTTAACTTAATGTTTCAAATAATTTTCACTATCAGTGAAAATTTACTTGGCATGCAGCTGGCTTTCAAGTAAAAAAAAAGGATGCCTCTTTGCATTATATATTTATTTATTTACTGTTTTATTTACAGTGCATGATCTTATTAAAATTGCCACCTCTTACTGTACAGGCAGTTTATGACCATATGCAAACTGCATTTGACCATATGCCAGTTTATGACCATATGTTCAATGGTTCATGGCAAAGCATTTCTTAATCAAATCTCATTTAGCAACAGTGTCAACTGAAGTCAGCAAAATATTTAAATATTGGCAGTACTGTAAACATACAACGTTCAGTTTTGAAGGTATTGTGCATGAGCTTAATCCTGAATCAAGGCCTAATAATGTTTCCTCTGTGCTGGTTGTCTAGACTCCATTACAGATGTTTTCCTGTGAATACTTTAGCATGTTGTATATTTGTGCTACAAGTGGAAATCAGTCCTCCTCTTGCTGTTTTCACAGCATCCCTCCCCAGAACCATAGTGTTAGAAAAGGCCAAGGCTTAGAGACACCAGGAAATCAGGATAATTCAGTCCTTAGGAGGCAGATGTGGAGTCACTCCTAAATTTTGTGTGTCTAAATGTCTCTGCAAAAGTGGGTCCCAATGATTTCCCAAGTGGCTGTAATGTAAACAAAACAAAAATAATGTTTTTTCTCCTTTCCTCTTATCTCACCTTGCAGCTTAAGTTTAATGTTGACATCAAAAACAAGACACCCGGTATTCTTGAAACCTAAGTAAGAGCTACTTTCTACACTTCAAGAATGCACAATGGAATATGAAAGCAGTTTATTTTGACAGACTGCAGTGCACTAGCAGGGAAGGATTCAAATTTTTGAAAGATACCAATGTGTTTTTGTATCAGGGGAAAAATAATAACCAGTATGTTACCCTTAAAATAACAGCTTCATTTAAAAAAAAATTATTCTAAGGAGTCAGTCAAGGCTAATGAGAAAATTTAACATTTGTTGAAGGTCCCTGAGAAAGACAAAGTTTTGTGAGCCATGAGAATGTACTTTAATAAAGCATTGAATGGCATTGGGCAAGCACATAACACACGTTACTGCATATATTCAAGCACAAATAATGTTTATGTTGCTACAACACTCAGGAATGACCTAAGGAGGCCTCATTTGGATTCAGTTTACTTTTATAGTAATGTAGACTGTTATGCATGTCTGAGCCAGATATTCTTATTCTGAAAGTTTTCCTTCCAGACTTTATTTCCTTGTATTGTATTTTTTTTTCACATCAGTTATGTTAAATAGAATGAGAAATTGAAGTTCCTTCTGAGTTTCACGATTGTGATTTCTGCTGTCTTGCACCACTGCTGCAAAGGGGGGGAAAAAAGCCCCCAAAACTTTGAGATAGTGGGTATGGTTTAGATTACTAACCACAAATAATTCTCCTTTATGTGTTTGTATTTCATCTGCCCCCTACCTAGCAAATGCTACCTGACACTCAACTGCTGTGAGAACAATCAGGTTAATTAAACAAATATACTCAGCTCATTCTACTGACAGTTGGAAGTTTTCATTAATTTTACATAGTGGTCCTTGAATCTTCCCAGTTTCTGGAGGACAATGTCAGGAATTCTTACACTCTTACAGTTGGAGGAAATTTTCAGCTTAAAATCACTGGAAAATATCAAAATGTGTCTGGGAAAACAAAGATATTGAGAAACAAGCAAAGTTTTTCTCAGAGATCTGCAGAGAACATTATCTGGTATGATAACTCATAACCCAGGCAAATAATCTGGAAACCAGTTCCTACAGAAACAGGCAAGAATCTCTGACCAATAAAATTTTTTTTCCAATCCTCAGCTTTTTGTTGTTGTATAAAAAAAATTATCTTCTGTGCAAGATAATTACCCACACAAAAGCCAGATCAGTATCATACCCCTGATTCTACTTTGGTCACAAAGCCAGATTTATCATCTCTATTTTTAGGTAGTCTCCTTTACTGACTATTACGGCCCAAGTACCTAGAATGATGAAGTATTTATTTCTGCCAAAAAAAAACCCCTTAGACACTTGGAAATTCAGTGGTCCTTACACCACACGTAGAACTATTATTCATTTTTGTTGCGGAGACGAACGTAGTACCACATAGTAAATTTTTGCATTCTGTAAAATATCACAGTAGGTAGTGAGAGTTGGCATTGGCAGCACAAAATTTACCCAAGAAGCTACAAGCTCAGTATGATTATGGATTGATAAGTGCGACCAGCAGCTGTCAAACTGCTGGGAAAAGCTGGTGTTTAGAAGCTGTCTTTGAAAAGACCAGTCAAGCTTAAGTAGTGGGGTGGAATATAGAAAGGTTAGTTTAACTAACACTAATGATTTCTGTGTCCCCCCTACCATCACACCACCTGGAAGTATAACTGCACTGGCATTTATATAAGTCTCTCAAATCACTGTTCCTCTGTTGTTGGGGTGATTCATGTGATTAATTAAAAGCAAAGAAGATGATTAATGGAGAGTATATACTTTGTGTCCTGAGCACCAGTAAACCATGTCCCTGTCACCTCTCCACATTTCTTTGGCAGTTCAGAAAGCAGAACTTGTTCTTGGCTTGCAACAAATTTGCATGATGGGAAATATAAGCAAATGACTGAGTTGTAAACTCTCCAGTCTGTGCTGTGAAAAGATCGTTTGAATTGGGCGAGTATTGAGAGAGAGGTTCAGTTACCGAATTAAAAAGAATACAGGCTGCTTTGAAACTGCTGTGGAGAGACGGATTTGGTGGGGCTCGTTCTACTTTCGGAGCTCTTCCGGGTATGATTAAGAAAAGAAACCCACTCCACGAGCCTGCTGATGAAATGCAGCAGATGGCAGCAATGTACAAAGGAAACATGGCCCTCAACTTCTCAGGATTACTCTGAGCACATAGATTTCACCCTTCTGCACACCGAGTGCCTGGGCCTAGAGCTGCTAAATGTCTCCATTTTACTGGTCTGGATTTCAGCTCACTCTAGTCTATTTGTCAGCAAGAATTTTAAATCAAGAATCAGACAGGAGGATTCAAAACTGAATGCCTTTATAAGTTCAAAAGAACATCACTGAGAAGTTGTCATTATAAATAAACAACATGAAAAGCAAGAGCTGCTGATATGAAGACACACCTATTCAGAAAAAGAATGTCATCTTGACTTCATTTTAGTAATATTTTTAAAGCACCTGGGCCAGCAATTAAAAGGGTGAAGCAGATAAATTCAATTTTATGGCCTTTAAAAAGCACACTGATTTTAAAAAGCAGTACTTCATGGATTCATGTCTATTTAAAAAACACCAGTACACCTCTCTTCAATGCTGTCAGTTACAGAATTTCATCACATATTTCCTGCAAAAAAGGTATGATAATTTTCAGCAAAATAAGGCAAGTTTTACAGAGAAATTTAAGAATTATTGACATGTGTTGGGGAGATTATTACATAATTTTTAGATATATTTGACTAAAAATGAAGGGAGAAAAAGAAATTTTCCATTTGATGCTACTCAGAAGACCTTCAGCAGGGAGGTGTCCAAAGACATTCCCAATCCCAGATTGCATGTTGTCCCTGCACATTCTGTATTCTGTCAGATCAATAATTCTGGGCTCCACCTTTCAGCTTGCACTGGAGTAGTACAAGACCCAGCTTTATGTACATACAGATTTAGAAGAACTAGCTGAATGGTGCTCCATCTGGTTTTCAGCAACTGATTAAATACCTATCGAACCTGAGATCAGTGATATTCTGCGTTTAAATGTTGGGCTGTGACCTGTGACAAGAAGGTTGTGGCCACCCTGGTGATTTGGCTGTGGAGAGGAGAGAGCCAGCATTGCCAGAGATGATGAGCTGCAAGGTGGCTTGGACATAAGTTGTCAGGAATCATGAATTATGGGCTTATGTGTGCTCAGATTTCAACCACTCTGTAGCTGCCTTTTTTCAACTGCCCATGATTTACACTCTGGCAAATCTCACAGCACCACTACGATCTCCTTGCACATGGAGGCATTTGCCTTCAGCACAGTGGTGCCCAAAATTCCCCATAGAAAAGTCCCTTTGGCCAGTCCTAGAAATACAACCATCACACCAATCTGTCTCCAAAAAAAGCACAAGCATGGCTTTGAAATCAGGAGTTAGGAAGGAAACAGATTAACTGTATGTACTGTAGTTTTCTAACCCCTTTGGCCGCATGATTTTATCTGTGTTAAGTATGGAAACACACTGTTGTGAGTTGACAAAGCCCAGGCAGCACCTAATGCAGAGTACTGAAGCTCCCTTGCTTCTCCCCAACGAATCTGCCGTTAATTTTAACCAAGAGGTCAAGAAATGAGCTTTAAAAAAATAGGCAGATGAAATTCACTCTTAATCGCAGATCTCATTAAAAAGCACCCATGGGGAGTTAATTTTCTCTCCCTGCAGCCCAACTGCAGGGTTTACTTTGACTTTCCTCTCTCAGGAATGCCATCAGTTACCAGAGTTTGAGTAAAGTGCCTTAAAAACTGGAACTGAAACCAGTTTTGGTTACTGTCTTTCTTGAGAAGATTTTTTAAGGAACAGTGATTAATCTTTCTCTTTTATCAGTAGTCAGGAAAGTAAATGAATAGAAAATAAATTAACAGTAAATATATACTTAGGGTTTTTTCTTTTTAAAATGACATCCAGAAATTTTTGTCTCAGCCAGCCATCTCCACTGCAAAAGGGATGTACTAATTAAAATCACTAGATAACACTCATCTCCTGCAACACAATGGTGACTAAGATATGCTAAGAGAAACTATTCTGCAGGTAAAACTTATGACTATAGAGTCCATTTTCATTGGGTCTTTCAAAGCTAGTAGGTGCAATACTTACAATTAAGTTTAAGCAAAAATACTTTCATGAAGAAAAGCTGATCCGGAATAATCCTGCAGAATTCAATCCCTTTTGGAAGGGAACCAAGCAGAGCCCAGTCCCAGAAACTCCAACACAGAAAACCATGTGTCTTTTCTGTCTGTCTGGCATCAGCTCATTGTGGAGTGTGGACACTTTCCGTTTCCCAATAAAATAGAAAGGTGTTCTTAAAATGAGTCTTACTTTTCATATGTCTACATATTGGTTGCAACTCATCAGAAAAGCAATTTCTGGAACAAACTAGTCAATGAAAATGAAAGTAATTATTTCATCACTCTAACAATAACCTGGAGGCCAGCCTCCAGGCATCCCATCTAATTACTTCATATAACATCTTTTATTCTTCTAAGGTTATTTACTTAAAAATTTCACTATAATGTTATTCACACTTAGAGAGAAGCAAAGCTCTAATTTCTGCTGTTATTGTGATGGGTGTAAAGCAATACTACTGGCTGTGAAATAAATTAATTGAAATAATGTTCAACCTTGTCTTGTTCGGACCTGAATTCAGAATTAGTATCCAAGCATTTATGTAAAATCATCTACAGGCTTCACAGTAACTAAAACAGCAGCTCTTTAGACTTTACAAGAAATATGTTACTATATCATGTGTATCAAACAAACACAGAGAAGATATGAAGATTACTCACATAACCTCAGCTATCTTGGATATGTCCTTAACATAAAATTTAATCTTCCCATTTTTCCTAGTCAGTGAGGCATATAGAGTATGATCTGCTGCTGCTGGGCAGAATGCTGAGGTACATCTGTGTTAAGAGAAAATGCTCTTCCCATATTTTGGGGATTTTAATTTCAAGTTATGCCTGTCACTTAACTTTAGTGTCCTTTTATGGCCTATTTTTTATTTTTATGAGGGGTACTACATTACGTTCTCTCAAAACCCCAAACCAATTATATTCAAAGAGGTATTTGAGACAAATTCATAGTCTAAATGCTCTCAATTTTTAAAATTAAAAATTCTTAATTTAAGCTTTCTTTCAAATATGGTAAAGCAGAAATGATCAGCCAGTGATAAGCCATACTGCAAAGTAGGTTCCCTGGGTCATTCAGTATATAAAAAATAAGGCAGTGCTCAATTTCCTCTGCAGATGAATGCAGAGATATTAGAAAGGATAATTACAAGAAATGGTCTCCCTCAAAGAGGGAGAATATATTCTCTTAAACACAGCAAAATACCAAAAGGACAATAAAAACCCCCAAGCAATGAAACAACAAATGTCAAATTAAAAAAATAGGATCCTAAATTATATATTCTTCTTGTATTTAAAATTATTTATTTCTTCTCTGCAGGAAGCAGGGAAAGATAATTAAAACCAGGGAATGCATTGGCTTACAAGTGCTTGTTCTGTGGGTGTAAAAAGTAAGCATCGTATGGAAATTTTACCTGCTTATTTTATTATGGTTTTAACTATTTTACTTTAAATCATGGCATGTATTATTTATACAGGCTTAAACAGAATATTAATTAGAAGTGATGGTTAAGCCTGAATATAAATGAAGACGTTAAGTGAGTAGTCTCAGTGGACATTTATAATTAGCACTTGAATGTATAAGTAGATATTAATTGCAAGTGAAGAACTGTAGAAAAATCTATAGTTTTGAGTATGAAGGGGGTTGGATTTTACATGACTGCACTCTCCCGTGCAACACACTGGGATAAACATGGATTCTCTCGGCTCTCAGTTTCCCCGAAGCCACAGATTTTCTTTACGTTCGTCAAGACGACAACTGGGGCTTTCTCTCAGTCAAAAAAGAATCTGGCTGGGATTCCCTCGACCCCGGGATGCTGGATGGCCTTTGTACTCCGAGCGCAGCTGTGCCTGTGCCAAGTGGCATTCGAGGGACACGTTTCAATAGCGCCCAGGTGGCTGCGCCCCGCCCGGGACGTGGCACCGCGAGTGCCCGAGCGGAGCTCGCGGCGTCCCTGTCACCGCACGGCTTCGCCCGCTGCGGCCTGGCAGAGATTCCGGTACTCCCTCCGATTCACCTGCTGCCGCCGGTAGGCAAGGAATGGGAATTTAAAGGGTAATTTCATCGGGGATTCCAAAGTCTCAGTAAAACCCAGCTGACTCTCCATCAGCTCTTTAAGTGCTAACTAGTGAAGTGCTAAGTAGTGAAGGGTATAGTTTTGTCAGCAGTACAAGCATGCAAAATTCTGGGAGAGATGAGATACATCATGTAGTAAAATAACATTTTTTTTCAAAACGTTGAAAACAAATACTTAAAATCCTTTAGATTGTCTAAATATCTATATTATAAATATGATATTCTAAAACTAATATTTTAGTTATAAATACAAACGTTTTAACTGCATTTTTGGAAAGTATTATTTTTCTAAGTAGAAACCTGCTTCCCAATCAATTTTTAACACTGTGTTTTTGTCTGCACCAACAGAACTCAAACCAGAAAACACTATTATTAATTTATTCCTTTATTATTACCACTGCATAACTTGCAATAATTCACTGTATATGTTAAAAATTCTACCTAGTGTAGAAGGAATAGATTATACTATTCTGCTTAATTTTCCTGCATAAACTGGTAACCAAAATTTATATGAAGCCTGTCCAAGCATTTGCATTCTGTCATATATCTAAATTTTACTTTCATTTAAAAAAGATAAAAATAACAATAGGAAAAAAATTTAAGTGCAATGAGCTGTGAATTTTCATCATCATAATTGCTATTATTGCTACTACTACTACTACTACTACTATTATTTTTGCAGGGAATATTTGGTATTAAAAAATCATGTTGGAAAATTAAAATAATTTTTATCTAATAGTTCAGCTAATTTTTAAGCTAAATATATCTGATGTTCTGCCAGCCAAGGTTTATGAGTTTTTTTATAAAAGTCTGCTTTTCATTGGTTCTCGTAAAAAAAAATAAAGAGTTGCTAAAACTGTGAGTTGCTTCACAAACCAAATATGTCTGGGAAAGTGAAGAACAAACCCAAAGCCTCTTGACTTGCATCCATCTCCTTTGTTGTGTCAGCAATGAAACAGAGCACCAGTGAGACATGAAAAGGATATGTAGGCTTTACATTTCTATGAGTGAATTTGAACAGGAGGTAATAGTAAACTTATTTTGCTGGAACTTACTTTCTTTATGCTTGGTAGATAAGCTGGTGGTTTTCCTAAAGCCCATCAGCACAGATGTATTATCAGCTAGAGAAAATGGGACCAAAAGCAAAGAGAAAAAAATCAAGCAGTGCTATACCCCACAAAGTAATCCCCCAAGACTGCAGTGCTACTAAGATGCTGTATTTAGGACAGAAGTCTTCAAGGTATTTTCTAGCTCATCAGGTCTAACAGTGACTACCACAAACACTACATCCTGCAATTGATATTTAAAGCCTAGCTGATTCTATAAGTCTTTCTCACAGGCTACATAACATCTCAATAACTTCCCCTCCCCGTTTTGGGCATACCCCCTGTTCTCATGTTTTCACTGATTTACACTCAGATATTTGTATTTCCTTCTTCTTTTATACACTGACTTCCTGACAGGGGTGCAGAGAAAACCCTCTCTTCCTCCTGCTGCTTACTTCTCTCTTTTGTCCTTACCCCCTTTTGATTGCACCAGGGCAGCTCCATTTCAGGGAAAGCTTTCCATAATATTTAACACTTCAATGTATTTGAGGAACACCATAGTCACTTAAAAATGCTGAAACAAACTGAAACCCTGGAAATCCCCAGCTACATAATTAATTCTTAAATATGTATTTGTACTAGACAAAACTTTCCTCAGGTGGCTTTCCTTGCACACCTTCCAGCTGAAGTGACATCTCATATACCCGTGGGCTCACCAGAGGAGGGGTTACTTCATATTTACCTCAGAATAGAGTCTTATGATATTAAATGAATTCATTTACTGCTAAATAGAGTTTTATTCTATCAGTTAAAGACAGACTTTATTTAGAATTCATTTGCATTCATACTAAATTAGAAACTTGGCTGCTGTTTTATCTACTAACTATAAAAATAGGGCCTATAATAAATGTCCTTTTCAATTTATGTCTGTAGTGATATATTCAAGTACACAAAAGCATGGTTTCTGCTAAAAATAACTTTGCTCTAACATTAAAGACCCAAGTTTTACTCGTATTCCCTGATCTCCTACAAGTATGCAACTTTCCTGTCCTCTTCTGATCAGTTTGGGACTAGCAGAGATCTGAGCAGCTCTCAGCATCTGGAGCCCAAAGTCTGGGAGTATGAGTAAGGCTCTTCCTAAAAAAGGGGTGAAGGCAAACAAACCTTGATTCTGTAACTTAGAAAGCAAATCAAGTGGTAAATACCTCTTTTATTTTCCAACAAAATCTGACAGCCTACAACTGTTTTAAATCTGCTGCACAGCAAATGTGTGCTTTATATTGCAAATAATCTTTACAGTGTATACACTTTGTAAAATATCAACGTTGACCAGCTGTACTACAAACATCTTCAACCCCTTCTGGTCTATTATACATTTTATTGCATATTTTGAATGTGTATGCAATATATGATAACAAGTAATAGGTGTTGGTTCCTTGTTTCTGACCATGGTACAACCACATCATTATGGTCCTGAAGGTCTTGCTAAGCCTGACCCACAGTGCTCAAGAGCTGATTGTAAGGATACTCTGGCAAGAGAGAATGGATTAATCTATGCTCAGGTAAGCTTAACCAAAACACATCAGAAAACAAATTGGGAAGAAGTAACTGGAAACCAATTATTAGAAAGGACAATAATTCAATAAAATAAGAAATCAGTGAAAAGCATCAGTAATTCTAAAACTGTATCTATCATCCTCTTTTAACTGTAGAATTAAATACTTCGGGAGAGCATCATATAATCTGACAAAGTCATAGCTTTCAAAGTTTCAGACCAGACTGGTTTTGTAAATTTTATTTTTAATGATAAATGCTGTTCCTCTTGACTTTTCCTCCAGTACAAAAGAGTGTGTGTGTGATTTGCATAGGTGTGATAAGCCTGCCAGGAAATGGGTCTAACAGTGAAAAAGCACTTGAAGAGATTAGTATATAAAACAGAATTGTCAAATGGTAAATCTCACTAAAAATTCTTTTATTAATAACTTGGAAGATATTACTGCTTGTTATCCAAAAACTTTAAATTAATTGATACTTATAAAACAGGTGTAGGTATTAGCACAAACCACTTAGCCAATAAACCCACAAAGCACTTGGATGAAGTGAAGTATCATATACTTACACTATAAAAATTCCTGAGACATATCAAGGAAGACAAATATTTTATATTCGACACAGTATGTCTGTTATTTTGCAAATTTTGACATTTCAGCTGGTTGATCTTCAAAAACTGAGGCATTCGGAAACAATCCAAAAATTATTAGTATTGTTCAGTTTATACAACACTATGGCTTAATGGAACCAAGGCAGATACCAATAATTAAATTAAATTTTGAAAGATGCTGAACTAAACTGCTGCATCTATTACTGTTTTCCAGTAATAAGGAGGTGCACAGGCCTTTCCAGAGTTTATCTTGGTATCTTTGACTAATAAATAAATTGCTTCTCTTTTCTTTAAAAATGATTCTGTAATTAGAAATCAGCTGCCCCTTTTATTACAAGATATGCATGCTTCCAAAAAATGTTATTGACCCTAAGGATAGAAAACATGCATTATTTTTGGTTATTCCCAGTGTTAACTATTGGGGTGTTCCCAATAGACTGAGATGGGGGTTTGCCCAGTCTTACCCTATATCCAGATGCTGAGCCAAGCAGCTGCTGCTGAGGGGTTTGTCCTCAGAGGAACCACGGCCAGCTCGGTGCAGCAGGCTGCTCAGCCAGGCACATGGGAACAAGTCCAGGTTGGTCTGGAGCCCCGGGAAAGCGGAGGGATGGAGCTGCCCTTTGCAGGGGGTCTGCACCTCTGGTTACCTCAGCTGAGTCCTCTAGACTGTGGTGAAGAAGGAGCCAGTCCGAGGTTTTTCAGTCTTCATTCCAGTTCCATGCAGTAACCCCACCAGCCTCTCCCCGCTGATGTTCCTGCTGGCTCTCCTTCTGACCATGTGGTCACCTATCTTTTATCCTGGGGGAAGGGGCATGGGAGGAAACAGGTAGCTCACCAACCAGGTGAGGAGAAGGGAGAGTTCCAAGGGGAGATGGACACCTGGGGAGTCCTGTCCCTTTGGGAGCATTCTTTGAATTTAGCCAACCACTTAAGGCCCTTCTGGAGTGTCCTAAGATAAGGGAGGACAACAGACCAGATGGGGCTCTGAAGATAAGCCTGGTATCTTGGTGGGGAGAGGGGGAAGGGTTTTCCACAGGGGAGAAACTGGAGGGAACCAGGATTTTGGGAATAAAACCTAAAAGCACACTGCTACAGTTAGCATTTTGGTCTAATCCGTTTTAGATCTCCAGCAGACAGTATTTCATAAATTAGGACTAGCAGCTTATGAGGTAGGATCACATCTCAGTGCCACATGCGATGCTAAATGAATTTAAATTCAGACTGTGATCTCATGACAGCATAAACTTGAATTTAACACTTAGACCAGCACTGCAAGAAAACCACAATGGCCGTTGCAATTTGAAACACCAACCCAATATAAACTCTTTCAATGTTTCAAGTGTATTGATGGCCTCGGATGAAGAACTTTGCAGTGGAAGGCTTTAGTGCCAGACCAGGGCACTAAACAACACAGTGCAGTGAACTGGAAGAAGTGATGGCTGGGGAACCACTGCTTCACCAAAAAATATACTCAGTTCAGGAGCTGCTTTTCTGAAAATAAGATTGCAATCTTAAGTGTTTGCAAGTCTTTCTGCAGCCTCTGTCAAAAGCTTGCAGCACTAGGAAAAAAAAATTTGTTTATGCTTTTTTTTACATATAGAGAGGAAAAAAAATAACCAACAGAACACAATTTGTCTTGAGTTCAATTTTACAGGGCAGATGTTTGCTGTCCTCCCTGGTTTTTACTCACGAAAACCAGCTTTTTAATATAACCGAAAACCGGAAAAATATCCTGTAAAACTGCAGATTACTTTCTGCGGGCCTACACTATCTCTATATTGCATATATTACATATGTCTAATGTGGCAGATGGTTCATAAAGAAGTCACAACAGGGCCCTCTATAATTTTTCAATTACACCCAACTACCCACTTTTACACTCATATTTGATATTGTATATATATATTATTGATTTTGTATTGTACTGAGACTAAATCTGATCATTTTTCAATCCACCAAAGCCATCTCTTCTGATGATACAATCTAAATTTCAGCTACTCAATAACTGGGACTAAATCCTCTTCTGATCCCTTCTTCTGCTACTCTGTGGATAGCAAGAATATAGGCTTTAGTTTCCTTTTCTTTCAGTAAATGTGAATTCTAGATGCTCTTCCTCAGGGAAGATAAGATTTAAAAGATCAGATTTCTGAAATAAAACAGAAAAAAATTATTGTTGTTGGTAAATTGGTATATTCCATAGCTTACATGCATTATAAACACACATCATGTTTTGAAACATACAGGTAATTATAACTTTAGAAACTATAGTATGATGCATAAATGGAAGATAAAGTGCTCTTGTACAAATTCTGATGTTACTAGTCCCATGGGAAATGATCGGGGTTCATAAACATTTTTAGTGCCATTGGTTATGGGCAATGAATACTGAATGGCCAAATAACAGCTACTCAAGGTCTCCACTTGCTTCTGCAAGCTGCATTTTTCTTTACTCAGCACTCACAACAGACTTACACTGGAAGCTTGGGACTAGCTGTTAATTTGAAACATTCACATTTTCAAGGTAGGCTTATTTGCAAGCTAGGTTGCAAATCCAGCTCTAACATATGACTTTTTCTTCTAAATAATTCAAAATTATGTGATTCTTGGCAGACTTGATTTCAACTAGAAGACAAGACAGTAAGTAGGTTTTGGGATCAGCAGAGCAGTGTTTATTCTAATATAATTGGCATTTTTTGTACATGCTATTTCTATTGGTCCTTTCAGTCAAATGAAATATCCATTATCAAATTCAAAATAATAGTAAATAGTAAAGGTTCAGATGTTGCCTCCCTTAAAAAAATTAAACCAAACCAGGGACCACACTCCTCCCAGGGGGCACCCTCCCCTCCCATAACATCTTATAAATATACAATATATACTGAACTAAATCAGTTGAAATTGTTTGTATATTTAGCATTGTAAAATATTGATGATCAATTATATTATAACTATGCTTCAGAAAGATTGTTAACCAGTTAACTCAGGTCTCAAACATTTATTTATACATTATTGTGCTTGAAAAGTTGTTCAGATAATAAATTGCCAAATATAATACATTTTTAAATTAAGAACATGCTAATTAATAAAGATATTTCAGAAGTCCTTAGAGGGTTATATATTTTGAAGCTACTTCAGCAGAGAGGTGTTGGAATTCCTCTCTTTATTAGTAACTTACTGGATGTTGGTGAATTTGGGCTAATGAGTAGGAGATAATTAAAAAACCCAAATCTGACAGCACAGAATTGTTCTCTAATTCACTAATGCAGGATGTTAGCAACCACAAAATGCAAATATCAAGCTTCTACAATAATATTAATTTGGTCACATTGTACATCTGGTTTATTTTACAGCATACATTAAACAGCAGAAGTATAGCAATTAATGTATTCAGTAAATTTTATTAGAGCTTTATTTTATTATTAAGCAAAGGCTCAATCACATTTTTACAAACAAGTGTGGGCAATCTACTTGGTTTGATCCAGATGTTACTATGTTTGTAAAAATTGTGAAGTTTCTGCAGTTTGAGAGGGGCCACACTCTTGAATAACTATAACAAGGAAAACAAGAGGAGAAAACTGTCTCCATTCAGTGCAGCATTGCTGACATAAGAATATTAACTTTTGCATTTCCTGACTTCTTACATTTTAACTAGGTAACTGTATGTGTGTTTGAATGTAGGGCTTCATTTATTTATTTTTGCATGCAATTTCCTAAGTTTGATGTTTTTTAAAATAAGAAGGAAAGCAAATAAAACCACAAAGCCTTCTATTTATGCAGTCTAATGAAGCTGATTTGGTGCTTTTGATGTCGTACTCCCTGTGTGCTGGGTAAGGCACACAGGGATAAGTGTTTCTCAGCTGTGCAGTTTAGAAAAGCCCTCTGAACTGCCAGTGTCCTTTGGATACAGCTTGAATCCCAGGATTAATGAAGTTTCTCTTTACCTGCCTCCATTCAGTTTCTCAGGAAAACACCAAACATACTGTAAATAATTGAGCTGCAGCTCTGAGAACATGCAAAAAAAGCATGAATCTGAAGCTGTTCACACTGGACCTTCCTGCAGCATTGTACAAATGGGTTGTGATGATGCAGCTTCTGTAGCAGTTTTCTTGTCCCTTGAGTCTAAATACAGAGAATGGCAGCAAAAGCTGATGAAATAAATTTGGATACTCATAATATGTGTCAATGAGCAGCTGTCAAATGACAGCAGTTCTTTATTATTGATCCTCTCTGTCTTCACAGTGATGTGAGCTTCTTGGCCTGTGAGAGGCACTTTGTGAAAGAGGGACTGCGATAGAGCATGTGATGTGCAAAGCCTACGCATTCAACTTCCACACTCTGAGGGAGCACGAGGAGAATTCTGAACAGGCTACATGAAGCATGGGCTAAGAAGGTGGAAAAGTGCAGCACTTCCAGATGCCAGTTCATAATCTTTAGTGACCTCATGCACAGAAGTATTCATAAGGTCCTCCTTTTGTGCAGGCAATACTATAAGGCCAAATATAAAATACAGAATTAATCATTCAGATTTTGATTTATTTTTGTCTATTAGTCTAGTTTAAGAAACAGAGTGCAATCTGATAGCTTGTCACCAGAGAAGGAAGTAACGTGCTGAAGAGGCCCTGCTGCATAATAAATTATCAAAAAGAGAGAAGCAAAATGCCCTGTTTACTGATGGGTCCTGTCACATTGTAGGGAAGCATCAGAGATGGAAAGCAGTTGTAGGGAGTTCCCTACGACAAGTCACAGAAACTGCTGAAGGACAAGGTTTGCAGATGTGAAAGCTGTCCAGCTGGCTTTAGACATTGCTGAATGAGAGAAATGGCCAGCATTTTATCTCTACACTGACGGATATTTGCAAATGCCCTGTGGGAGTGGTTGCAGTGATTGAAGCAGAATAACTGGCAGCACTGCAATTGTGGCATTGACACTGCTGTGGTAAGATACTGATGCCTGGGTGGAGACCCTGGGTTTGAAAATATGTCATGCAGATGCTCAAGTATCCAAGAGCTAGGTCACTGAAGAAAATCAGAATAACCAGCAAATGGATCAGGGTGCTAAGATTAAAGTATCTCAGGTGGATCTGGATTGGCAACATAAGTGTGAACTGTTTTTAGCTCAACGACACCTTGGGCCATAAGGAAGGGATGTAACCCACAGATGGGCTCATGACCAAAGGGTGGAACTTTTCCATGGACACTCTTGCAAAGGTTATCCATGAATGTGAAACATGAGCTGCAATCAAGGAGGACAAGCTTGTGTGGAGAATGGTGTCTGCAGTGTAAACATGGGAGGACCTGGCAGGTTGGGTGTAACACATCCCCACCAACGCACCAGGGCCAGGGCCATGTGCTTACAGTGGTGGAAGCAGCCACTGGATGGCCAGACACAGATCCAAGCTGCTGCCCAGAACACTGTCCTGGGTCTTGAAAAGCAAGGTTTATGCTGACATGACACTCCAGAAAAAAAGAGAGACAATAGGACTGATTTCTGAAAGAACTTAAAAGACATCCGGGCTAAAGAACATGGCATGGAGTGGCTGTATCACATCCCCTATAATGCACCAGCTTCCAGGAAGATCTACTGATACACTGGACTGTTAAAGATGAAACACAGCAATGGATGGTGGGGCCTTCAAACATTGGGAGCCACTGATCACTGCTGGGAGATGTGCTGGGCATCAGTCAAGAGGGGGTGAGCAAATATGTTGTGCATCATTTGTTTCTCTTGGGTTTTATTACCCACTGTCTCTCTCCCTTTCATTACTATATTATTATTACTATCATCATCATCATCATCATCATCATCATCATCATCACCATTATTATCAGTTTTATTTAAATTCTTTAATTGTTATTAACCCAGGGGGTTAATCTTTTTTTTTTCCAATTCTCCTCCCCATCCCACCAGAGAAGCAAGGGAGAGTGAGAGAGCAGCTGTGTGGTATTTAGCTGCTGGCTGAGATTAAACCATGACATAGCTTTGTCAAGCAAATGCTCTTTTGTTAACCTCCGTGATCCATGGTAGACGTCAAGCCACGGCCTGAGTGCAACCTTTTGAAGATCTGCAAGGATTACATGCAGACTAGCATTTGCTTGCTCTGTGGTGTAACATTGCCCTTTCTTATCTGAAAAGTTGATCAAGCTGTGGGCAAGGTTTCTGTCTCCATGTATTTGGTCACCCAAAATAAATATGGCATGATTTAACTCCTACTTATCTTCCAATACTGTATTTCAATATTGCGTTCAAATCATCCAATATGGAATGTACTTTGAAAATAATTAAAATGTTTCACAAGTAAGTTTCCACTCTAACAATCGTATCTTGAGATCTAAAGCCTCCTTTTCTCTTGGCATGAAAAGCACTTTATAAACATTCATTAATCCCATCCTTATTTTGAAAATGTGAGAATTAGCACATGTAAATGTAGTTGCAAAAAACCACAAAGTAAACTAAAGGAAGAGTAAATCACATCTGCTCCCTGGACCATCTACTCCTCATATCTCAAGTTCCCAGCAGTTAATCATAAACTGAAGAACTAGACTGAAATAACCTATAAACCCTGTTCTTTGAAACACAATACATTTAATAGAAATGTTGTTCAGCCCTCTCTGTTCAGTAGCACCATTTGGAATTGCCAGAAGGAGACTCAGAGTCTCAGAAGAACATCAGCCAATTTTCAGTTCTTAATAAAGTGGCTGCTAACAGTAGCCTTAGATAAGAATGCATGTTTTGGTTGAAGAAAAATTTTAAAACATTTTAACCATCAGTTTAAAACATAGGCTGGTAATTCGTGTTTTCTATAAAACAGTTTTGCCATTTAAAACTTTAAAAATACTTTTAACCTTTGTTTGTTCCTGAGTTTGATCACTTTTGTCATGAGACCTGAATGAAATCCTACCCTAGTTTTACCACTGCCTGGATAACTAGGACATACTTATGTGACTTCCATCAGAGTGTAAGTCACAAACTTTTACCTTTGGCATTGGGCTTGAACACACATCAGTGACAATTTTGCTTGTAAAGTCAGATAGCTTTTTTGGCTAATAAAACTCACAGGAATCCTAAAACTGTTACTTTCTGTAAAGCTAGCCATGTAGTCTAAGGCATTCAATTCAAGATCAAATACACTTAGAAAAGATGGCAGCATATGCAGGACATCAGCATTTTGCTAAATCACTTTGTTTGCCAAATCATGTCCTTCTCTGGAGGACTGCCATCCAAACCTGGAGGATGTAAAAAGCAAAGGATTCATGCTTTTTAAAGAATGGCAAAATGTTGCCAGATAATAAGATAGATGAAAAAATACTGCCAGCTGCTCAGTTTACTGAAACATTCTGAGAGAGTGTAGTGCAGATGAGAGGGCAGAAATTGGCTTAGGATAGGGAAATATCTTGTACTGGTACAATCAGCCAACATGCCTGAAAGAGCCTGAAAAAACTGTAGGATTAATTATGTAATATACGTATGTTTCCCATAAACTTGACTTTCAAATTCAGAATAATTTACAATAATTAAAAGCATTCTTCAACTCAGGTCAAGGCATCAGAGTTGTTGAAATGTTGGTAGCGACTAGTGCTTGATATATTTTCTTTGGCCTCTTCTACTACAGGATTTTATATTTTTTCTTTTTTAATTTTTTTTTTTATTTTTGAGAAAAAATGAAAGATAAGCAAGTCTTCAGGAAGAAAAAAAGCCATAGGGGGAAAAGACTCTTAAGTTTTTCAAAATTATAGACCATTTCTTTATATCCCTGCATCACACCTATGATTTGATTGAATTTTAGCATAGTGTTTACTCCTGTTCTCTTAATTGCATGCAGTTATTGAATGAAAAGGGACAACAGAACACGATTTATATATGACATAATAGAACAAGGTTTTATTCTGCCTCTGTTTGTGCTATTTGAAGGAATAAGCTTTTAGGGTGCCAAAATTATTGCTAGCCTTGTTAACTACTTTGGAAGCAAAATAGTTGACATGGATAGCCAAATCTGTTCTTTTATGGAAGTGTAATAAGACAGAAAATCATTTCATTGTCAGATAATGCTTCAGTATATATGACACAATTAGATTTACAATAAACTACAAACAGATTTGATAATGTCACTTACAACAATAATCCTGGAAGAAGCAACAGCGTAGCATTCAGCTCCCTGACACGGATGAGCTGGAAGCAACCTGCCAGGGAGCAGCTGATTACCCAATCCAGAGTTACATGTATGAAACTGAAAGCAGACTTTGACAGGCTATAGATCATATTTTTTTAATTTGTCTCCGAACTACATAACAAGTTTAGCTCTAGTCTACATGCATTAATGTTCCAAACACTCGGCTCATTAGTCTAATCAAGGGATGGGAAGACCACACAAACGTATGGATTGTTCAGCAACCCTGACCCACTCATTCACACACATGTAATAGCCCTGCCATTCACTCATGCATAGAAATGACCACAAAAGCAAACAATGCCATGCTCACTCATTCACTTAATTAGTTAGTCACTGTTTCACTCACTTGGTTGACTCAGTCCTTCTTATTTACAGTCTTAGAATCTCATCTCACTTTCCCAGTGAGTAATGCCAATTAAACTTCACTTAAGGCCCACAGAGATTGAGAAAATCAGAATTACACCCTCAGTCTGACAGAAACTAAACTTCATGAAGCAATCCATCAATGTGACTTGGAGTATTTTAAGATCTTCAGTAGAAATTTACTGCAGCACATGCCTTGCCTAGCCTTCTCTTTTTCTCATCTTTATTGCTTTGAAAGCAAAAGATGTGTTTCTGCCCTCAGTATTATTTAAGCACTATTGAGAGCAGAATCTGACTTTTTTAATGTAAATTATAGACAAGGTTTCAACACATATGTAGTTGTCAGCCATCTATCCTTCAGTCTGTGTAGACACTCAGTTATTTCATAATTTTCTTGGCTAAGGTCCAGTTCCCTTAATTTCTTTTAATTGTATGTTTCAAACCCATCATGAAGGCTTCAGAGAGGAAAGTGATATGTAACATTTTTAAATTGTTAAACCAATGACCTTTTTTATTCTATGATACAAGTTGGATACAAATTCAAATTGGTCATTCTTTCCATTAGATATCTGACCAGCATATTCCGCTGACACCTAAAACATAATGTTGTCTGTCAGTCTCATGACCAAGTCTTGCATCACTGCATGACAGAGTTTAATGTACAGGTCTGTCTGTATTTGTACATGCACATAAATCACTGCAGTGGTGATCCTTTCATGAAGCACGGTCATAAAGCATGAAAAGCTTATTGTCTTCTGATTTTAGAAATAGATGTATTTTCCCAGTAACAGCTTTCTCAGACCAGCAGCAGAGTATACTTTTTTACCATTTTGATCTTCAGAGATGTGTATATTACAAAGAATTTCATATTTGGCAAAAAATAATTAGAAATAATTGGAAATCCTTATACCTAGGAAGTAAACTCACTGACACAATGTCACAGTAGTGAATGGGTCTGGGTAATCCCTTTTCTAAATTTGCATTGATTTGTGGATGTTTTTATCGAGGGCTAAGATTGGACAAGAAAAAGCCTGGGGTGTAAATGTGATCGATATTTTGTACTTTGTTCATCTCCATAAACTTTTTGTAAACATTTTATTTGTATGACTTGTATTAGTTTATTTAATGGGTGGATGAGTATCATTATCTTTTTACTTTCACTGTAAAGTCGTTACCATACATCTTCTTATACTGATTTTTGACAATATAACTTACCAGTCCTGGCTAGATTTAACAGTTTATCAAATCCGCTTTCAAACTGTAGGTATTCCTGGTCTTCTCCCATAAAGCCATTCAGTTTTTCATTCAGTTTAATCAAGTCCATGTTGGTAAACATTATTTTCAGTTTTACATTTATGAATTTATTGAATATGTCAGATCTTATGTGTATATACATAATAAGCATTATTTCAAAACAGGCATGTAGGTTTCCTTTAAGTGTAGACACCTCCTACTATTTTAGATGTAGGGATTATGTAATTCTAGGACAGAACAGGACAGTACCTTTACAAAGGAGCTGAAAGTAGACATGACATAAATATCAAAGAGAAAACAATGAGGGGTAAATGATGCTAAAAACGGAGGCATATGAATGGCAAATTCACACATAAATGGAAGGGTGGTGCCCTGGGTTCACTTTATGATGCTTGTTAGCCCCATTTGTCTGTGTACAGGACAGGTGGTTACATTTGGAGGTAATCCTTTGGAGGTGAAATTATGAACAGAGGAAAGAGATTTCACAACTGCATTTGCTTTGGCAAACAGTCTGACTTATCACTATACGTATGTTGCGTGTGGCTGTCAGAAGAAGTACCTTCTGCAGCCAAACATGAAGATTTGATTCTAGTTAGTGAACTCTGTCCATCTGCTAGGGTAATTTAGCCACTGCCTCTGGAGAACTTCAACGTGTAAGAAACCCAATATTCAAATAGAGCTCAGGCTTTTAATCTCAGATTTGGCCTGATGGGAGACCATCATCCATCAACACTTACTGAATACCCACTTGAACCTTTAAATTTGCAGCAAAATTCTCCCCTGTGAGTGGCACACTCAGCAGTATCACACAGCTACACTGCCAAAACCACCTGGAAATGGGGCCAGGGCTTTGCAATTTTAAGTTCTCAGGCATATGTCTTCATGGCAATTTTGTGATATTATACCATTTAGACCTTTAAGTGTTTTGAATATAAGAGTAAGTGCAGATCAGGTAAGGAATAAAAAGGAAAGGGAAATGCAAGCAGAAAAGGAAAAGAAAATATTTTTCTTACACAACTTAAGCAGCTTCTGTGACCACAAAATAATCAGAAGTACATTATTTGAGGTGAAAGAATTTCCTGTAGATAGTCTTAAAAATAAGTTCATTTCCAGTTGAAGGCAGGGGAAGTCAATAAATCCCTTTCACAAATTGAAATGGATGATCACATGCAATAAACTTCATCTCTGTGTGTTAAAAAAAGTTAACAGGAAATCACTTATGCTGCTTAAGTTGTTGCATAAAAACAATACTGGAGCTTTCCTTTCAGCAACATTTCTCCTTAGACAAAAGGATACTCTCATGCATTTAATATAGAACCATAGTTTGTGTCAATTGTTTGCATCACTCTTCCCCCCACCTTTATTTGTCTTACACCCCAGTAAAATCTCTGTGAACACAGTATGACGGAGCTGAGGTGGCCCAGCATAGTGAAAACACTGATACCCAGTATAAAATATATTACATGCCTTTATCATGACATGTGAAGCAAACACTCAGTGAAATGTCAGGTAGCTTTCTGTTACATGGGGATGTGTGCGAGGTGTGTGTGTATGCAACTGATACATTTGCAGAGCTAGGAACCAGCTGCATTCACAGCATCAGATGCAGGTAGCCTGTAAATGGCACAAAAATTTGTGCGTTTTCCTGTAAGAGCACTGCATCAAATCTTGGCTATGTTTAGCAACGTACTCCCTGTTACACCTTCTTTCCATGCATGCAGTCTGTTTGTCACTGGTAGACAATATGCCCACACTTGCCACTGAACATGATTGGCCCCTAGACTGAGAACCTCTCCTTTGGTTGGGTGAGTTTCCAGGTACTGGCTCTTGTGAAAAGTGCGTCAAGTGAATTGGCAGCCAGTCCTTTAGTTGCACAGCAGGCAAAGAGTCCACAGCAGGAGTAACTTCTGCTAGCAGGGACCCTTAGAGCATGGTGTGGTGCTTCTTGTGGGAGCATGCCTTTGGCGGTGGGTCTGTGCTACTGTCCTCTCCAGGCCCCAGGCCCTTCGCCTTCAGGCCACAGCATCCCACTTTTGAGTGTGAGAGAAGCTAGGAAGGACAGTGCAGGACCCTCAAACACCATTCCTGAGACATGGCAGGTCTGACAGACACTGTTGTATACGCTATATCTTGCAATGACTCGTCTCCTCCTCATTTAGCCTAATGAGCACCATACCCAAAGTTACGTTAGCCTATTTTCTGATTATTAAATTCAATTCTGCAGAGAAGCATATGGCAAATGGGGAAAAAAAAGAGTTCAGAAAGGATGTGCAAAACAGTTCATAAGGTTGCATTTCTTTCAGGGAAATTGGTCCATGAGTACCAGTAAGATATTAATGTAAAACATTTTAAAACATAGCTGATCTCAAGGTGGCTAGTTACAAAACATAGTAATTAATTGCTTGTTAAAAGTTAACACAAACTCCCTGCTTTTTTATAATAATGTTACAAGAGGCCAATATTTTAAAAAGGGTAGGATATATGCTGATTTCTGTGTAATCATTACTGTGCATAAGAGATAAATGTTATTACAGATTTAGACTGTACTTACTTTAGATTTTAGATTGTACTTACATTTCCATGTATGTAAACATTTTGTAAAATCTCAGCAAATTCACATGGACCAAAATGCAGAATTTCAGACACACAACAAGCTGGGGTCTCTGGAAAAGTACAGGGTTAGGAAATGAATGGATGGCACTTCTTGAATAAATAAGATATATCTAAAAAACTCAAAACACAAAGAAACAAAGATCATTCTTCTAAACGTTCTACTGGATGAAATACTACTTGCAGTGCTACCGGCTTTGATTATAGGGGTAGGTGTACCCAGGACAAGGTGTGCATCCTCCTTCCCTCCCCTGCAGTGAGCAAGGGAGATCAATCACAAGCAGGCTGAACCTCTCGAGGCTGTGTGACTGATCTGCAAAGCCCACCAGCCCGCACCACGGAGGACACCCTGCCCAAAGCTGCACACAGCTTTGTTACGCTGCCGTTCCGGAGCACAAAGGAAAGTGACGCTGCCATCAGCAAGTCACCAGCTTATCTACAAGAATTACAGATGCAGCTACCGGGCATGTCTGCTCCAGGCTGCTGGTGCTGAGGGCAGCCTTGCTGTGCCTCTCCTGAAAAAAACCGGGTGGGCAAGGGGAAAACTGGCCAACATCTCTTGTTATTCGAGGCCAAGGTAGTTCCCAGAC
Source organism: Leptocoma aspasia (assembly GCA_013399835.1). NCBI lineage: Eukaryota > Metazoa > Chordata > Aves > Passeriformes > Nectariniidae > Leptocoma > Leptocoma aspasia. The sequence goes on from VXAX01000752.1 coordinate 60,545, forward strand.
AGGTCTTGATTGGTTGCCCCAGCCTGATGGAAAAAAATACCATGTGATTCTGACTACAAGGAAATCTTAGGATAAGAGTGCATGAAGAATAGCCCATGCTTTGGAAATACCACCTTATTTGAAGTATTAAAAATATCTAAAAGAAATCACTTAACTGTTAATTTTGCTTAGCAAAATTTCGTTTGTACCTTCTTTTTCCTGGACTCAAATGCCACTCTTTAAAGGGTGAAAAGAGGCACATAAGTATCCCCCCACGGAAGCAAACGTGGTTAGGAGCATACTCTGATGCTGTAAAACAATTATTTTTATGTCTAATTGATGCTGGTGATCTAGCACTGACAAATCTTTATTCTACTATTTTAGTCATACATACAGCATGAACGTACATATTACATTCATGTGTTGGGAACATAGAAAAGGCTCTTCTACAGTGTGTTAGCTATAAAAAAGGGCAAATGCTTTCAACAGTTCAAGAAGGGTCTAAAACTGATACTTTTATCTTAGCCTGATTTTATTTCATTGTCATGTAACGTGTATGTTTCTTCAATGTTAGTCACTTGTCTCAAAAGCACTGTTCCATGCTGCCACTCCTTTGAGAAGGGCTCCTCAAAATACTAGGTTTTGTAATTGTTACAAAAATTATTGCACTATTTTTGCCCAAAGATCCAATCTCTGCATAATACAGATCCTTGTTCAAATAGTTGCTCTTTAATCACAGAAATACAGCAGAAACAGAAAACCACTTGGGTGGTTTACTCTGTGAAAACAGAAAGTGTGTACCGAGTTCGTTGCAACATTAAACCCCTGTGTAGAGAATCAAACAGTTACTAAAATTCTCCACGATGTTTGAGGCAGCCTGAAATATGGATCAGGAAATCAGCACCTCATGGAGTTTCTCAACAGGATTGCGTTGCTTTAAGAGCCTAGAATGGAGCCTTAGTGGAGAGGTTGTTTTGTACAGTGCAAAGGAGAAAGAGTAACTTAGTTTAAAACATGTACAGTTTTCTAGTAACCATCAGTTTCAGGTATAGCGGATGAATAATCTTCTGTGCAAGAGAGGAAAAGGATGTGATCAGTGTTGAGGTCTAGTTCACAGGGTAGATTCAACAGTGCAGATCTTTCCACCCTGTGACTGAGTGTACCTGTTATATTAAGTTACCTCACCCTTGTCTAGCAATCGTTATTTTTCTTGTTGACCAAAACCAGATCTCCTGAAGTGCAATTTGAAGGATCAAGTAAATTACAAAACCTAAACTGTGAAGGGACTAGGTAGTAATTTTGGTGGTGGCAGCCATCTTTGGGCAGAATAGAATCAAAATAGCTCAATTTCCAGAAATGACTAATATTTTAAAAAAGTAATATTTTTAAGATAATCTTCCCAATTGTCAGCCACTCCACAAGAATTAGAAGAAGGTTATAGCTATCTACCACAATATGACATATAACTGTAACAGGAAATAATTTCTGCTCCGCGTTTTTTGCTTGTAATTCATGAAACCCCAGAAAACAAAACCAAAACCAACCAATCAAAAAAAAAAATTCCCCCCAAAAAACCCAAAAAACAAAAAACCAAACCAAACAAACCCAAAAACCACCAAAAAAACCCAAAACAACAACAACAAAACAACCAAAAAAAAAAAAAAAAGAGCTACTATTAGAAACTCTTTTTCAAGGCCATGAGGTAAAAAACATACAGTGTTAAGAATGCCCACAATTGAGACCTCACTCCAAGTTTAATACACAATGAAGTCTGGAAATTTTAAGTACTTACACATAGAAAGAGATTATAAAAACACACAAGTACGTTGCCTTTAAGTAGAAGAACACTGAGACTCACTTGACACATAAACCAACTGCATTATTTGGGGGATGAAGGTGCATTTGTGATTTATTTCCCTGAAAGAGATTTTTATGACTCAGGACCTCATTGCAGTGGCCACTGCTCATTTTTTGAACTTTGACCCTGAAGAAGCACTAAGGTAGCGCTAGGAAGCACAAGGAGGAGGAGAATGATATTTGGTGAGGAAGGATGACGGAAGCAAAGATGTGTCGATTGCTCCAGTGCACATCGGAAGTGGCAGTCCATGTGGGACGCATGGGAAAGGGATCTGGTCACAAGGGAGGTGGAGAGTATCATTAGAAAACTTATCTTGGCGGTTTTATTTTTCCCTGCCGAAGAGGAGTAAAGGCTGGAGCCACCAGAGAGCAGGACGACAGCAGAGTAAAGGTGCACGAATCCTCAAGGTTTAAATACAACCTCGGCAACAAGATGAGCACGGCTCGTGGATTAGAAACGAGGGAAAACGACAGCAGCCTTAGAGGCTGGAGACAGCACCTAGTGAGCAACAGGATGCGAGCCTAATGCGGAGCGAGCACTTTGCTGGTGCTGCTGCGATTTATGACATTTCCAGGGGGAAGCCGCGCTGGATGCGGAGCAGCGAGGGAGAGGAAGCCGCCGGTGCGATGCACTGAAGGAGGGCTGGCGGCGGTAAAGTTTGGGCAAGCAAAGGTCAAACAGGCGGACACGAGGCAGCAGCGCTGCAAAGTGACTCAGCCGGCCGAGACATCCGCCGGGGAGCAGCGGGGCTGCCCCGCGGGCGTGGGCTGTCCCCAGCCTCCAAGGCTGATACATCCTCATTTTCCCTACGTGTCCGATCTGTGAGCCACGCTCGCAGATCTGACACGCAAGCCCACGGCATGATTTGGCAACGAGGGCGCGTTTGTGATTTATTTCCTCCGCGAAAGGCTTTTCCTAGTCAGGACGCCCTTACAGTGGCCGCTGCTCATTTCTGCCCCTGAAGATGCTCTGAGGTAGCCACAAGCANNNAGCGCGAGAACAAAGAGTTCTCCCCACCCCTCCCTGCCCCCCCCGCACGTGGGGAGCGAAGACGCGCCCCTCGCCCCGCCCCCGCCGCTTTCGATTGGCCCAGCTGGGCCCCGGCCGCGTCCGTCCGTCCAATGGGGGCGGTGCTCGGCGCTCGCCAATGAGCGCGATGGCGATTGGGCCGGCGTGTTTGGCGCTCGGTCCGGGAGGGTGAATCCGGCAGCCGGAGGAGGAGGGAGGCAGAGCGGGAGCGCCGAGCGGAGCTGGCGGCGGCATCGGCGGGGGGGGGGGGGGGGGGGNGGACTTGGGGAAGTAAGGGTACGGCGACTGCTCCAATGTATCTCGGAAGCAGCACTCGATGCGGGAAGCATCGGAAAGGGATGCGATCACAAGGGAAGGGCTAAGTACCCGCTAGGAAAACTTATCTTGGCAATTTTATTTTTCCCTGCTGACGACGGAGAGAGGCTGGAGTGGCCTCCAGCGGCTGAGCTCCCGCACCAGGAGAGCCGGGGCAGCGGCGGCGGGGACGGAGGGCCCGCTCCGAGCATTCCCGCCCCCCGGGACCGTTACGGCCGTTACGCCTCTCCCGCTCTCGGACAGATTCAAACTCGGCAGCGGCGCCGAGCGGCAGCGCGGCCCCTCCCGCTGCCCGCCAATCCTCTCGCCTGCCTCCCTCCCCTTTCCCCTCNGCGGCGGCGGCGCCGGGAGCGGCTATTTATACCCAGGTCCTTTGTCATGGGGGAGGGGAGGAGAGGAGGGGGCGGCAGGGAGGAAGGGGAGGATGGGGGCGGTGGCGGCGGCTCCCGCTCCCGGGGAGCAGCCGTGTCCCCTTCCCGCGGAGCGCCGGCGGCCAGACACGCGCGCTCCCGGCCGGTGACAGCTGGAGGGGGGAGACATGGAGTCTGGAGTGCCCTTTGTCTAAGTTGGCTCCGTCCAGTCCGGCCGGCGGCTCCGGTCCCCGCCCGGCGGGG
>VXAX01000752.1:64562-163658 GCA_013399835.1 Leptocoma aspasia
CTCCTCTCTGCTCCAGCCGGCGGCACGCGGCGGCGGCTCCGGCGCGAGCAGAGGGAGGTGTGCGTGTGTGTGAGCGCGCCGGGCACACAGCTCGTCCCTCTCCTCCCGGGAGGCTGGGACAGGTCCGCCCGGGCTCCCGGAAGCCGGGGCGAGCCGGGCGGGGAAGTTGAGCGCGCCCCAGGCCGCCGGTCCGCACCCGCGGGACAGCGGGGCTGGGCTGGGGGCTCCCGCCTTGGCTTTCTGGCGCTCCAGGCTCGGGGAGGGAGCTCAGGAGGGGCCAGGGGGGAGCTCAGTCTGGCGGCCGCTCCGGCGAACTTCCTAATCGTGGAGAACACCATGCGATCCCGATCTTTCAGAGCGCCGCAAGAAAGTTCAGAAATAGCTCAAAATTCAGGGGTTTTGGGTCTAATATCGAGAAGCACGGCGATACAGAGCAGTGTTTAAGCTAGGGTGTCTGGGCAGGTGCCAAGGAGAGTACGGGGCTGAGCCCTCCGTGAGCAACAGAAGTGTGGTTGGATAAAGAAATCGGTGTGTTGTGGCATCATCCACATGTATTTAACATTACCAGGTCTTCGTGGTGGTTCCAAAATTGTTACTCATACACGAAAGAAAAGCAGTGCGTGCACAGATGTGCGGCAGGAAGGGGATAACAAACTTGTACATTACTCGAGAGACTTATTTCTAACTTACGAAGCACCATACTGATATTACTGGAGCAAGAGAAAAGTTTTTTTCATTTTTAAAGCTGGAAGTTCAGATTCTTGTTCTCTCTGATGAGTAGCATTTAACATTTTGTAGAAAGTAATTTAATTCTAGCAGGATAGGTTTGTCTTTGCTTAAGTCTGGCAGCTCTAGTTTCAGCTACTGTGAGTTTGGTTCTTACTAATACAGATTTCAGCGAAGAGTTTTTACCAGCACATTTAGGGTAATCTTCACACCTAAGTGGGGTTTTTTCTCATAGGTAGGTTAATATTTTTTTTAGGGGTTGGCACATTCAGATTCTTTATGCAATTTATAAAAATTTAATGGTCATTCTTCGTTTGTCCCCAGTGTCTATATCAAATTGGGAGTCTGGGGAATGTTTATTTGTGGTAACAATAAAGCATCTGTAGAAGGGTGAGTATTACTTGTACATAGTGTACTGTAACTAGTCTCACTAGTGATTATTAAAATGTGAATATTTGAAAGCTACTAAGTCTTTCAGAAAATGTGCTTCCAGTATTTATTCCTCAAAAATTTTTTGTGATGTGTTGAATGTTTTTAAAAGCCAGTACTTTATGAAGTACTGGATAAAAAACGTCACATTTCTTGTTCTGGAGTTTCCTTTACAAGAAAAAAAAAGAAGAAAAAAAAGGAAAAATGTTTTTTTCCTTCCTCCGCCTCCATGAGAAATGAAAGTAACTATTAAAGTTAAACAACCTGTGCAGAAATCTGTGACAGTATAATGTTCCATGAGATGACGACTGCTATTTTTGTCTGGAACTTTGGGAGGATTCAAGACTTTAATTCAGGAGGAAAATTGGGAAAAACTTCTGGGTTCTTTCATAGATTTTTTAAAATATGTAATTTCACCTTGAAAAGTGGCAGACACTGGAAATCTGCACCTTCAAAGAGTCCTAAAATGTCACCGCTCAGTTTAAAATGAGCTGAAGTGGTGGTGTGTAAGCTTAGGCCAGAGACTTGAAATTCAAGCTCAACTTTTTTCCCCCCCTGGTGTGGTTTTTTTCCTTTCTTGCTAAAACTGCCAACAAGCTGAAATATGGTGATTTCTTTGAAGACGTGCTTTCAAACTGTTTTTTGTTTGTTCTGTAACATTGCAACCTTCATAGGTGAAATTAAATATTCCTGCACTACTTCTTACCTGCAGAGACTTTGGCTTAGGGAGAAGGGAATTTTTGTAGTGCATTATTGAATGCATGAGCTGTGTTAGACATAGAGAAAGTGCAAGCCCCTTTCTGTAAAGAAACTATCAGAATAAGCTACATCTAGAATCCAGTGCAGGCCAACAGTACTTCCAGGAAAGTTGGTGCCCTCTAAAATTCCTCTTGCAATTAGTCAAAACAAGTGTTCTGTCACCATTCATGAGACAGTTCAGCTTCCTTAGCTGTATAGATCATGGATGCGTTTTAGTAAGTTCACAGCTGTAATGTTAAAAGTGAACAACAATTTTAGATGACGGTTCTATATTCATGTGATTGAGCAGTGAGAGTTATTTTCAAAAGTGGCTGCAATACTGACAGAAGGCGCATTTAATAAAAGTCTGATTTACGTTGTGTTTGAGCAAAAGTGCTGTAGAAAAACTTTGGTGTTGGCTGTAATCTGGAAGTTCTGTAATTCTACTGTTAGTACTTACAGATGGATCTTAGCTGACTTGAGGAAAAGTATCTGTGAAGCTTTGGGGGGGAATAACATTTTCCCCAGCAGGGATGCTGAAAATCTCAGGAACAGAACCAGAACCTGGCCTTTGCTAAGCAAGGAAGTTCACTGAGTTGATAAAGTAATTTTGGCAGTATTACTTATCCAAGCAAAATTCACTTTACCAGATTTTTTAAAGAGTGAAGGAAATGGGCTGCATACTGTAAATACAATTCCTAATGATTTGATGGAGGTGTTTGAGTAACACATTAACAAACAAGACCACTGTTAACAGAAGCTGTAGGACAGTAACAGGTTTATTTTAATGTTGAAGCTGCTTCCAACCTTCTGTTGCTTCCATCAGCGAGGTCCGTGGAGAGCTGTGCTGGGCCCGTTGAAGTGGTGTCTGATTGAAGACAGCATCTGTAAATGTATCTATCTATAAATGTATCTACACATTTAACACCTAAATGTATGACTTGTACAACTGTTCTGGAGTGGCTAAGTCAGGCTTTAAATGGATGAGTTACTTCTGCACTGACATAGTTTAAGGAATAATTTTAGTTAAAGTATCTATGTCTGTGAGGAGAACAATGAGGCAAACTAATATCTTGTATAAAATGTACCCAAACCAGCAAAATCTTGTATAAATTGTATGCAGAAGAGAGAGGGGTGCTTCACAGGGGAATGATAACAACACTTGTTACAAGTTAGTCAAATGCTTAGGTTTGTTTTTTAGCTGAGTATATGCCCAAGGGTTTTGTTGAGCTAAAGATTAAAAGGAAAACAGTGTACAGAATTGCTAAGTAGGTATCCTATCTGTTCTCACAGAGATCAGTTAAAGACTTTTAACATCAGTTAAAGATGATGTGTAGGTCTATTTATGGATGAGGTGAAACTAAAAATAAAATTTATTGAGGGATGGTTTTATTGAGGTCCAAGCAAGAAACAAGGAAGTTTTCTAAAACATGCTGTTTTATGTAACTGGTAGTAGCAGAACTGATAGTAGTAGGCAGTTTGATTGTACACCTAGATTTCCACTACGATGGGTCAGACTGTGGACTTGGTTCTGAATTAAGAGGTAAAGTAACACTGGTAAACTTGAGTAGAGGCAACTCTTAAGAAGAAGAGTGAAAGATATAATTTGGATATAAAATTGACAAATTAAGCTTTCTTAAAAATACTAAAAAAGAAAGGAATTTTAAAATATAACGAATTATTTAGCCACAGGTTTGTAGAGTGATTGTAATTTAAAAATACTGGGAGAGAAGAGGATGTCTATTAATGTCCTTGCTGTGTCCAGAAAAAAAAATATAAACAAACGAAACTCACTCCCAAATTAGTGTGGATCACACTCTTATTTAAGAAAGTTTTTGGCTACCTGGCTGAAGCTCGGACATAGGATTTTTCATTTATTGTGCCTCTGCTCTGTTTGTGAAAACTGCTGTTAACTTGGAATGATTTATAATGCATTCTCTACTTCATATCTAGTGGTAAAATCAGTAGTACTCTTAAGGTAAGAAGACCATTTGGACATTTAGATAGATACTGTGCATGATCTGAACGCTGTGGATAAAAATAACAGTGTAATGATGTGAGTGGATCAGCATAGTGTTGTCATTTGCTTGAAAATGTGGTGTACTACTTCCAAAACTTCTAATTGGGATATATATGATTTCATTAGCAAATGAAGTAAAACTGGTGTCTTACTGTGTGCAAATAAAGACTTCCTTGATACACAATTACAGAATACTCCAGAATTTGCTATTAGTTTTCTTTTTTTGTATATACATATGGTGCCTGCTTGAATAACATTGTATGTGTAATTATGCAAGCAAAGTAATACAAATTGCAGTTCACATCCTAGGCTTTTTTACATATGAACTGAAAAAAAATCTTTACAGGAGGATATGATTTCTTTATATTTTTAAATTGTTTTCTGATCTAGAACCAGGCCTATTTCCCTTGCCAGTTATTTGTTGTATCTGGCTCCTTTCCATTCTGCTTTTACATGGTTAGTTCAGTTTTTCCTGCCATGCATTCTCTATTCACAGTCTGCATGTTCGGTTTAAATCCCAAAGCCATCAGATGTAATTTAAAGAAAGAAAGTATTTGAAAGGAAGGAAACTCAAATCGTATAACTCATATATAATTTTTTTTTTTTTAATGTGTGCTGGATTCTTTTCCATGTTTCTTAGCGTGAGTGGATCTGGCAAGCTGTATTCTGATTTCGATTTTACTAATAAGATGAAAATTCTAGAGCTGGAATTAATTTTGCTGTTTCTGTAAGAAGTCATATGGATGTGTGGTGTAGATACTTGATTTACCCGTGGAACTGTACCATGGCAAATGGATTAAAGTCGTTATTATCGTCTCTTTTTTAGTGTTATAGTATATAACCAGGACAGTGTAAATTCTGTCCTTTGTGATAACTTCTTCCTGTTGTATGTCCACTAGTTTGTGCCATATTTCTAGTGAATATTTATTACCAATGTGTTTAGTGCAAAGCTAAATCCAGTAATTACTGGAAGAAGAGATCGACATACGTTGTTTTATTCTTAATATAGTTTAACCATTCCTGGTGTTCAGTACATGGTTGCTTTGAAGCTGGGAGACATAAGGTCCCAAGACCTTATTTAGTATTTGCAGTTCTCTTCCACAGCCTAAGGGAGATTTTTTCTTTTTCACTGATGGGTAGTGGAGTTTTTTGGGGTTGCATGTTGGGGTTTGGTTTTTTTTTTTTTTCTTTTGGCTTTTTGTTTGGTTTTTTTTTCAAGATAAACTGTTTCTAATTAGTTTTTTGTATTAAGTCAAGCTTCTGGAAAAGTAGTATCTGTGGTTTTTTTCCTTTTTAAGCAACATCTAATATAATGTGCAGGTGGATTTATCACTGTATACCTTACAGAATAAAGATGCCATACATTAGACACAGTTATTTTGTGAAATTTAAAATGATCATTTTTTAAATAACTCTTGTGGTTCCTTTCATAATTTGAAGCTCATTTTGGAATTATTCAGGCAAATGGCAAATACCAGTTCAGCTTTAAATTTGCCAGACTGCTCTACAGTAAATTCTGCATATGTGGAAGTGTAACGTCTTTCAAAGTTAAGCTTTTAGGCTATTTGCCTAAGCAGGGAAAGAGTATGGAATAACTATTGAACCTGAATTGTTGTGCATCAGGGTTTTTCCTTTGTGGAGTGTGTGTTGCTTTTGCAAGTATGGGTTGAACAGAAGGACCTGTGGCTATTTTAGTTTTTAGAGTATAAAAGGTGTGTCCACAAAACAAGTTCAGGTGGAATAGTCTGTGCTCTTCAAATTCACATCATAAATTATTTTGCCTGTGGAGACATGTCTTAAGTGTTTCTAGCAAGTGTTACTTTTTCTGCCAGATTTTTCCAGGATATCAAAAAGCTAAATTTTTAAGAGATTGAGGTGTTAGGCAACAGAGGTTAATTGGAATGTGTGTGGGAGTCATCTAACTCCTCTGGGTGTCTGTGAATGAGTGTGAAAAGAGAAATTCTGGAGGTACGCATTTGAATAACTCAAAGGTGAAGCTCAAGTTTTATGCATAAAACTCTGCTTCCTCCTCACAAATAGTTTACTGTGAGGAATGTGGGATGGTTTTAATTGTGACTTGTAAAAAGTGTGATCAAATTCAGGCTTGAAACTTTTTGTTGCTGTGGTGCTGCTTGGAGTTTTAAAATGTTTTATGTGTTTTTTGAGCCAAATAATCTTACTCATCCATGCAAATGTTAGAAGTATTTATAGATGAAAAGCAAATAGTTGCATTACCTGCTGCATGGTGTTTGGCTCATGTTGCCCAAAGTGAAGTGAGATGTCAGTCAGTTTCAGTTACTGCCAATTTGGTTCAGTCTTTAATATAAACTATTTGGTTATGATCTCCCTGTTCTCTCTTCCCCTCCCCCCACCAAAGTGGATAAGTACTCGAGCTTCTCGTTTTTATTTCCAAAATGGTATTTTTCTAAAAGTATCAAATGTTGAAATGTGCTGGAAGAAAGTGGTAATGTAGGGAATTCAGAATTTTTTTTCTTTTAAATGGGTTACTCTTAGTCCTTAAGTGGTACTCAGTAGTGATTTCATGTCTGTTTTTACTTCTCTAAATCCTGAAGTGGGGACACAGGAAGATTTTTTTTTAAAGGGAAGAATAGCTTTGAAAGTTGCAGGCTTGCTTATACAGATAGAAAACTCCAGTATGGATTTATCTTTTTCTTTTAAGGATTGTCTGGAAACAAATTATGTTGTGTTACTTTTTGTATTCTACTGTTGTATTCCTTTAAGGAAATGTATTGAAAAACTAATTGTTTGTATTGAAATCTTGTTTTCTTGTAAACAGACATAACATTTTTGTTTTTCTCTACTGAAGAGAATGAAACTGAGAAGCATCCATATCAGTGTTTCTTGATGAATAAATGTTCTAAATGATGAACTCCCACAAAATGAGATAATGCCAAAATAAATATGAAGGCAGTATGCTATTAGGAAAAGAAGAAATCATCAAATTGATGCCCTCCTTCCTTCTGTCATAGAAAAGCTGAAATAAGCTTGATTTCTAGAACAGTGCTGTTGTGGGATCTTGCTCAGGTACTTCATGTTTAATCAACCTATAGTTAGTTACAAAAACTTTTAAAATGATTGGGGGGTTTTGTCATGACAGAATGAGTTCTTGTGGGTTTTAATGATTGTTATTTAAATTTCTGAATCAGATTGTTTAAGATTATTTTAGATGTTAAGGAACACAAATTTGATTATTTTCTGAAATGCTTCTGGAAGATTAAGAGTTACTTATAAACTCTGAGCTGCACAGTTTTTAACATGCTGGCAGATGGAGTAAGGGGTGTTGAATACTGGCAGTTGCTTTGCTTTGCTAGTTTTCTAATGCAGAAAAATAGAAGATTCTCATTTAAAAAGAGCAAGAAGATAAATTAAGATTTCTCATGTTTTTCCAGGAAGCAAAAGGGAGTGAAAGACCATTTATTTCTATTTAATATCCAAGAGCTTCTTGAAGCATCATTCTTTCCTTTCTTTCTTCCTTGTCTGAGGGAGTTTTAATATCTGCCTGGTCAGTATATAATAATAGTAGAAACTCCTGAGAAGGATTTTAATGCAACATAGTGTTAAACTATGTATGTGAATGAACTGTTAGGGGAGAAAGCAAGAAGCATAATGCTGTAGGAGGCAAGCTAATATTTATAATTTAAAAAAAAATCAGATGGGGAGCATGATTGAAGAAAACGTGAGTTCTGTGAGCCCTCGAGCTGATATGTTTCCCTCCTGTCTTGTGTGTCAGTAAAACTGAACTGCTCTGACTTACTAAGTGAGGCGAGCATTTAAAAAAATAAGTGCTATGAACTGAGCACATCCAGAAACTGATCTGGAGATGTAGGCATTTAGTACTGTCACAAGGAGTTGAAAATTGGAATGCCTAAGGCCATGGGTCAGTGTCTTTAGGTGAGGCCAGAACAACTGGATGCTCACTTTCTTCAGTCAAAAGCAGCAAGATATTTTCAGCCAGAGAATTTACTTGCTTCTGTCAATGGCTGCAGAAATGCTCCTGCTGTCAGGGGGGAAAGGATAGCACAGGTGCAAGTAGAAGGGCTTCTTTTTGTAGCAATGCCAGCATAAAGTAGGGGTGAAAGTCAAAGCTGGCAGTTTTTGTCTGATATGTTTGGGCAGTAATGAGGAACTGTGTTTGGAGAGATTACTTCAACTGTTAAAAACAGACTGGAAACAGTAATTGGTGAAGGAAAGTATGGGTTGTGATCAAGGCAAGCCTAAGTCAGGAGTTAACTATGCAGAGTGGAAACAGATGCTCCTACCAAATCTGGACCGAAGGTTAGAATTCCTAATATTGGTGATAGGAACATCCCCTAGCAACATCTAGGCATACAGTGCAGGATTGTAGCTGCTGTAAAATACTGTATGCAATTATGTTACATACTGGAGCAGAGAGCAGTGACAGTGAGTCTTTGGGATGGTGGTTGGCTGCAATGGCATTGCTTGGGTAGGGGCTGCTCTTTGTTGACACATCAGTGTCTGCAGCCCTAAGTGGTGCTTCTCCCTAGTAATTTTCTTTTTAATGACTTCCCCAATCTCTAAGTTTATTTTTTATAGAATGTATGTTGATGCTGAAGCTTTTCATAATGCCAGAGGACTTGTAGTCCTTCAAGAAACTGTTGCAGAACATATATGTAACTTAGTGGACAGTAAACCATGTCACATTTGGTTTATGTTTACCATTTGCATCAGAAGTTCCTGTAGAGTATGTATGCAGAAGGGTTCATCAGCCTTGTTATCACATGAAGGCTGAAAATCAGCCATTTAGAGGAAATTCTGACACACTGCTTAGCTCAGATTCAAGGTATTGACTATGTTGTAATATTTTAATAACCCCTCCAGTGGTAACTAGTTTTGGTTTGGAAAATAATTCTGCAAATAAAAATATAGTCATTATAGTTAATTAGTTAGTTTCATAGTAGTACTACTACAAATAAGTAGTTTAATTGGATTAAATATGTAATGAAACTGTACTCTTAGTTCGCTGAGATGGCCACTCATACATAGCTGTAAGAGAAAAGGCTGTGCATAGTCACTTTGCATATGGTAGATCAAGGTAGGACGTCATGGCCAGGTGTGAAATTGCCACAAAATGGGGATTTTTTTTTTTCTATAAGGCTATTTTGAAATTAGCTGAAATTCTTACTCAAAAAGTTCAGGAAAAAGCATCTCATTAGTCTTGAGTATCCTGAAGTATGAATTGGTGACTGTTAACTTAAAGAGCTAGTGGGATTGTAACAAGGCCCAAAAACCGTTGCATTTGGGAAGAAATAATTGAGACGGCACATGTTTCAACACATGTTTTGGGGAAGCAAATAATAGAATAGTTGCTTATTGTGAATGTGTCTACCACTTGACTGACTTAAACATATTCTAGAAGAAATCACTAAGTTTAAAAATTATAAAAAAAATGGAAAAAAGCAAAAAAAAAAAATCCCAAACCAAAAGACAACCAACCATTTAATATACCAGAGATCAGCCTTCTGATCTTAAGTATGCCAAACGCAAGCTAAGGCTGTAGTCACTTAAATGGCAGAAAGTAAAAGGTCTGAAAAGAATGACACTTCAAAGGCACAAAGGTTGGGCTGTAAGAGAAGCAGAACCCCACTAGGATAAAAAGACAACTAATTTGAAAGTAACGGCCCTTATATGTGTTCTTTTATTTATTTTAAACGTAATGTTCAGTTTAAGTATTCTAGTTAGACTGCTTTCTTAATTAGTGAAGAGCATTCCAATCTGTCTTTTTTAATTACAATTTCTAAGAGAGAGTGCTGAAAGTTCTAACTGTACTGTTAATCAGACAAGGCATCTTTCAAATGAACCAACTCATGGAATAGTAGTGGGAAGGAGTGTGTGAACTAGCTAGTTGATGGAGTTGTTAAAGGAGACTAATGTTTCTACTGGTTGTAAGAATCAGTAATTGCACACCAAACTCAAGAGTTTAGTCTGGTCAAGCTCTTAAGCATTTTAATTCACAAATTATTGTTCCTTTAATGGTAGTGTTTTTCACATTGTGTCTGTAGCAGATTGAAATACTGAGTGTTAGTGCTGATTGTTTTCATCTTTTGAGTATTAACTGAAATTTAAAAGGCAAACAAACTCCGTGGCATGAGCTTTAGAAATAATGTGGTCCTTGTTTTGAGATGTGGCCCCAGCTGGCAGATGGGTTGACTTGTAGAATAGTTTTAGATCTAGAAGTCCTCTGATCCAGTCTCCTACTTGGATTAAGCCAACACTAAAATTGTATTTTCCAGACCACTTTTAAAATGTTTTCAAGAGTGGAGATTCTGACACTTCTCTTTAATACGTTCCTATGCTAGACCACACTCACTGAGAAGAATTTTCTTCCTATATTGAAATGAAATCCCTTATTGAGTCTTGTCTGTTGCCTCTTGTATTTTCTTTTTAGCACAGATTAGCATGTTTCTGTAGAAGAGCTAGAACAGTGCTCAAATTCTGTGATTTTCTGGGTTCAGCTCCAATATGTGTAGGAAAGCAAGTTATTCAGGGAGGTAATTCTATTATGTAGTGGTTGAAATTCTTGGAGTGACTCGTCCAATTGTGATAAGGCCCAGAAACAGACAGAAGTATGGCACATTCTTAAGAGTGTGTTCAGCAGTTTGGGGAGCTAAAAGAATATTTGTAAGAATAAATGGAACATGCCTTGAAGCCTTTGCCTTGTGCTAACACTCATTGAGTGGTTGTAGTGGGATGTGGAATGTATGCAGCAGAACGCAATTGAAGGAACCTACACCAGCTTTTCATCTGTCTTGCACTGGCAAGTGATGAAGACAAGTTTGCTGCTACAGTTTGCCACTGACTACGTATTTTCAGAGCAATCTTTAGTTGATCAAGAGATAGCAGGAAACAGCTTCTTGAAAGCTACTCCTGCAGTAGTTAATGCATTAACTGCATTGATTGTGCAAAGTGCTGTAAAGAACAAAAAACTACACAGTGTGAATGATATGTTTTACATGGTGTGGAAGATAAATGTTCTAGTCTAAGACGAGTGGATGATATGCTGGAATGGTTTGCTTGCATTGAAGAGGAGAGGTTTTTTTTCTGCTTTCCCTTGACTCTGGTTTCATGGTTCCGCTTCTTCCTTGCCAGTTTGGATATTTATGATGCCAGCATGAACAGCTTTGGTCCAGTTAGAAAACTATGCTTCTTTTGAGTGCAGAAAATATATAATTTGAAGTAACTGATCAGCTCAATCAAACTTACCGTATTTGCTATATAAATTCTGAGATGCTGAGGTAGTGTAGACAGACAATGAAGAGAGGAAATGAATGCCATTTTAAGATCCCACTTCCTTTCCTGGTTCTAGTTGAGAAGTACACTAGAATGTATTTGTCATCAGCTTCCAAAAGCAAACAGGTAAGTGAATGTGCTGTTTAGTTTGGTTGAAATGTTGTTCTTCAAAGTGAAATTCTGCTAGGTAATTGCTAATAAGCTGTTAACCATTGTTTATATCAGGAAGGAGAAAGTACACTGGCCTTGGATTTAACAGCAGTTCCAGTGGAGGCAATATCTTCAGGCTAGTGGTACATAAACAACCTCACAATATTTAGTGACAAGGTAGTGTAAAAGGGATTCTACTAATTGAAGTATATTTTAGTGTTGCAAACAGTAATTGCAAATAAATAGCTGTCACAATAATAGGACCTTACTTGTAGTGACACTGCTCATAATAAAAGCATGCCTAATTATAGCAGCAGACCTTCTGCTGTTGGAGCTGCAATATTACCTGGAAAGCCTATAGCCAGCATCAGTCTCTTTTAGTGTGAGGGCTGACACTAAAATATCTTGGATGCAGTAGTTACCCACACTGCAGAACACATTTTTAACTCTGCTTGCAAGCCAGAGGTTTTCTGCTAACTTGAGGAGGAAAAACGGGAAATATTCTGAATTTTCACACACAGTCATTGCTCCTCAGTTTGGGGTTGGCATTGGTACATCTGAGGCTGTTGGTGGTTCTCCTCCTTCCATCAGATTAAAGTTAATAGTTCTGTCTTTGATAATAGCCTGTAAAAGTTTCCATCTCTTGAGTGATCAAGAACATTCTTGCAGAACAGGTAATCTTGTCAGAGCTGATCATGAGTGTTTTGTTAACCTACGTCATTCACAACCACTGATGCCTACCAGAGTGAGGAAGAACAGATGAAATGTTTGGAGTTAGCTGCTTAGATCAGTTAACGAACTGATCCTTTTCTTTTAGATACTCCCAAAGAGAACCCGGTACTGGTTAAGCCTTTGTAGGCAAACACAAGCTGCTGGCCTTTATCTGCCCAAAGAGTGGCACAGCTGGCATGGATGGCTTAATAAATGCTTCCTGTTTCTGTTTTTTAAGAATAATTTTTTTTGTACCAGTAAAACTGAGTATCAGAGGGGTGGCATGGTTTCACAAACACTTGTGTTGAAGCCTGAACTGTTTCCATCTCCAGTTTTAGTTCTTTGCCTCTTGTTTCTGATGCAATGTCACCCCTCTGCCCCTTGTGAGGATTCAAGAATTCATGGCTTGAAGAAATTGAACAAATCCGAGGCTGCTGAACAAAACGGCATGTGGAGCTCATTTTGTTGAAAAAATGTATTTAAAACCCAAGTATGTTCATTTTCTGGGCTGTTCAGACAGATTTTTTTTTTTTCCTGCCTGACCTAGTTTGATTACAGAATCATAAGCACTTAAGCACTCACAGTAGAGAAGGCTGTGTAGAAGTAAAAATGAGTGACCACTGATACAGTGGACAAATGATGTCTTTTCCAGGTCAAACTGACACTAAATAGCATTTGAGGAAGGTAGTTGAACTGATGGTAGCATTTGATGTAAGTTATTCCTTGAAATTTAAACTGCCTTTAATAATACAGTACTTCAGCATATGGAATAACAACATGGTATAAATTTTAAAGCATATTTAAGTATTTCTTATTTAAAAATAGGTTGAACTATACTACAAACTTAAAATACCACATTTCTGTGATATAAAATAGTAAAAAACACACCACAGTTTATTCGCATCTATTTCTCTGATTATTTCTGATTATTTCTGTGTTTAAATGTGCTGTAGTTGTTTTTGTGAAATATTATTAATAAACTATATTAATCTTTCCTATGTTGCATTTCGGAGATAGACATTTTTGTTAGTAGTCTAGTTTGGGCTCTGAAATACCTTGGGAATATTTTTCTTCCAGTGGAAATAAGAATGTGGTATTTTACATAGATAAGTTTGAAAGAAAACCATGGGTTTTTTTGCTTTCGAAAATCCAGAAAGCAGAGTGGCAGCTATAAAACTTCTAGTCATATCTTTTTGTGTGTTTGCTGTAATAGCACAGGTAAAAAGCCCTTTAAGGTTCTGTGAGTGCCGTTTCCTCCCCACACACCTAGAGCTTGCATAACTTAATGTGGAAAGACTTAGCACCTCTGAAATCACAACTGAACAATTTTTCTTACTTAATCCAAAAGAAGAATATTGGGTTTTGAACATATTTCTTTCTATAAATCTATCTGTGCTATTAAAAAGGTTTGATATAAATGTAGAAGACAGATCTGGTAGATTAGAGCATTACTTTATAATTTATTTTCAAGTCAGTTTTTTGAAGTCTGGCTATATGTATGTGTTTTATTGGTTTGTTGGTTTTTTTCAGGTGCTTGATAGTTGTAGTAAGAGTGCTGGAAACTGCTTCCTCTGAAAGATTTAGGATAGGTTCATGGACTGCATTATCTTGTTTTGGAATTTAGGGTGCACAAAACAGAATACTAAAAGGAATTTCCAAGTGTTCCTAAGCAGTAAAGTTTAGTATAACATATCTGAAAAATAGTTAGCAGCAGTTGAACAATCATTTTATTGTATTGTGCTGTGTAAAATCCTGTAAGAAAAAGATTGAGTTTTTTATGAGGTAGTTTAGTAAAGTTAACATCTTCAGGTCTAAGCTTAACTCATTGAATTTTGATACTTGAAATGCATTCTTTATGAGGGTATTTATTTTTTTTTCCTGTTGTCTAGCAAGTACTGAATTTTTTTGCAGGCTTGTGGAAAAATATTGTTAATCGCTTCTGTTGCTAAATTTCTGCATTTTTGGGTTGAATATGAAAGTTGTCCTAAATTCTGCTGCCCAAGTAAAATTTTTTTTCAGTTTGTGAAAAAACATAAAAGGGTGTGGAGGGGTGTGGTTGGTTTTCTTTGGTTTGGTTTTTTTTTCTCTTTAAGTTCTGTAGATGCTTGAGGGAGTTCTGTGTTGACTTCAGGTAGGGTTTATTATAAAATATGTCCATTGGTAAGATTACATAAATTCAGGCTGAAAGACTTGTATGCTGTCTGGATCTGATAATGGCTTACAGCTAAAGAGCATGCCTGCCATTCCAGAGCACACTGACACTGCCTGCACTAGTTTTTCTCTAGTGTTGGCCTGATTTTCTACAAAATTCTTCCTGCTTTATAGTTGTGCAGAAGATGCCACAGCTGTGGATGGGATCATAAAACTCACCTGTGTTTCCAAAAAGAATTGCAATTGTAAGTTTTTATTTATTGTTGGTCAGTTGAATCTAGTTAATGAGCTGTACTGGGGTGAAAATAAAGAGTTGGAAAAGGTGGGATGATGGTAAGGTGCCATGGCTGCTGAGGAAGTTACTTTGGGGAGTACTTTCATGATGTAGTATTGACTCTAAATTAGTAAGGGTATACTATTTGAAATGACAGCTCCTGAAGCCAGTGCAGGTGCAGGCTTTGAGCTTTCTAGTCAGTGGCAGCAGCTCACTGTAGACAGGGCTGTGGGCAATGCTGAAGGTGAGCTGGAAGGGAGATCAAGCAGCACTTTGGTATTGCCCATTGAGCAGCGTCCTGCAGTTAAATACATTCCTTTGGGCCTCCAGCTTCCTAGGAGCATGTGTGAAAGCATTTGGCTTTGTGGGAGGTAGAGGCAGTACTTCTCTCCTGCCTGCCCATGCCCCATCTGAATTATTTTATAGCTTCATTACTCTCCCACTACTCTAGGCATCAAAAATCCCATGATTACTTATTTCATTATTTTATTTGCATGAGATTTCAAATGCAGTTTCTCCACTGGGTTTTATATTTTCCTCCAACCTCATTGTCCCCTCATCCTCTGCTCTGAAGTGCTGTATTATATTAGCATATATTTAAAGTATGTGAATAACCTTATAAGTGTAGATTAATTCACAAAAAAAGAACTTGTAAATTATACCATACTGTACAAAATATGTTTTGATTCATAAATATCTCCAAATAGAAATCCTGAGTAGTGGGAAGATAATGTAATATTTCTACAGTTTAAAATACTGTGTAATATTGAGCGCAATTACAACCTATATAGTGTTCTTTTAAATGGGCAGGCCCCCTCATTTGTTTTCCCATGCTTCTTAGTTGAAATTTTCATTAATTTATCTTTTTTCCTGAAATTTGGCATGGTAGCCAGAGGAGCTTAAATATAGTTTTTGACAGCCGTATGAGTGTTTGAATAGGCTGCCTAATTTGGAGAATTATCTGTGTGCTTGTCTGTCACTGATGGATATTGCCCAAATGATCAAAGAAAAATAGGACGTTGTCATTAAATAAGGCTATTTCTATGTTCTGTAGGCAAAACAGGAGCAATTTGAGCTGAAATTGTTCTACACTTCTTTGTCTCATTGTGAATCCTAGATGTATTGCACACAATTTGTCTGCTGAAAATAAAGGTTGCCTGATTTAAGCTTATAGGCATGAATTTTCTTAAAAACTTACTGTAAAGATGTGGGTCTTGTACAGAATTATGAAATGCTCAGAAGAGTTTCTTTAAAAAACAAATGTATATACTTTAGGACACTGCCATTTTTGGTTTTTCATTTCCAGCTATGCAAGTATGAGTAGAAACTGAAAAGAATAGTTATGTCTTCGTTTCTGTTTTCTTGTAGGTTTTTCTTTTAAATTTGTGATTAGGTGGCTTTAGTATGTCTCATTCCTAATACCACCTTACTGTTCTCCTTAAGAGGGGTTAGTTTTGTTAATTTTTTGTACTTGGTGGGGGTCTGGAATAACACTGGTCCTCTCATTAGTATAATTATCTCCGTTTTCGTCATTGCATTGAGGTGATTGCCCAGTGTGGAATGGGACAGCGTTCCCTCTTCTGCAGAGGGTGCGGGGAGTTACGGCAAGGTTTCAGTCCTTACTGTGATGCTAGGTGAGATCTGTCCGGGTTAGCTGAGGTTTTGCGTGGAAGTCATAGTGCACTTTGGGAGAAGAGCTTTCTCTAGAAACAGTATCACTGCTTTGGAGTTATGCTTGTTTTCTTTGTATCTCTTCTGGAGAGGCAATACTCTGCCTGTAAATAACTTACTTGTCTGCTACATAGTTTTTGTTTGGTGTGTGGGGTTTTTTTTTTTTTTGGTGTTTTCTTTTTTTTGTTTGTTTGTTTTTGTTTTTGTTTTTGTTTTTTTTGTTTTTGTTTTTTTTTTGATAGAAGAGCATACTTGGCTCTTTGGCATTTAGATGGTTTCTCTGGACCATTTTAATCAAAAGGATTTAAAAAAATTGGAAAGAATAAGATTTTAAAACAATACAAACAACTGGTGGGATTCAGAAGGAGAAACGGGATGGAGAAGAGGGACAAGACCTAAGGGCTCTCGAAATCAGACCATTGTGCTAAGATGATCAGTATAATGTATTATTTATTAAATGGAAACTGTTTCAAACTGTGGTGTCTTAAGACAGACTTAACTATTCTCGGACAGATGGGATTTAGCTTGTGCCACTTCGGCTGCTGTAGGGAATATTCTGAAACTTTATATGAAGAGTTGACTAATTCTGACAAATTGATCTTAACATTCACTAGCTTCTCTGCTCTGCAGTCCTAGCTGTGACTCCCATACAAGGAGTCACATACAAGTTTAAGGAAAATGCACAGGGTTTTTGTCTTATCTAGCAAAGTGGGAGCTGTGTAGTCTTACATTTCAGAGTACTTTCACCAGTTGTACTGTTTTTGTGCACAAGAAAGTGATTTGGGAGAGGTTTGTCTTACACACAGGTACTAGGCAAGTAGACCACTAGTAAGCTTGAGACAGCATCTACAACCCTGAACTTGCCTCAGAGATTGAGTTTATGTTGATGTTTCCCTAAAGTCTTTTAATTCTCCAAATCATTTTTGCTTTCAGGGATGGGAAGTAGTGTACAGCACCCTACTTTCATAGTTCTTATTTTTTGTTCCCCAACACTGACTGTCCTTGCCTATGAAACTTCTTGTCCCAGTTTATCATGTCTAGCTTCTTAAGTTTATAGTTTTGGCGACAATCTTTGGACTGACATGAGAAATCATCAGTGGCATTTGTCTGTAGTCCTAATGTGAAGATGACAGATTAATTGCAGTATGAGAATTAACTCTCTGAATATGCTCTTCCTGCCCTGCCCTCTGCCTTGGTTTATTTTTATTCTGTACTTACTTCTGAGATTTGGGACACAAAATCAGTTGTTGCCTACCACAGTACATGTGTTAACAACACAGTAATTCTACTTTGGTTACATTAGACTGTCCAAAAACATGCAAACATGGTTCACTTGGCTCTGCTGCTCAGAGACCAGTAATATATTAATTTTGACAGTCTCTGAAAATTTTTTACAAACCTGCATCCAGGACACTTTTTTTTCTTTAGATATAATTTTTCTATACTCTCTGTGCATATGGTTCCTTTCCACTAAGTGCTTTTTCTCCTAATATGGACTGCCATTTAAGATGTAGTTTCTAATTTGTTTATACACATTGGACCGAATGTATGATGTAGATCCCACTGACTGTTGCACATTAACATTATGGCTTTATGTAGGAGAACTTTTTCTTGCCGTAACTTGACGTAAACAACAGTGTGGATTTTTAAGTTTTCTATCATGTTATTTGGTGCCTTGATCATTAAGTTGTCTGTGCTGTACCCCAGATAGCAGCTTGAAACTAGTGCAAGAGGAGAGTATTCTTAAAAGTCATGTTTATTTTCAGATGAATAACCCGAGTGTAAATTATGCTGTTTTAAAAGGAAGTACTAATTTAATGAAGTATTATTTTGTTACCATTTTTAATACAACAGGTAACAATGATGTTCGTTACTGGAAAATTGAATAGATTGGATTTTTTTTTTTAATGGGGATGTATTTCTCTTGGATCTTCTTGAGACTGTACTTCAGTTGTATGGAGAAAGATGGAAATTCTGTTTGGTTTGTCTGTTTGTTGTTGTTTTTAATCCAATTATATGTGATTTCTGTATAGATCTGCTTCTGATGAGCAGGGCTTATCTGGCAATTTAATTTCAGTTAAGAAAGCTTTTTTTAAAGCCAGAGACATTTGTTATTAGCCAGGAAACTAGAATAAGAAGAGCTGTGGTTGGGGCAGTATTAGAGTAAGTAAATGTAATTTGTGTTTCAGTTTTTTGGGCTATGTTACTTTAGTGTTGTCAGCTGAGCTCTCATTTATCTTTTGAGTTCATTGATGCTTTTTCCATGTCTTTTGGCTGAATCATAACTGAAGCAATTTTGACGTTCTGTACTGTTACACATTGAGATTGTCTGTTATTTAATTTATTTCCTAGTTAACAGGTTGTTTTTCAATATTTTTACTTTGTCTAGTTTAGTATATGATACAGTGTATTATTTTCTATACTTCATAATGCTTTTATACTGCTCTTTAATCAGTATCATAGTGCACTTGGAATCACTGATTATATTGTCTGTGTTCTAACATGAATGGTCCAGGATTATTTTTTTAAGTATCTTTTTTTTTTTAAATCTTTTGTAACCACTGGGGTTGTGGTGAATGAGATACAGGTGGGTTTTACTTGCTGTCTTGTGCATGGAAGCACAGTAACTGTGTTTGACTCTTTGTTCTAGATTTATCTCCCCATGGTGGTTCTCAGTCCTCACCCTCTGTCTAGTGAGGTGCATTATGTAGTTATTTGTATCCTGTGTCTTTTTTCCTCAAAGGATATTTCCCATGATTTCGGTTGGAAATTCTGCTATTTGTTTGTCAATTATTTTTTCATCCTAAATCTAAAACTCCAACATTTTTTCTTGCAAGATATTATTATTAAATCTTATTAAGTCTTGCATGAAAATGGGTTCAGGCTTTTATAGACTTACTACCTTTTTGTTCACTGTAAATCAATGCACAGTCTTGAGAATAAACAGTTTCTGTATTGATTTCTCCCTCTCATTATCATCATAAAGTCTGATAGAACTCAAATCTGACTTCTACAGAACTGCTGAAAATAGAGTAGTAAGCTTCCAGTAACTTGGATAAAGCTGTACTTCTGACTGTTAGGGGAGCTGTAGTGTGGGCCAGTGAAGGTAGCACTGGGCATTGGATTTGAGGCCAAAGATGACACCTCTGTTCATGTTGACCTGCCTTGATGATTAGAAGGGCTGAAATTGTTTCTGCTCAAACTGATTATGCCTGTTTGAGAATGTATTAATCCTGGGCAACTGGATGTTTCAGCCTTTCAGTCCATGTAAATGATATTTTGAGCTATTCAGTGAAATACTGTAGGTTTTACAATGCAGCACTTGAGAAGAAGCCAGTCTTTGATGTAGTGGTTTTGTTTCAGGATGCTGTCAAAATAATCATTGCCAGCGTAGCTGTAGCATACGGTCCTTGATTTTGAAAAATACGGAGCAGATTGGCATATTCTAGCAAGGCATTTGGGTTATAACATAAAAACTACAACTTCATTGCCAACAGTCCTGTAATGTAAAAATGAACCACTTGGCACTATGAGGGTGATCAGTAAAGTGGAATCAGTGGGCAGTTTGTGGTTTTACAGAATACTTGATAAAAGAGCAAAGTCTCTTATTCTGGCTGTTTTAAAACTCATTGCCTGAATTTCTACAATTTTTTCACACTTGAGTGGCTGGGTAGAGGGGACTGAGTACTCCTTGAGGTACCTCTGTACTTGAGGTTAACTCCAGAAGTCTGTTGTAGGAGTTGGTGTCTTAGTGAAGATGAGACCCTTCAGGCAAGGAGGAAAAAGGTTTGTCTGCTGTGAACATACTTCTCCAGAAGTTAATTTACAAGGCTACTTGCAAGGATTCCAGTGTGTGTCTTTGCAGTGGGAATCTTGATCTGTTCCTCTTCACCCGTTTAAATCCATCAGATAACTTTTTGTATAGAGGCATTAGAAGTGCAATGTGAGGAGTCCACTGATTTGCAATTAAAATTACTGTTTTCTGGTGCCTATCACTTAAATATGTTTTCCTTTTTTTTCCTCTTGGATTGGGATGGTATTGCAAATGTGTGATTGAAAGGAATTAAGGGAATTGGGTATGAAAGATACTAAAGGAATGTTGCTTTCCTATCTGACTTCTTCTGTAAGCAGTGGTATCAGATTTGGTAATACAAACATGACATTGTCTCTTGTAGGATAATCATGGGTCAAACCGGAAAAAAATCTGAGAAGGGACCAATTTGTTGGAGAAAACGTGTAAAATCAGAATATATGAGACTAAGGCAGCTCAAGAGGTTCCGACGTGCTGATGAAGTAAAGGTACTTTATCTTCTGGTTCTATTGCGTATAAAATTTTAAAAGTATTGATTATTTTCTGAAGTGTGTGTCCTACAGTTAACACTTGCTATAACAATTTCACCGAATACTTTGTCAGCCTACTGAGAACTTGTATGGTCTTATAAACATATATGATACATTTATATGTGATTGGGTTGAGAATGTTAAGTATCAGAAGAGGTTGTGGAGACATAATATGGCAACTTCTTTAGCTGCATACTCTTCCAAATTCCATTTAGAATTTAGTTCCATGCTAAATGTGGGACTGTCTAAATGTGAGAGCATGGTATGAATTGAAGAAAGGGATATAATGAACTGTATTGAACCTCACTGACGTTTAAACTAAATTTGTATGTTTTGAGTTTTGAGCACTTTTTTTTATTATGTCTAGTTAAATGTTAGAGTGCCTTAAGATGCTAGCAGATGAATTTAGAGTCTTGCATTTATTTATAATGTTGTGGTTGATTTTTAGAGTATGTTTAATTCTAATCGTCAGAAGATACTGGAAAGAACTGAAATTTTAAATCAAGAATGGAAACAACGTAGGATACAGCCTGTTCACATCATGACTTCTGTGAGCTCATTGCGCGGGACCAGGGAGGTTGGTTAACATGTGTTGTGGTAATTCCACTTACAAGGTTGTTAGCACGTTTTCATTTTATTACTGGAAAGTTGGCTGCTCTTCATATTTTTTTTCAGCATGATATGATTGGCAGCTCAATGTGTTTTGTATGAGTGTCTTAAAGAATTTATTTATTGTGTACTTTGATCATATGACTTCTGCAAAGCAATAAATATGTAGCAGGCTACCTGGCTTTGAATGACACACAAGAGTGAAACCTCTTTTTTTCTGATAATGATTGTATCATACTTCAGCATCCTCTAATCAAACTGTTCTGTCTCCATGGTACTGGGAGTTTACTCTTGCTCCTCTTGGAGTTAGATTAATGAATCCTTGTGTTGCACAAGCAGACTGGATGCTAAATTTGTGAAAAACACTTCCATAGTTGTGGCATAATTTGAGCATCTAAACTGGTTTCCACAGAATTGGTAAGGTTGAATGGGACCACTGGATGTCATCCAGGAGCCTTCCTGCTCAAGCAGTGTCATCCTAGAGCATGTTACTCAGGATTGTGTTCTGTGTCATGGTAGCTTCAACAGTAGTTTAAGCCCATTCTGGCTCTCTATATTCATTTCAGCTTAATTTACCTTATTTCTAAGTTGCTCTTTAGGCACTTCCTCACACTTAACAAGTTTGAAGATGTTTTATCTGTAATAATCTGAAAGGCAAACTCTTTTCAGTAGGGTGAGAATGAAAAGACTTTACTGTGAATAGGTTAAAAAAAGCAAACCAAACTACTTTATCTGCAAATAAATTTGCAGTTTCTTTTCCTAAAATTTTAGTGAAGAATTGGGGAGTAGGAGTGTGTCACAGAGGTGCATTTGTGTGCATGTATGTTCAAATGCAAGGAGGTGAGGGCCTTTGGGTGCTCTCTTTAAAATGTTCTTGAATATGCAATTACTCATGTACAGCTCTATAGCTATTGTGTGAAATCAGAACTGATAATAATTGACAGAGGTATACATCCAATTTTCACTTTTTTTTTTGTTAGTAGAAGATTGTTCCTCTTTCTTTTTTCTTTTCTTTCAAGTGTGGTGTTCACTATTCTTTATGTTAATTTCCTGCCTGTATTCATAGAGCACGCTAATTACTACATTCGATCCAGTCTCTGTCTCATGAATCAGAACTCTAATGCTTGATTTAAGGTTGCCATAATTTATAGTGAGAGAAGTGAGATGAAAAAACAGTGGGGACTTTTAAAGATTACTTTAAAATCTTATTTTCTCAATATGCTGAATTTCTTCAGAGTTGCATAAGACACTGGCTAGAAATAAAAAGGTTGTGTGAAAGCCTACCTGTGTTTGGTGAAGAGTGCAGGGCGTTGCTGGTGACAATCAGCGTCAAGTGGAGACCATAATGTGCCCTGTGCAGGCCTACCAGACATTAACCTGAGTTCCATACCACAACAACAGAGCAGCATAACTGAGGCTTGGTACCAAACACTGAGTCACTTTGGCATAGCCCCTTTGTCAGCCCAGGACTTCTAGTTCCCAAGATAAAAGTAATTAATTCTTTTACTTTAGTATTTTGCTTTAAAAATACATGAAAAATATGCTAGGTGGGTGCTAGCTAGAAAATTAAACATTAACCTGAAATGGGAATGAAGCGGTGGCATAGGACAGTGTCTAGAGTATTAATATACACAGCAGAAATCTAATTTCATTTGCTGCAGATTAAAAAGAAAATAAATAAATCTGGCTTGTGTCATTCTGCCAGGGTACTGTCTCTGTATATTGTTTGTTACATTACTTTGTGTATTTCTTTAGAAATGTGAAGCTCTGTTCATCTTTCCCTTCTGGAAAGGAGAAAGATCTTTTGTCTCCACTTCCTTTTTTCCTTTCAGGTAGCTATGATAGCTGTTCTAAACTTTGTTTTACCTGCCTCCAAACCTTCTCTGTTGTACTTCCACTAGCTTTGTATGTTCCTGTCTGCTTTTGCTTGTAACTTTTTTCCCAGAGTTCTTCATACTGAAGTCCAAGTATTTGAGAAAAGTTGATCTATGTTTGTTGACCATTGATTATTAGACCCAAGAATAACCTAATTGTTGCCTGTATTTCTATGGATTGTTTATCCTTTGGAGGCTATGTAAATCTCTGAATAGCCAAAACAGAAGTCCTGTAGCTGAAAAATTCATTGATGTATCCAGAGTTACATATTAAGAATTAATTTTCATTTTTCCTTTGCAAGCAGTGAGCATAATGAAATGCTTGAGGATAAGATAAACAGACAATGACTGGGAAACAAGGCATGAATTAAAAAGACAGATGGAGTTTTTATTTATATAAGGTGTCTTGCTGGCATTAAAGTAAAATTTTATTTATTTTTGTAACATAAATAATACATGATTTCTGCAGTGTATTGATCTGAAGCCAGGGGAATTCACTTGCCTCTCAGATGGTCTGAGTGAATACACTAACATCAGTGTAGCAGCAGCAACAGGTACTAAATCTGTTTTGAGATACCAAAATTTGTATTGTAGGTTGAATAGTCTGTGTATAATATTATCACAGCCACTTAATAATAACTGGCAAAATGCCATCATGATCTATTAGCAAATATATTGACATAGAAATAATTCTTGAAGTTCTTTTCTCTTGCTAAACTATTTTTCCTATTATGCCTTAAACTGAGGTATTTTTCAAAAGTTGATATGGCTAATTTTGAGAAACTCTTTGAATTTTGTACATTGTGGAATGTTCTATGATTTATTTTTGTTTTTTTTCCTGACGTTGCTAAGTAAGTGTAACTTCAACTTCCTTATTTCAGTGCTCTGTTACCAGTGACATTGATTTTCCAAAACAAGTCATCCCACTGAAGACTCTCAATGCTGTTGCTTCTGTGCCTATAATGTATTCTTGGTCTCCCCTTCAACAGAATTTTATGGTAAGATTAAACAAGTGTAGGGAGGGAGAAAGGTATGGAGAAAAGGGAGGTCTTAATTTTAGAAGTATGCCAGCAAAATCTATTGCCAATTACCCTCCCTACTTTAGGTATTGGTAATAGGGCAGTAATAATCAGAAATAAGCTCCCCCAAAAAAGTAAAAAGAAAGGTAACTTTGCAAACTGAATCTCTGTTGCCAATGTACCTGAGTATCTCCAAAATCTTGCTGTAAAATTTATTTAATTCAGATAACCTATTGTCTTTTGTGGCTGAATGAATGAAACAAATGTAGTTTCATTTGAAAATAACTAATTAGTGTAGTGAGAAATGTTTTCTGAGGGATATGAATGCTTTAATGTAAGGCAATCAATCAACATACCTGTAACAGAATAGTAATTCTTGTGGAATAAAGGGAACTAAATCCTGAAATAGTCTCCCCAGATAATGGGCAATCTCATATCTGAGGATGCCCTTTTTTTTTTTTTGGATTAGCTTCACTGTATGCAGAAGCCGTAACATTAGATTTCTGATATAGGTATTTGACTAAGCTAAAAGCTTAGCTTATTGCAAACCTTTGTCACATCATTTTGTATATGACCACCTTTGCTGACTAGGTATTTTTTATAATACACAATATATAATATATAATTTTTTATAATATAATATAATTTTGTAATAATTATTACAAAGTGGTTTAAACAACAACTTTTTTAATCAATATGCATACAGAGTTTTTCCACACATTTTTCTCCTTGCTTTCAATTCAACAGTGTTTGGATATTTTGGATTGCTACAGAATCATGATCAGCAGGAAAGTTTATTTTCTTAAAAATAGAAGGTTCTTTTATAGTATTGGAAGATGCAGCTGAGTATCAAGGTTCATTCTATTGAAAAAACTTGTGAGTCTTAATGCATTTAGTCTATATGCAGTCAAAAAAAGGGGGACAGTGGAATACAAATTAAATTTTCAGGCATGTTTCTCTGTTTGCTCTTTAGGCAACTTTAATTTAGAGTCTTTTTGCAGTGTATTTTCTTATCTCTGGCCAAACAATGAAAAGGTGCTTCCCATTGTGGTTTCCTACATTATTGTAAGAGAGAATCAAGAGGGGATGAATGAATTTACCAAATGCAATCTTCCCAAAGCCAGATAACTTAATGAGTTTCCATATTAGAAACTTTGTGGAAATGCTCTGCTAACCTTAAGATTAGGAGCTAGTGTTAGTATTTTGAGCCAGTCATCAAGAATGCAAAAAAATTATTGAAAGTCATTGAGGGTTTTGTTTTGTTTTTCTAGTTAATGATAAATGTGCTAAAGCAGTGAAGCTAATTAATTTACTGTTATAGGCAGAGTCCTGTAGATAGTGAAAAACAATGTAGAAATGGTCAGTTGACAACACAATTTAAAATTGCTTGATTTTCACTGTTGTTCCTAGGTAGAGGATGAAACTGTTTTACATAACATTCCGTATATGGGAGATGAAGTACTTGACCAGGATGGTACCTTTATTGAAGAACTGATCAAGAACTATGATGGGAAAGTGCATGGAGACAGAGGTGAGCCCAAACACTCAGGTATACTAATAATTTCTTCCTATATAAATTATAAATATATAAATTATTGTTGTAATGTTGCTTAAGGCCTTATGTGTGATTGTTACAGTAGTATCTCTACAACTTCTACATTCTGTAAACATTGGGTATAACAGGCTTCCTTATTTAAATGTACTGTTCTGCATTTTCATTAGGCTTCAGAGCTTTAAGCAGTAGTGTGGAGAAATTAAGCACATTAATTTTTTCCTTATACCATGCAGTGATTCTTGGTTTTCAATTTTGTTCTCAGAGCTTTGGAATATGGTATTGTAATGTGTGTATGTGTCCTGCCTAGCAGAAAGCGGCAGGATGATTATGCAAAACTCTGATAATGACAACATTTGCAAATGTGATTCAACAGAATAACCTCTTGTAGGTTTATGGGGTTTTTTCCCTTCCTTTCTTTAAGGAACTTGCTAGCTATTTAAAAACCCCTTCTCTGTAAATCAGCTTATAGAGCAAAGTTGTATCCTTACGTTGGTACGGAAGTATTATATATATTTATTCTGAGGTGTAGTTTACCTGTTCTGCTGTGTGAGAGATGGACTGCCTGCAGTATAATCTGTCTCTCACTTTGTTAAAGTCTCAGTGAAGTGGTGACCTTTTG
This sequence comes from Leptocoma aspasia, assembly GCA_013399835.1. Taxonomy (NCBI): domain Eukaryota; kingdom Metazoa; phylum Chordata; class Aves; order Passeriformes; family Nectariniidae; genus Leptocoma; species Leptocoma aspasia. Next base: position 90,719 of record VXAX01000752.1, read on the forward strand.
CTTGCTCTGGGCTCCCTCAGAACTGGCTTATACAAGCCTCAACTTCACAGTTATAGAGGTTTCTCTTGACTACTGTGATTCTCCCTTCACAGAGATATTACCCACACACTCCACCCCTTCCCTCAAACAGAGAATAGCTTCTTAAAATGAATCATATTCCTGTTAATGCTGAAGCGTCTGAGAAAGAGAACCACAATTTTTGAGTTCATCGTGTCCCATTCATGAAGGTTAAGCCTGTGATTCAATAAGTGCTACTCAGCCCTACTAGACTTGTTAATGTCCTCAGTATAGCTGGTGCCTTTGTATTTCATAAGAAACATGAAATGTTTCGTGGGCTTTGGCCTTTGGATATTTTTACAGATTTACTGTTTGCTGATTTCCCTGTTAGAAAACTGGTTAAGTCAAAATGATATTACTACTAAATGTCTTCTATTTTTGATTTAATTAATTATTAAAGGAGTTTAGCTTTAAAATTAACACTGTTTGAGCATCTTGAGATGCAAGTTTATGATGGCAATTACTATTGTTATGGGTTCTTCATAATATATAAAATACATTAGAAGTAGACTTTTTAGTCTCCCAATAATTTGTATTGTGTGACTGTAATTGAATGTAAATACTGTGGGAATCTGTAATCCAGAGGCATTCCCATGTAAGAGTTAGAATTCTACACTAGCTCTGTAATTGCACTTTTGGGACATAATTTGTACTAACCTTTTTTATTATATTAACCTTAATATATATTTGTATATATATTAAGAGTCTGTTTAAAACATCTGAGTGGTATTTTCATTGTCTACATAGTAGCAAAACTATTACTTTCTGTCAAGTTATTTTGACATGCAAAGCCAGTCCAGGTTCAAAAGGACAGTAATAAGCACTACAGTTCCCACACAGTTCATGGTTATTTTTTTTCCTGAAAAATAGTCTCTTGTCAGCACTAACTATGATTTTTCCTTTGTGAAGAAATGCCTTATTATTTAATCTGTTCTGCCATCTGAATGTCACAGCAGAATGTAATCTAAGAGATAGATACATGCAGCATTGTATCTTTCAGTTTTCTCTTGATTTTTTTGTATGTAACTGTATTCTTTTTTTATCACCCAGCCAGTGGGGTCTATTGTGGGAAGTGGATGCTAAGGAACTACCAACCAAAAATTTCTCTGGAGATTTCTTAACTGCCTAAGGATTAGTTTATAGACTCCTAGCATGCATTTCCAGACTGACTTAACCCCAACCATGTTGGAAATGGGATTCTGGTATAAAATCTCTTAAATAATGTAGCTGGTAGTATTTTTTTCTCTTACAAGGAAGAGAGATTTATATATGTATGTAGTACAGGGAGTTGGGGAAAATTATTGGAATTTTTCTTCTTCCTTTCCCTGTTGTCAGTCTAAGAAATGAATAATGAACTTTTTTAACTGGTCTTGGTTCATACACTGCAATTTAAGAGGGGAAAACTACAAAATTGGTTTTCATAAATGACAACATCTGCCCTAGTTTAATTAAAGTGTGGGGAGGATTAAAAATACCTCATGTACGTCTTGTGTTTTTTTGTTCACTCCCAATTTTGCTGGATTTCAGAATGTGGATTTATCAATGATGAAATATTTGTTGAATTGGTCAATGCCCTTGGTCAATATAGTGATGATGAAGATGATGATGATGGAGATGACAATCCCGATGAAAGAGATGACAAGCAAAAAGATCGGGAAGGTAACAGGATGGGTATGTCTATCTGCAGACTTTAAAAATTAAACCCAAAACGTTTTGTTTAACCACTCAATAAATTTGTTCAAACCCATCTTCCTATGTGATAGTTTTCAGATCTAAAGTTGCATAATTTTCATAATTTCCTTTGTCATTTAGTTCAAGGTTTGTATTGAGAACACCATGAAAGGCACTCTTGCCAATTTTTCTTCATTGGCATACTGAGGCAGTCAAATGCACCAAAAATTAGTCAGGTATCTGTCTAATAAATGTTTTGGTACTCCTCAAAAAATGATGTCTCATTATTCTAAAGCAGGCAGAGTTCTGAATTTCCATCTCCATCTGCTGGTGAAATAATGGTTTCTCCGAATTTTACTAGTAGATTTTTCTCATCAGAAAAGATCACTTAACACAGTTAAAATTGTAAGCGATTTAGAAATAAAAACCTTTGCTTATTTTTTACATTAGAATTTTGGTGAACTCCTGCTTTCTCTGAACACCTTCTAGAGGTAGCAAAGGAGCAGAAATACATTTTTTTGTTTCCCGAATTTTTTGCTTCCTTGACAGAGAAAGAAACCCACCCACCTCGGAGGTTTCCTTCTGACAAGATATTTGAAGCCATTTCCTCAATGTTTCCAGACAAGGGTACAGCAGAAGAATTGAAGGAGAAGTAAGAATCTGTCTCTTAGAGTATATTGTTGTGTCGCTTTATAAAATAAAGATTCCTCTATAAAATAAATCCTTCATTAAATATTTGTTGATTAGGAATGGTCCCCCTTGCAGCTAGTTCTGTGGCATTTGTGTAACTTCTGCAAGTGACACTGAAAGAGATTTGGTTCTTTCCCCTGCGTCAAAAAATACGGAAGTGTTTATTAACCTTCCCTTTAAACTATTGAGAAGTGGGTGCTTGTATGTCTCTAATAATCTGTTATTTTTTGAGGTGGTAAAATAAAAACTACTGCTAAAAAAAAATCTTATCTCCTTTTTGGAGGTCATGATGGTCTTGAAAACAAATTTATTTGAAAACAAACAAACTTGAAAACAAATATTATTTCCTAGTCAATTTGTATTAATGAGTATGGAATTAATAACTTGTCATGTCACTAACAGATTGGCCTTTTTAGCTGACACATGTTTCTTACAGTTTTTTTTTTTAAGTTGTCATTGAAAATGCAGAGTGGTACTGGAATAAAAAACACTTCTATAAAAAGAATTATACTTAATAAATAACCTGTTATTTTCTTTTAAAGATACAAGGAACTCACTGAGCAGCAGCTTCCTGGAGCTCTTCCTCCTGAGTGCACACCGAACATAGATGGACCAAATGCTAAATCTGTTCAGAGGGAGCAAAGCCTGCACTCTTTTCACACACTCTTCTGTAGACGCTGTTTTAAATATGATTGCTTCTTACATCGTAAGTACAATTAAAATGTGCTTGTATATATCTTACTTTTTTTTGTAAGTTAGGAGACTTAAAAGTACCATAAGACGCAATGCAGAAGGAAGGAAAGAGAAGACAAAATAAAAGCAGGAATGTCTCTCAAGTCTATAAAAGCAGCTCATACATGTTGACATTATTTTGCAGTGAAAACTATATCTCAGAAAAACAAATGCACCTGTGTGGGTAGTTTGTTATCCTTTTTGCATTTAGGACTTTATATAGAATTCCTGACTTGGACCAATTTGTAACATCACTTCTCTTTTTATATAGTCTGCAAGAAAACTATATTGTTTTCTACTATTGTTTCTGTGTTACATTTTCTCAGTTTGTGCATGGAGAATGGGATGTATTTATCCATAAAAAATCCTGGTTATTCAACAGACTTGCTTCATTTTCCACTAGGGAGAATGAACACTCATGAACAGTTTTCTCTTTCATTCTGCCGTGTTACTTTCTAGCCACATTAGCTGTACTTGATTATTTGAAGAATTGTTTCAGAGAGTTGACTTTTAGAAATTGTGATGTCCTTTCCCCTGAACTGCTTCCATGTTGCCACATTGTTTTGGGCCAACAAGCTGACAAGAGCTTAGCAGTGATGTTGGCTTTCACTTGCAAAGTGTGAAGAAATTCTGAAGTGCTACTTGAGACAATTATTCTGAACAGAGAGTTAAATGTAAAAGGGAAACTAACAGTCAAATATGAAGTGGTTTCAACTTGTAGCAGTATACTGTGATGTCCTCTATACCAAATTAATTTTCGCTTTTGACTTAGCTATTCATTTGCATGTTCCACTGGGAGTGTGCATGCATGTTCATTTGGGAATCCTTGTGCTTTGTCAGCAGCTCCTCATCTAGCACACATGCAATCTGCCTGTATTTGTACTCCACACTGAAGGCTTTGCACAGTGCTGCTGCTTTTTCATATCCCTTGGTTGCCTTTCAGTTTGAGGAGGAATTGGAGTTGTTCTCAGATGGTGGGGAGGGGGGAAGCTTTTCATGTTCCTAGTTCCTTTAGTACTTGAACATTTTGGAACTAGGTCTGTTAGTTTCACTTTCTCCTTATATTCTGTTGACAGGCCTTGCTAGAAAATACAAAATAAAAAATAAAAAATAAAAGGAAGCTGTTACTTCTGCATAATGTTCAAGAACAGTAAGTTTCTGGAGTAAGCTATTACCTTGACCAGCCAGCTTCAACACAGTGTGTTCTGTGAAGCTGTAGGTCTTGTGGTGTCTTAGTTGCCTGGACACTCATTCCAAGAAGTGCTGTGTGCAGCCCTAGTCTGTAGGATAGGGAAATGAAGCTGTATGCTGATTCTTGGAAATCCATTTGTCTGGCAGGGGCTTTAGGAGTTCTTGACACTTTCAATAGTCTAGCAGAGAGATTGGGTGCCAATTTTGATTCTTAAGTCAACAAAAAAGCATTGCCTGGACATGGAACAGGTTTACTCTAGTGGCACCTCTGAAGACTTTAGATATTTCTGCTGCAGTGATTTTAGGCATTTTTCTCAATGATTTTATAAACTTTTAGTTTTTCAGTGGAGATGGTGGCTCCTCTAAAACATACATATGTTGCACTACTCTATTTCATTATCTATGTAGATTTGCCTTTCATGGTCATTTTTGCAGACTGATAGAAGCAGAATTGAAAGGTTTTGCTGACTACCTATTGGGTACCTGCTGCTTTACCAGACCACAGTTTTGAGGCCCCAGTTCTGAGAGACTTTTTTTATAGAAGTGCTGTGAAGAATGAGTTCACAGTCTTGGACTTTTCGTCATGTTCTTGGGTACCAGATTCAGCCAGTGAGAATGTCCAGAGCCATGTCACTACTTGAAGGACCTCAGTTCTCATACCAGCAGCATCCTTTAAGCCAAAAGCACTGTGCCTCCTTTCTCTGTGTTCATAATCTTGAGATGGAAGACAAAGTGTTTATACTAAAAGATTGCCTAAGTTCTTGTTGCTGGTGATTTTTGATATGTCCCTTAAGCAAGTTGGTGATCTTTCAAAAGTGGTGTATGTCCAAGACTTTATTTAAACTGTGCCTTGTACTTAAAAGTGCCCAAACTTCAAATCATCCCTTCAGGATTTCAGGGCCATGACAGAAAGAGCAATGCATAGCGGTCTCACTGTGGAAGCATTCAAGACTTACCTTTGTGTCAGATGGAGGGTGAAATTAGTGGTTATGACAGTGCTCTTTGTGACAGCCTACGCAGCACATTCGTTGTCACTGACAGTAATGTGTTTGCTATGTAAACACTTTGCTGTGTGGGCTCAACACTGGACTCTGAATGTAGTAAACTAATGCTTCAGTTGCCACTCCCTGAAAAGATACCCAAATTCCACTGCAAGAATGACTGCTCACTGCTTTGGATGCATTACTTCCTTTTCCTTTTGTCTGTAGTTACAACAAGGAAAGAGGATTGTTTTCTGTCTGCGTGTCTGTCTGTCTGCATGTCTGTCTAGAGCATGGGATTTTTTTGTTAAAAACTGAGAGTCAGTTGTTTGGCCTCTTTGTTTTCTGTGAAATTTTAAGACTGTTGGTCAAAATTCACCAGGCTCATGGCTTGGAATAAATAACTCATTTAAAAAAAATTAAAAAGAATGCTTTGGTTATTGGAAGGCTGCAGTAGCAATTTTTAATGTCTCTGCAACAATTTAACGATTTAACTTTTATTACATTTCTACAGTTGCCTCTATGTTCTGTTTCATGCACTTGCCAAGTGCTGTGGGATAATGTCCTGGCTTCTGCAGATGACATTTTTGATGAATTACTTTGGTAATGTGGTGGACTACAGTGATCACATTGGTACTTGGAAAGGTGTAAATCTCTGGAGAAGGCATAGAGAGCTAAAAAAAATAAAGGAATTCTATTAGGTCTGGTTTTGCTTTTTGTATTTCCCCCTCTTAGATTCCATTTTTGTTAAGGTTAGCTTTATTTTGTGGAGTCTCCAGTCTTTGTTCTAGAACATTTGAGTTAAATATAGGAAAAGTTATCATTAGATTTTTAACATGTCAAGTCCCCTTGACGACCTGGCAATCCCTTTATGTGCAGGTGATGACATAACTGAAAAACTTGTGTACCGACTTCATTTGCTGACAGCAAGGAATTATGCCTAAATGTCTGGACTAACAAAGAATTTAGAAGAAGGAAAAATATCAGGTAGGGAGAATTTCCCAAATAGCTTGACTATGAAGCAAATGTACATTTCAGGCTAAACTGTTGCCTGTGTACTTTCACATTATTGAAGATGAGAGTTGAGCCCATTGGGGATGAGACAGATAATAAATCTCGAAGACAGAAAACATGCTCAGTGATACCATCTTAGAATGATTTGTCTTAAGGAAATCATTAAAGAAATACAGACTTTAGGTGTTTGGGAAATTCTGCAAAATTTTCTGTGATTTTTTTTGAAAAAGATTACTACTGATATTTTAAAAATTCATGATACAGCTATATTCCTGTCCTGGGTCCTTTCTTTATAACAAGCCTCTCAAAAAAATACCTTGCAATATAGGTGGTAGATTTTGACTGTAGTTGTCTTTACTGTACCACGTTGGATGTTTTTTAAACAGTTGAACACAAGATATGATTCTAATTTTAAGTGTCAGATGTAGCTTGCTTTTGAGGTCTCATGAATTTAAAAATAACAAAGGTTGGTTTGTTTCATTATATTACAAGTTAAGCATTTCTTCATTTTCTAAAGGAGAACAGTTTTTAAAAAAAATACTCATTTTAGGACCTTGCACAAATGAATTTGTGAGAGAAATGATTGCATCTGCAAGTGACATGTAAAAAGAATAGCTTTGATTTCTGTACATTGCAGCAGTCTGGTATAGATCATGGCTTTCAAATGTTTTACTGTTCTTTTGACTTGCTGAAAAGTTATTTTCCTTGTGGTATGAAGAGAAGGTAAAACAGTTAAGTGGAAAAAAACCTGGAATGAAATGGCATACTGTGCAAATTTAAAGATGCAGTGTTGAAAAACATGGGAGTTTTCCTCCCCACTCTTGGGTAAAGGGCTCCCATCATTTCATTGTTTCTTAAAAGATGGAAAAAAGGTGAAGTAACTTGGCAATAAATTGCATGGTTTCTTTGTTATCGTAACAAAATGTAACATATTTTACCTACAGAATATATGAACTCGTGAAGGATGTGTGAAACGTGAGAAATGGCATAGCAATGAAAGCTTTTAACTGGAATCTGGGGGAAGAAAGAGCACTAATGGCAACAATATACATAAATTACGTTCCTATACATGCTTGTAAATAATTTTTACATATCTATATGCCCATATATAGGAAATTAAAGCTTTTTGTGTTTTCAAATTTATAAACTATAACAGATTTGTCTGGAGAAAGGGATGTAATATTTACTTGTTGTTACTTTTATTTTGTTTATACCATTTTAAGAAAGCCTTGGAAGACTACATTGCTTTCCTCGGGGGTTCCCGTGTGCTGCTGTCATTAATACAACCACAATATTATAGAATTTATTATTTGATTTTTCAACTCACCCTCCTTTATGGGAGGGAAACATTAAGTGTTTCCAAGGTTCCAAGATGGGACTGGTCACCCTCCCCACTGCTGCCAAAACAGGTGTTTGCAGAGCTATGCTGCAAACCAGACCATTGAAATGAAATTTGCTTTTAAAAGCCTAGTCTGAGAAGACGTGAGCTCTGCCCACATGCTTTAACAGGGAAGAAACTGCATTTAAAAAGTTGAGTCTTTAAATCATAGTGGACATTGAGAGAAGCCTTGAGCATGATCTGGAAATAAAATAAGTAGGAAACGGCTTAATGAAGGAGATGTATGAAGTCTTGGTGTGGAGCAGCCCTTTTAGATTAATATGGGTAAGAGGGAAGGGATTTCTTCTTTAATTTTGAGCACATTAGCACTTTTTATTCACTGAATTTTTTATAATCTTCACTGTAAGTTACAGTTGCCCAACTGCAGCTGTGGTAAAACTGCAGCATAAGTGCTTCTGCATAGGTTGGAAATTGCACATTTCAAATTGAGCATCTTTTCTGGGCCTTCATGGAGCATTAGCAAACAGACAGCTAGCACTGAGTACTCTCTTCCTTTTTAAATTTCCGTCCATTCTTCATTTTTGTTCCTTGCTGTTCTATATGCCACTGTTTACACATTTAGAGGGAAAATGTATTTATTGATATCAATATCTCTCTCTCTCTCTAAAAAACAAAGTAATTTTTCCTTGAGCACAGATTAGTTGTTTTTAAAAAGACAATTGCAGAAAACTAATGATAGTATCTCAAAAAGATCCTAATATAATGTGGGAGCATGAATGTATGAGTTTTGATGAGAGTCTAGTGGCAGGTTTTCCAGGCTTCAGAAGAGCTCTGTAAGGGGTACAGAGGAGTTCCAGCAAGGTACAAGACTTCCAGCAAAACTGTGAAAAATCAGTCTCCCTGAAAACACCCTGCTGGGAGACTGGGATTGCCCGGGAGGAGAGCTGGCTCTGGCAAAGGGAATGGGTAGGAAACTCTGCCCTCCTGTTATCAAGGTGCTCCTGTTGCACGTGTAACATACCCAGTTCTCCTTTCTGAGTCACCATCCTGCAGCTTTTACAGAGTTATACAGAGCCTGTCAGATACAGGACCAGACACTTCTCTGCAAGGTGCAGACTTGCCTCACTTATCCAGAGTAACTGTGCAATGCTAACTGGTTTTTACCCTGCAGTTGGGATACAGGAACTGAATTCTTATATCCTGTCAGCTTAACTGGAGTGGATAAACTGATAGAGCAAAAATGCTTGTGTCCTTCTCACTGATGAAAATGCAAAGTGAGTCCTATTGCCTTTCCAAAGCATGCATGGGGTTAGATTTTTTGACAAGATAGAAATTTAACAACCGAATCTTACACATTGAAGAGATGATCATTAATAAGAGAAGCCCTGAATAATTCTGTTTGACAACAAAATAAAGTCTGTTCTTTTGTTGGAAAGGGTGATACACCAAATCTTCTCTCATATATGAAACAAATGTGATGATTGTTGATGTAAATGGGCATAATGGCTTTCAACTGGTGGAAGAGGATAGGTTTACATTTGATGTAAGGAAGACATTTTTCACTATGAGGGAAGTGGGACACTGGAACTGGTTGCCCGGAGAAACTGTGGCTGCCTCATCCCTGACAATGTTCAAGGCCAGGCTAGATGGGGTTTAATCAGCCTGGTCTAGTGGATGGTGTCTCTGCCCATGGCAGAGAGGGGTTGGATCTGGATGATTTTTAAGTTCTCTTCCAACCCAAACCATTCCATAATATGTGAAACTTACCTATGTGCTGTGTCTTTAAGTGGTAAGCCGTATGTCACTACATGGGGTTTATTTTATGGTTTTTTTTCCCATTTTTTAGTATTTTTTATGGTTTTGGTAAAGTCTTGGTAACCTTGTGTTTTGGGTACAGTTTGAGGTTACATATTTAATGTATATTTATATGAAATCTTAAAAATGTAATGTTTTGATTCAACAGCATTCCATGCAACTCCCAATACTTATAAGCGAAAGAATACAGAAACAGCACTAGATAATAAGCCTTGTGGACCTCACTGTTACCAACATTTGGTAAGATAATTTTATATGTCACAATTCACTGAGTGCTAGTGCTGGCNGGAAAGGGTGATACACCAAATCTTCTCTCATATATGAAACAAATGTGATGATTGTTGATGTAAATGGGCATAATGGCTTTCAACTGGTGGAAGAGGATAGGTTTACATTTGATGTAAGGAAGACATTTTTCACTATGAGGGAAGTGGGACACTGGAACTGGTTGCCCGGAGAAACTGTGGCTGCCTCATCCCTGACAATGTTCAAGGCCAGGCTAGATGGGGTTTAATCAGCCTGGTCTAGTGGATGGTGTCTCTGCCCATGGCAGAGAGGGGTTGGATCTGGATGATTTTTAAGTTCTCTTCCAACCCAAACCATTCCATAATATGTGAAACTTACCTATGTGCTGTGTCTTTAAGTGGTAAGCCGTATGTCACTACATGGGGTTTATTTTATGGTTTTTTTTCCCATTTTTTAGTATTTTTTATGGTTTTGGTAAAGTCTTGGTAACCTTGTGTTTTGGGTACAGTTTGAGGTTACATATTTAATGTATATTTATATGAAATCTTAAAAATGTAATGTTTTGATTCAACAGCATTCCATGCAACTCCCAATACTTATAAGCGAAAGAATACAGAAACAGCACTAGATAATAAGCCTTGTGGACCTCACTGTTACCAACATTTGGTAAGATAATTTTATATGTCACAATTCACTGAGTGCTAGTGCTGGCCGCAGTATAGCAGGATACTTAAAACTAAGGGCATGCTGGATCTAGGATAGTGCATCTGCTTATGGGTCATTTGCAGTCAAGTATGTTATCTTCAGCTGCTGCGAGAGAAAAAATTTAACTTCCAATCATCTAAAGTAGGAATACTTGTAGATGTAGCCTGAGATAGTTGTAGGGAAGAAATATTGCTAGCCCCTAATAATGGTGTTGGTTGCTATTCTGTCCAAGGAACTGCAGACTTCGCTCTCTTGTAAATTATATCACAACTAAAAATTATAAAGGTTTTCTTAGTTTGCCAAAGGCTGATTCCATCTGGGACTTGTGCTCTTAAGAAGCAATAGGATGGAAATTAATAAAGTGAAATCTTTAGTAATAGAATTTCAAATCTCTCTCATAATTCCCCTAAATTTTTTAGTATGCGAAACTATGCAATTTTCCCATCTGAAAACTTGCTACACTATGTCATACCCCTTTCCACTAGAAAACAAGTTACCAATGCTTGCATTTTAAAAAATGCAGAACACATATTGTATAAGTGCCATGTGCAAGAAGAGTATTTTTATGGGTGTTTTCTGTGGAAAATTCTAATTTTTTTCTGTCATCTGGGAAAATAGAAATTTACTACTGAATTATTTTTCACTTGGCAGCCAGAGTAAAAGGTGAACTGAAGTACTGACATGTGTACTTTGTAAGTGTAGATTTTTTTCTTGGTAGCATCAAAAGTACCTGTGTTCATGGTTGGAGGAGTGCCTTTAACTGGAATTCTGGTACACCTGATTATTTTGTAGAACAATGGGAAGTTACTCAGTATGCAAGTAGAAGGTGCTCTCCTACAAGCCTTGATAATAAGTGAAAACACTTCTCAATTTGTTTGCTGTAATGTTTTGTGTTCAGGAAGGTGCAAAGGAGTTTGCAGCTGCCCTGACAGCAGAGCGCATCAAGACCCCACCCAAGCGCCCTGGTGGCCGCCGCAGGGGGCGGCTCCCCAACAACACCAGCAGGCCCAGCACGCCCACCATAAACATTCTGGAGTCAAAGGACACGGACAGCGATCGAGAGGCTGGCACCGAAACCGGTGGGGAGAACAACGATAAAGAGGAAGAAGAAAAGAAAGATGAAACATCCAGTTCCTCTGGTAAGGCTGGTCAGTGAAGCTTCATTCAATGAGCTGCAGTGCTTGAGAGGATGAAACAAAACCAAAACTACAAAAAAAACCAATGCAACAAAACCAACAAAAAGCCAAAATAAGTCGAGCCCTACAATCCTAGGAAATGTGTGCTTGGAATGTATGGAACTAAGTGAAAAGATAGAATAATGAGTTTAATCAAACTGTAAGGGACTGTCTGTGTTGTCTCAATTGATGTGTAGGTCATTAATTTGAGTAGCTACTGTTAGCTTCTGTAAGAGCCATGTGAAAAGTGCTTGTTTTCTCTGGCACTTAGGAAACAAAAACAAAAAACCTGGGATATTTTTGAACTGCAGTTAATGATTTGACATTGTGAAGGGCAATGTAAATTTTGAAATGTAGCCTTACGCTCAATTATTTATTACAGAAGCAAATTCTAGGTGTCAAACACCAATAAAGATGAAGCCAAATATTGAGCCTCCAGAGAACGTGGAATGGAGTGGTGCAGAAGCTTCAATGTTTAGAGTTCTTATTGGCACCTACTATGACAACTTCTGTGCAATTGCCAGATTGATTGGGACCAAAACGTGCAGACAGGTAAGGAGTGAAGCTACTTGCTAAGGATCATAGCAATTTACTTTTAAAGCTAAAGTATACAAATACTAGTATTGATTACTAAAAGGGAAAAGTAATGAATTTTCTTGGTTTTCCCTAGAATGCTATGGTCCAGAATTCATACCACAGATACATAGAAGTTAGTTTTAAAACGCTTTTTAAATTAAATTTACAGGAGGTTTAAATTAGAGTATCAGTTCTTAAATGACAAAAATAATCAACTTTAAATGTATTGAAAAGAGACTATGGATATAATCTGTAAGTTATTGGTTGGAGGAAATCATACTAACTTAGAATATGAGCAACTTTGTACTAGTGAGAGATTTATCGTGGATGTGTTATGGTATCTCTTGTTAGGTGTATGAGTTTAGAGTAAAGGAATCTAGTATTATTGCACCAGTCCCTGCTGAAGATGTTGATACTCCTCCCAGAAAGAAGAAAAGGAAACACAGGTAAATCTGTTACTAAATACCCTTAGCATAACAATAAATTGGAGATACAGGGGATCAGAACAGAAAAGTGTTTTGGAGGAAAAGTTGTGCAACTCTTCTTTTGCTTCCAAAACCAAAAGTTGCAGCAATAAAACAAAACGGTATTTTGGTTTCAGATAAAATCTTACTGCATTGGCAGGTATAACCTTCCTTTTCTCTTTCCCTTTCCTTTCTTTTTAAGCTCTTTAACAGCCAGGTTCTTGTAGGTGTATTGATGCAAGTAGTCAAAACTCTGTTTAGATTAGAAATCACCTATGCAGCTTGTTGCGACATTCAAGATGGTGTGGTATAAATATTTTTTACAGCGATAAACATTAAATTTAGAAGTTTCAATAGGATTGAATAATGATTATATGGTATTTTAAAATTAAAACTTAAGGGTTTTTTGTTATGCAGTGTATTCTAGTGAAGTTCGGATAGCAAGCTAGTAGGATTGCCTTCTTTTTCTTTAGGAGAGGCTATTCCTTTGTAGCACCCCAGTTTCATTAGCACCTAGAACACCAACTAAAAACCAGGTTAACAAGTTGTTATTTGAAGTGAAGCTGCAATGAAGAACAGAATTACGCTTTTCTGGAGCCACAAAGATCATTTGACACAATTTCTGTTGAAATTGTAAAACTTGGTGGTGACTGTCTGTCAGTGAAATGCATTTTTATTTGAGAATTCTGAGGTTTGGAAAATGCAGCTCTGCATTGATTATTTTTATTCTGAGAGATAAGAACATAGGAGATGAAAAAGCTGACTGAAAATTAGCAAAAACATTTCTTTAGCAAGTAATAAGTACACTTTTTTCCATATAATTTCCTATTTCTCCCTTTAACTTTTCTTATTTTCCCTCAAGTTTGTCCTTCTAGTTCTTCTCTCATCAATTCGTCTTGCTTCTGTCTTAGCTTGTCTCCTTATTATTTCTAGGCCTAGTGAAATTCCTGAGCTGATTCAAGGATCCTGTTGATGTGGAGTAGAATATTTCTGCTTTGTAGCATAGAGGCAGGCAATGTGAGCTGGGAAAAGATTGAGTGAGCATCTGGAAAAGATTTTGTTCTTAGCAAAAGCTATTGATTTTACTGCTCTTGGCACAGTTTTCATGTGTTTGGGCATTTGGTGAGCTTGGCTGTTTAAATTTAGGTTATTAGCCATGGTGCAAGTTTGGAATATGTAGATGAGAATTAGCTTGCTGTCAGATTCACACAAGTTGCTGTAAAAATGATGCCACTACATCTATTTAAAAAGAGCAGCTAAAAGGCTCAAATGTATTTTTGCAGCTGAAATGGATTGTATGATTACCAAGCTGACATTGTTTCGGAGGAGTTCTCAGACGTTTTTAGTTTAGGAGGTTTTTTTCCCAAGAAAATGAAAGCATACTCCCTTGCATTGGGTTTCTTGACTTTATTTGCTTTTTTATTCGTTGCCGATATTAAAACTTGAATGGTAGCAATTTAGTTTTGAAATGTCCTTTAATTCTTTAAACTCTCATTGAGGGAAGGAGATAATTTTATGAATTTAATGTCCCAGAATATGTGGCAATCAAGCCGTCTCCATTCTTCTATGGCAGTAGCCTTTTTTAAAAAAGAAAAGCAGTTTAGCCTGCCTACATCCTGCTGTAACTTGAGCACGCTGAAGTTCTCCCACAACCAGTAATTGGGACAACCATCTGGAAATCTTTCTCTGTTTCTTACCTTTCTTTTAGTTGAGTTTACTCACTCTTAGAGTAAATCCAGTCCTAGAGCCAGGAAGGCCCTGCCTTTCCTTTTGCCCTTTTCCATTGCAGGGCTCTTACCTGTCTGCAGGTTTTCCGTGTGTGCCTGTGGCTTTGATCTAAAGCATTGTCACCAGAGAGAAAAGCAGCAGCAAAAGACTGCTTTTGCTGGCCTCTTGTAACTGATTTGAGAGCAGATAGTCTTTTCTTGCAAGACTTGGCCTATTTCCCATGTCATCTTGGTGCTCTATGGGCATACTGAGCAACTACCTGGCAAGACTGCACCCCTCTTGGATAATGAAATGTCTCCCTCCTTCCTGTGTCATTTTTGTTAAGATAGCTGTAATAAGGCTGATCAGTGGGAGAATAAGACTTCTAATATAGTTGCTTTTTGGAGAACCAGTAAGTGGCAGAGCCTGGCCTATGTATCAGATTAACCTGTTATTTTGAGAAAACTCTGAGAAGTGAGTACTTTGCATAGAAGCCAGTAAAAAACCTGAATGAAGAAAGAATTCTGAAAAGCATGGGTATATGCTGGAGGGAGAGTGTACTTCAGTACTGTTCATTCTTTCATGTGTGTGTTTTTCTTCCATGGCTGGGAGCTGAGTTGAATTTGCTTTAATAATCAGCACTCCTTCCTGTATTTTGGTACTGATTTTAAGGCCATATAAAGCTGCTTCTTTATTATTTTGGTTTTCCTCTTCTCCTTCATCCCCTATTCAGAGGCCACTTAGTAACTCTATTTGAAAATTTTTTTTTTCCCCCACTTTTTCATTTTCCTCCTCCTGAACCTACCTTCTGCTGGACTGCCATTCACTGCATGTGTTTGAATAGCTTATGTAGTTCTGCCTTTTTGTAGGGATTTAAAGTCTCACTGTTATCAGGGAAAAGGTGCAGCTGAGGTGTCGGCACAGATATTCCTACGTGCTGCCTAGTTGGAAGGCTGAGTCTTGGAGTAGTGGGGAGGCTGTGGATAAGATGATCTGGGAGCCTGAAGTCTTTGAGTGATGCCAGAAAACCAAACACTGCAAAGACTCAACTACGTATTTGACAAAATAATTGGCATGTATTTTGAACTTTTAGTGCTCTTTCTGATAGCAGAGCATCCCTGTACAAAGCAAGAAATGCTGGAGCAGTTTCTTCCAAAAAGTGTTTTTAGTGCCGGGTTGGCTGACACTGCTGTTGCCTAAAACCACTGCAACCACTGGTCTAGTAGGTTGTTAGGAGAGAACAATATCTTTGACAGCTTCTGTCATGATGCTTCTGGAAACACTTGTTTTCTAAGCTGGCTCTCTTGCAGATGTCAGCAACCAGATGTACAAATCCACTGGCTTTCTTGGAAACTTGCTACAGAGTTTCCCGTTGGCTTTTTTTAATGAACCTTCGAGTTGTGAGTGCTTTCTCAACTTTGTCTTTTCCTTGCCTTTGCTTCCTGCTGCATGGGACCAGGTCTTGCGTTTTGTTTCTGTTTGAGATGCCAGATTTATATAGGGCAGATACAAAAATGACTCTGCCTTTAGTATGGTGCTTGCTCAGGCTCCAGCTTTGTGCACTAACCAGGGAAGCTTGCAGTGCTTTGCGGCAGTTTTTGGAAGTTACAAGGCAGTGAATGTACTATTGGATTGTGCCAGTCAAAACTCCTGTCAAGTTGGTATGTTACATTTTCCAAAAAACAGGTAGACAAGAAAGAAAGTAGTTTGGTGTGCATTAGAATAATTTAAATCAAAATTGCACTCCTTTCAGGCATATGGGAAGTGTCTTCTTGCAGAGTCAATGCCTCATAATTCATAAATATATGTTGGTAGCCTTTTCTTCTAGAGTGAATCACTCTTAATAGGAATGTCATCTATTTATTACAGTACTCTGTGATGCTGGGCTTCTTCCTTCCTCTCAGCCTTAGTTACTTGGACAAATCTGCCTTTGTGGGTTTCTAACTCGTATGGGCTCCTTCAGTGCTTGTAAGAAAGTTGGTTATTGAGTTAAATCTCACAGTAATGCTTTAGAAGGGCAATTTTATAGAGAATCTTATTTATCTGAAGCTGTTGGAGGGCACTGCACACCATTTAGTTGAAGTAAAAGCTGCTATGCTTTTATGAAAGAAGTAGCAGCAAAAACATCCCATTTAAGTCGTTACAGTGGGAGATATTTTTTCAGAGTGCAAACTTTTGAGGATTGTTGCATTCACTGAAAGGCAGAATAGCTTTTGTAGGTGTTCTGTGCTGGGGATCTTTTAGGTTTTAGAAAACCTGTGTTTATGAGTGTTTTGGGTAGCTCAGCAAATCTGCAGAGAAAGTGAGGTTGCTTGATGCAGTTGGCAATGTATTATTTGGCCAGGGAATGAGGCTTCTCCCATACTGTCTTCATGTTGTTACATGATATACTAAGGAAGTCCAAAAAGTATAAACTTTGAAAATCCTTAATCTAATTTTTTTTGTTATGTGTGTTCACTAAAATACAAGTGATAACTAAAATGCATAGAATTGAAGAAAAAATAAAACAGCTGATTGCTCCTTTAATTTTAAGGCTACTGAAATTAAAAGTCTGGAAGTCTGGTTTTCCTTTTGGTACTAAAGGTCCAGACATGTATTTTTCCTTGATTGTTTCTGACACACCATTTATGGAACAGCTTACATTCCCAGGCCAAAGAGCTTGCAATCTGAAATGGATACAAAATAAAGGGGTAAATGTAGCTTGCAAGAACTTTCAAGTATAGTGGATTATGTTATGCTAACCAGAAGCATGTTACTCAAACAACAAAATCCACCACGCAACAAGAACACCACTTCTGGCAAAGGGTGTGCTTGGCTGAGCTACCTGAGAAAGGGGACACTGGAGGAAAACTGTAAGGACATAAGAGAAAGGAGTGTAGGCTTTGAAGCAGAAGGGGAAAGGCTCAGCGCAGCACTACCAGCCAGGACAACTTGGGAGAAGTGTCCAGCCAGAAGGAATACTGAGGTCCCATCAGTGTGGCTGTGCCAGGCAGACACTGTCTCCTGTCAAGTACTTGGAGCTCCTCAGGTGAAGGGTAGGACCTGGCTGTGGTCTGTAGATGACAACCAGAGTGGTGCTGTGGCCGAGTCCTGTGAAGCAAATAGCTGTCCCATTTTGATCCCCCTGTTTAGGCATGACCCTCCAGATCTGCACATTCATATCCTTCCTTTGCTGCTGCTCCTGCTTGCCAGAAGCAGCTCCAGCAGCCTGCTCTTGGCACGATTTCCTTCAAGGCCATCTGAATTTAAGCATCTCTAGGCATGCTGGGTGGGGACTGCTCATCTATACAATCCTGGGACTAGAGGATTGGTGTGGGGAGCGGGGGAAGCAGCCTGCAGAGCTTTGATCTTGTCAAGCCCAAGACTGGGACTGGGTAGTTCTGCTGCAGCCCCTCTGACTCGCGTGTGGCTAGCAGCTGTTCATGTCTCCAGAAACTTTCCCATTTTAAGTCAAGTGTGGGTGCAAGATGCAGCTGCCTTTCCCAGCCCACTGCAGGAGGAGTTCCTGTCAACTTTCTTGTTTGTTTTGTGTTTTTGCAGGTTGTGGGCTGCTCATTGCAGAAAGATACAGCTGAAAAAGGGTTAGCATCTTTCCATTCAATCTATGTCCTGAACTTTTAAGATTCTACTATTGCTTTTTTTGGTTTTGGTTGTTGGGGGGGAGGGGGGCTGGTTATTTGGTTTTTTTTAATGTTAGGCCATTATGTATGTTCCATGGGGAGTTAGAAATTTTAGGGGAATGAAAATCAAAAATGTAAACTCTTGGTACACATATTGTAGGGACAAAAGGTACTCTTTGGTTTACCTAGCTGGAAGAGCTTTGTATAATTCCATAAAGAGGAAAGGAGGCTGAGTTTACAGTCTTTTCAGTATGGCTTCATTGAAGCACAGGTAAAACGGTATTAAGGAGCTGCAGTAAAAAGTGCCTTTTTTGTTTTGGTAAGCCAGCTTAATTTAGAAATAGTTCTCTGAAAAGTTGTTGAAAATGGTTGGGGCTTCTAGCAACATAAATAATTGATCAATTTTTCTCTCTCCTTTTTTGTTGCTGATTGCTAACTTGAGCATTTTACAAATTTACAAATTCATGCAAACACAAAACAAGCTCAGGAGTATTAATAGCAAATATAACTTATATAGCACCAAATTCTCCTAGCTGCTGTTTAGGTAAAGCTCTAGACTTGTCCCTTGTAGTTTCTTGCCTAGAAGACTTCAGTATTGTCTGTACTGGAAAATTGACTTGGGAAAGCACAGTGGTATAATAGTAATAATAATAAAGGGATTACATTGCCAGTGTTACCTGTTTGAAAGTTGACTATTGTTCCCCATGAAAAAAATTGCTTTTAGTATTTAAGGAAATTTATTTTGCTGAATAATATCAGTGTTATTCCAAAACATGTTCAGACAGGAAATTATACCATTGTAGTTTCGTTTCTCAGTTTTCCACATCAACAGCTTTCAGCTCTGAATACTCAAAGCAGCTGAGCAATGGCAGAACGAGGTGCTCTAGGAAGGCAGCTAATGGTGTAAAACACCTCACAGTGTTTTACACACACAAAATGTTACAGTTCTGGTTTTGTGTCTTTTGGGTTTTTAACCCCACTCGTTGTGGGTTTGGGTTTTTTGTTCATGTTTGGGCTTTCTTAGTTAAATGACTAAAGGGGAATTTTTGCCTTAGAGTGAGGGGAACTGTATATTGTTTGTTTGCAACTTTCAACTTTACAAAATGTTGCTATTTTCATTCAGATGGGTCATCGAATCACGTTTACAACTATCAGCCATGTGATCACCCACGTCAACCTTGTGATAGCTCATGCCCATGTGTAATTGCTCAAAACTTCTGTGAGAAGTTTTGTCAGTGCAGCTCAGAATGTAAGTAGAACATCTAGAAGTTATTGATAAACTTCTCTCACTGTCCCACTGTTGAGTTCTGTACTACCAGTCTGTGCTGTAGACACTTACAGGAGCAGCAAATTGTGTCAAACAGTGTGAGCATGTTCAGTTTAATTTGGACCTTGTAATTGGCCATTGCACGAAGTCAGAAGCAGTCTTCAGACCTTAAATTGAGGAAAAGTAACTAAAATCAGGGAAGGAAAGAATTTGCAGTGCTTCTGAATGTCCTATGCAGATATCAATGGCTGTGTTACCAATATTCTGATGCGCTATAATCTGCAGAGTCTTAATTTTAAGCTGTATTTTTTCATACTTGCTGTTTTTCATTTCCACACATTCCTTTGTAGGCCAAAATCGTTTCCCTGGGTGTCGTTGTAAAGCACAATGCAACACCAAGCAGTGCCCCTGTTACCTGGCTGTCCGTGAGTGTGATCCTGATCTCTGCCTGACTTGTGGAGCAGCTGACCACTGGGACAGCAAAAATGTTTCTTGCAAAAACTGCAGCATTCAGAGAGGATCCAAAAAAGTATGTCCAGGGTTATACAACTACATGTCTGTTGCCTGGGTTTTGAGGTGTTCTTATATTTTCAAGCCAGAGAATGGAATTTCTTTGCCTTCATGCTGTCAAACTGGAAAAGAAAACAAAAAAACCCCAACCAAACCAAACAGCAAGGAAGGGAGTTGTCAGTTGTTAGCTTGCTCATGTGCTGCTGTTGAGCTCTATCTACATTTTGTCATGTACCAATTAGCGTTTTCTGTGCAGCACTGCAGCAGGTCTCCTTTTCCCCATTCAGGCTTTGCTTCTTAATTGCAAATAGGCTGCTGTTTTAAAGTGATACCTCAGCAGTCTTTCCCCAGATAAGATAAAGAAGTTTATCCCAAAGTCTAGAAGCTGTTTCTTTCTTCAGTTGTTGATTCTAAGGCATAAACTTATGCCTTAAGTCTACTAAGTCTTGAAAGCCCATTCAGTTCTGGAAAATAAGTAAATCAATAAATCAGTAAGCCAAAGTTTATTTCTACTCTGGAACGTCTTCTCACAAAATAGTTGATTACTGAGCTAATCAGTAGTGGGCTCCTGTCTGCAAACCTTTTGCGGTTGAAGTCATTAGTAAATGAATTTTTATGTAACCCCCGCATTTCAAGGTGTCTTGGGGTGGTTAAACTAAAACTTTTAGTAGTTTCCAAATGCTTGGTCATTTTTCTTTTACATACATCTTCTGATCCACGAGCTGTAATTTTAGTGTGTGTTTGATCATTAGAAGACTCTGGATTTGTCTGCTCTCCCGGAGTCCCAGCATATACATTTCACTAAGTGATACAACTAATGATACATAACAAAATGGAAAGAAAAACCTGAACTCAAATCTAAGCCAGGAATATCCAAACTTTTTGATTTTTCTATTCCACAGCACTTACTATTGGCACCTTCAGATGTGGCAGGCTGGGGAATTTTTATCAAAGATCCTGTACAGAAGAATGAATTCATCTCTGAATACTGTGGTGAGGTAAGGATGGAGAACACTGGATATGAGCTTAATTGGTGAAGTTATGCATTGACAGGGACCGACCATGGGATGCCATTGTCTGTAACCTGGTATCATGTTCAGACAGAGCCATGTGGCTGACCAAGTGTCACAGGCTGTAACTGCTGTCACAGGCTCAGACCCCAGGAGCTACACAGTTGAAATGTCACAAAAATTTTGAAACAGGTTCTTGTGAGAAGGAGAGGCTGGAATGTCCTTTTTATCTTAGATGGAATTTCAGTTCAGATAAGCTTGGAATCCGTTGGCAAATTATTTAGTATAGTACTGAAAGTCAGTAGGAGCTTTGGCTAAGCTATATTGTGTAGCAATAAAACCCTGAGTCAGGTCTGCAGTCCTGATTTTGAGAGGAGAAGCAATTCTTGATTTTCTTCTGCTCTGAAAGAGTTTATTTATGCTAAAAGCAAAGCATGGATGTTTGGTAAGTGCAGAATGCTTGCTGAAAACAACACTTTGTTTGGGAATACTTTGAATCCCAGAGAATAAAAAAACTCCCACCTGTCTTTCAGAAGGTTGGGGGGGGTTGACATTAAGCTGCTATGGTTACACAATGGAGGAGTGCTTCTCTTTTTTACAAGTAGTGTTTCTTTCAGATTATTTCTCAGGATGAGGCAGATAGAAGAGGAAAAGTGTACGACAAATACATGTGCAGCTTTCTGTTTAACTTGAATAATGGTATGTATGCATTAGTTGCAACCCTTGGCAGCATTAAGTAACGTATGTATGCTCAGCATTTTCTTCAGCCCTGTTCTTCTGCAGACAGCAGGTAACAATGAGAATTCTTTTCCACGCATCTTTCCCTATAAGTGTGTGGATTTATCCTGTTGATAGCTAGTCTTTGGGGTTTTTTTTTCTCTAAATGCCGGTCACCTAGATGTAAGTGATGGAGCCTATTGCATAAGCAACTATACAAGAGGAGTAGAACTTCACTGAGTAAAATTATGTGCAGACATTAGGTAGACTAAAGAATGTAAAAGGTGGTGTCTGAAGTAATTTTACTGAATTAAATCAGCAGTAAGTTATGATGGTAATTGTGCTGGGGGGGAAAAAGCCACATGTGTTATATGGCTGCTACCACTAGAGAAGAAAAATACAGACTCTACTGTGTCAAGCATAAAATAATAGAAAATAGTTGAAATGAGGAAAAAACCCTGCTGCTTTATGTCAGTGTTGACTTAGCCTATTTATGGAGCTTGTCCTTGTGGAATAAAGGTAGAGAAGCGTCAATGAGAAGCTAAGGTGGTGCCACTGTGGCAGGAGGTAAAGGAAAAGCACAGTGTGGAACAGCAGAGTTCAGGGTGTTGTAGGGTGGTGGGCCAGCTCTTCCAGGGGGGAAGCTGTGCAATTATCTTCTCCAGCTGCTAAGATCCAAGCACACTAGGTATTAAAATCAAAAATGTGTTTGTAGGTGACGCATCCATCATTTGTGGGTTTTGTTGTTTTTTCTGCCCTGTAGATTTTGTGGTTGATGCAACACGCAAGGGCAACAAAATTAGGTTTGCAAACCATTCAGTAAATCCCAACTGCTATGCAAAAGGTAAGTTTCACATTTCACATTGCTTTTCATCAATGTATGAAATACTGTGAGATATTTCTTTAGCATGCATTTTATCAGTATTTGTACTAACATTCCTAATTTCTTTTAAAACAGTTATGATGGTTAACGGTGATCACAGAATAGGAATATTTGCTAAAAGAGCCATTCAGACTGGTGAAGAACTGTTCTTTGACTACAGGTGGGTAGATGGATTTCAGATGGCAGTATCTGTGCAGCTCAGAGTTAATTCCTGTGCCTGCCTGGCCCCTGCAACCTCAGGTCTCAGCAGCTGAGAAGCAGCACTCCCCTCACTGGGTTCCTTAAGCTAGATGCCATAGCAAGACTGATTTGAGCAATGCAGCTGGTTAAGAGACTGCAAACTTGAAACAACAGCTTATATAGAGCAAAGAGTAGTGACAAGTGGGGACAGACTATCTCTGGTTGGGTTCTCTAGGTACCAGTACAAGTTAACTGCCCCATCATTCAGAAATAGGCAAGAATTTCAGAGAATGAAATTTCAGAATTACTACATTACAGAGAATGAAATTCAGAATTTCAGAATTACTACAGACAAGTGCTTGCTAAGAATGTGTCCTTACTTTTGTCTACAATCATCTCACTTGGTAAAAAGTAAACTGTCCAGTGGCAATTCTGTGTAGCTCAACCTAGAGAAATGCAGTTGCTTTCCAGTACTGAAAATTAACTTCAGGACTGTGAGATTCAAGGTGAAAAAGTATGGAATTTTTGTAATTTGTCTCCTCTTGATCAAACACCTCTGAAAGTAGTTTTTTGAGTGGGTCAGCAGTGTTATGCACCTGCAAATTCACACAAAGAGGAAACACCCCAGCTCGTGAGGAAATTATGAGAAATCTGAGAGTATTCCAGGCTGTGGTGCCATTCCCTCAGAACAATGAAGCTGAAATGTTCCATGATACTGTTTTTTTGTGATTTTTTTTTTTTTTAATTTCAGATATAGCCAAGCTGATGCCCTTAAGTATGTGGGCATTGAAAGAGAAATGGAAATCCCTTGACACCAGCTACCTCTTCTTTTAAACAAACAGCTGCCTTATCTTTGGGAATTTCTAGTACTGTGGGCAATTTTAGAAAAATAAAAATGATGCAATTTGAAATTCTGTATTTGCAAAGTACTGTAACAGTAATTTATAGTAACAAATTTTAAAAAACCAACTTTTTATTGCCTTCTCACCAGCTGCGAAGTGTTTTGTACCTATGAACTTTTGCAATAATGTGATGTGGTACATTTTTCAACCTTGAATAAAGGATACTTGAACTTCTTCATTTTTACTGGAATTGAGTTGGAAATTTTGCGTCAGCCCCTTGAGAAAACAATGTGAATTTAACCTTTAACTTCTGTGCAAAGGCAGCTCCATACTTGTCTCCTTCTGTTACTGTTACTTTGGGTCACGTTTAGGATCAGGGTGAAGGCGGAAACAGCGTAGATGTCCGTCAGGTCTTGCAGCTTCTCAGCTCCCTTCCCATGCAGCTACATCCATGTTCTCTGGAGTAATGGCTGCAGCCCAGAAACTCCTACAATTGCTAGAGTCACTGTGATTTCTATGACAAACCCTACTTTCAAGACAAAGCTGTGGTACAAGGTGCCCTTGCTGTGGCTTCTCTGAGGCACCAAACTGAATGATGAATACAACAGTAATTACACATATATTAAAAAGTTAGGAGATGCAGAAGATAAATGTATAGTTTTCATCTAGAAGCATTTAGATTGCAGCTAGATGTCTGTACAGGGTGACCACATTTATTTCTTACTTGCTAGCAGATTGTGAACTCTGCAGCCACTTACAAAGTAGAACACATTGCTCTGGTCAAATCAGCTGGAGTGGGAGGCAGGCACATGGTGGCATTATTGCCAAACTGAGTCCATGGAATCCTGTCCACAGTGACCATTTACCTGCTGCACTAAGGGGACTCCAAGCCTGGGGCTGACTTCAGCTCTTCCTGCTTCCACACTCCATGTATACAGCAGGCAGCTGCTACATGCCCTCTGCCCTGGTGGTGGCCCAAGTAAGAACTAAGAGCTCATGAGGAAAAGAACAGTTCAAAAGTAAAAACCTGATTCTCTCCCTTCTCAGGCAGAGCACAGGTCCTGGTCTGAAGCTGGAAGCACAGAACACAAACCACTGCTTTAACCAGCCCAGAGCTTTGAAAGGCAGCTCAGAGCAGGTGATTTCTGGCCTTCCATCTAAGGAATTCAGGCTGCTTCTTTGTCATCATAGCACACACATCCTGCTAAAGAAATGTATTAGCCCTGAACTTTCTGCAAGAAGGGTTTACAAAAACAAAACAGCATCTTTGGAAAAAAAAAATTTAAGATGCATCACCAGCTCCACTCTTCTAAATTTCCAAAGGCAACTTTGAAACTGAGCAAGATGCTTCTATTGCCCCTAGTGGCAGTCTTTAGCTCTTTCAGAACAGAAATAGTAAGCATAAAAAAATCTCAAGTGCAGATGACACCCTCTCTCAGTACTGCTCCACAGTATTGTTTTTAAACCCCGAGTTCAACTGTAACCATCAGTTTCCCTCAAGAGAGAAACAACACAAAACCTGGTTCCTTTCCTGTGAGAAGAAGCACTGAACAAATCACAATTTCCATAAAGGAAAATGGAAATGGCTACAGGAAAGGAAAAAATGGCAAAAATGGAAAAAAAAAGGAAAATGGCTACAGAAGTTCTTTTCACAATCAAGATTAGAAAATACAGATTACCAAAAATGAGACCTGTGAGGATGTCAGCATTTTGTTTGCAGCATATGGAAAGCCAATACTCATTTCATAAAATGTGAGAATGAAATGAGGCCTGGTCAATCAAGGTATGTGTAGTAACACTTGAAAGTATTTTAATTCCCATCACAGGCTGCATTTAACGGGAATTGTTTTTCAGGAACACACTCAATTTTCTGCTCCAGTCAAAAAAATGGGCAGCCTAAACCTCCTTTATTCTAGGCAGCATTTATGCAAGTGTGATGCACTTAACAGCACAATGAGCAATATTAAAACCAGTTCCAATTTCAGATGACCAAGCATTGCCACATATATTCTGACTATTTTCTGTTCTGCATTATCTTGTGAAATCATCACCAATTTTTTTTTATTTTCAAAGCACAGACATTTCCTCTTCAGAAAGAAATAACATGCACAGATAATGATAGATGACAGTATCTTCAGAGAACAAAATGTTCTTAAAGCACCAAAAAATGGGGAGGAAAAGCAAAACAAATTTCTAATAGCTTTCATAACCATTATACCTTTTATTTACATTTAGAAAGATAAGTCATGAAACTTAATAAAACCAAATGCAACTTGTACAGAAATCTTTTAAATTTTTTTTTATTATTTATCACACATTAAAAAATGAAACACACTATACAAATGGTTTTTCATAGCAGATTACACATGGGTCCATTCAGACTCGCTCTTCAAGTGCTGCCAACATGTATAAGTGCTGCCTGTGATGGCAGCTGTTTATCATATAGCCAATGTATTGATTTAAATGCAGTAGCATGCAACCCTTAAACGAGAAGGGTCTGATTCCTTTCTGTTCTTAAATTAGGTTAAATGGCATTGGTGTCCATATTTACATACTTGAAATGTATCAATCCTGAGCAGTTCTGATGTAAATATGAGACTGGCTGATGGAGTCCTGGTCTCAGTCATTAAAAAGGGAGGTCCAAATGGCAGCAGGGTGGCTGCTATGAAGTTCTGTCACTTTCATTCTTTCCATCACATACCTACTTGCCGAGTGTCACACAGTCAGGTAATTGCTAGTAAAAATGCTAAGCCAAGTAACTGTAGGTGTCCTTCTCACCATCTACACGTTCCAAGTATTCCTTCTCAATGAGGATGTCAATGCATTTCTGTGGGAGGAACACAACAAAGGTAAATGGTGGGACACGGACATAAAAGCCCTCTCTGGGGTTGCTCCAAACTTCGATTTTGACCCCTGAGGGAGTTCCCTGCCAAGCAGAGGACGGGAATAGGCAAAGGACACAAACCACAGCAGTTCACTCTCCTCTTTCTGACCACATCCAAGCAGAAGGCTTTGCTAATCCACTAAACTGAATTACACTTACTGGGTGCCATTCCAGCGGTGTGACTGAGAGATCACCAGTATGCTGAGCAACTTCATAGTAAGAGAGCAAATAAAGAATTACACTAAGATGCAGAGAGCTCACTTAAGGTCACGAACGACAGCAGCAGAAGTGAGGAGCTGCCTGTGCCACTGCCCAGCACTGGTGCCAGTTTATGCAACCACTCTCACTGCCTGTCCTTTGCCCCACCTAGCCCTTGGTTGTGGATCTAAAAACTGCTGCTAAAAACTATTTAAGCTCACTTAAATATAATTATGAGTAAATAATTAAATACAATGCCCCCCTCCACAACATTTTTAAAGGAAAGCAGGAAACTCTTTTATCAAGCTAACCCCAAGGCTGACTGTAATCCCACAACTGGGAGAGCAGGAGCAAAAGGTAAGCCTGGATCAAGGGCTATGGTAAGATGACATTGATGTGAAAAAATGCAATCCAGCTACTATTTTACCACCACTGCCAACAATGGGAAACATGGATGTTACCCTAAGAGAAATGCAGTATTTCTGGTTAAAATATTTCCTGCTTACAACTCAAAAAATCTGTCCTTGCCCATCCCATCTCCTTAGCTTTCCTTTTTAATTCAGAAGCATGGATTTTGTCTGTGTATATATCCTCCTCACCTCCTAGAATCCAGGTTCAGAGATGTGGGTCTCACATACCTTAATTACAGGAACTCGTGGCTTGAACCTTGAGGACAGCTGTGTTAGCACTTCTCCAAGCAGTTGCTGGTGTTTTAGAACCTTCCTCATTTTCATGATTCTCACAATAGCAGCCTGCACAGCAAAGTTGGGAAGGTGTGTTTAGGAGGAAAGTACTTGTCCCTTTGTGTAAAGCTATTTAACTCCTCTAGATCATGTTTGCCTGTGCAGAAGCACCACCACAACCAACCTGAGCACCAGAAGGGGAGAAGCCTGCCCACGACTGTCAACTACTCACACAGACTTCACTTCAGAACTCAAAGTCTCCACAGCACACAGTCATCAAAAATGGTATTGACACATGAATTCTTAGAACTGTGCTTACAATCAGTCAGTTGTAATAATAACAGCACCAACTGGTAACAAGAGCCAAACAAAACTACTTGTGTAGCAAAAAGCCTTCTTTATATATTTAACCTTACTGTGACACTGTCTTGTTCCTTTATTTCCTTCCCCCACCTCTCAAGTGTATTCGAAATGAACTGACATAAAACCACTGTTAATTTCATACTACCTGGGTATTACTATTTTTTTATTATTCAGTTTTCACCCAGGACAAGGTCTGGTGAACATGTGCACCCAAGGAACCCAAACACTCCTCAACATCAGGTTAGAACAAATGTGAAGAACACATCCTGCCTGTAGAAATGCCTTCCTCCAGTTTCTACTACAGACTCCAATCACTTTTAACAATATTTTTAAATACATTTTTTGAACTCTAATGTAATGCAGTGCAATGGCATGTTGTCTTCTAATAAAAATTAGGAAAACCCTATAGTAAGCTTCATTAAATGATTACAAAGTTGTGATTCTGAATTCATGACAGCATTCTGCAGAAAAAAACTCACCTGAATCAGTAGTTTCCTATCTTCTTCTATATTTTTGTGTGTAGTTTCTTGCTCCTGCTTCTGTTCAGTCTTCATTGGCACATTGATGTTTACCCTTAATTTTTTGCTGTAAAGAAAAGCAGAAGTTAATGAACAATTAGACTGTTTAAAAAACTAAGAAACACAGAAAAAACTCCAAACAAAACCCAACTCCAAAATAAAAGCCACACCACCATAATTACTTTACAACAACAGAATACTCTGGCTCTTCTGAAAACTTTAGACACTCTTATTCAAGTTTAAAAAAATTAAAATAAAAATAAAGAATGCCCACAACCAACCAATGAAACAAAATACCTTTCTGCTGGGTGTCTGTGTATTTCACGGCTTACTGAATCCATCCTAGTGATCTGTGTAACTAGCACTGTACAGTTACACTGTATTCAAAACATTTCTGTGTGTAGTAAGAAGCTTTGAGTCAGTGAAGGGAACAAAGGAAGTCAATGGAAACAGAATCACCTTTCTGACTTACAGACTTGGATTCTGACCATAATATGGAGAAATCAATTTGTTTTGTAGAACTGAGCTCTGCCTTTGTCTCACATGCTCCCTGGCACTGATGGCTGTGCTGAGGTGAGCCCACTACCACACATGGCCACTCAAGACAAGGTCCTGTGTCACAAGTAGGGAGCAAACCTCAGCATCAGAGCACTATGAAGCACAGGGCTCTGCTCAGCCTGTTAGCTGCACTAGGGAGAGGATCTGTTACTTAGCACAGTGGTCTCCATTATAAACTGGGAACAGCTGCTGCACAATGCAGCAACACTGAGCTGTTTCCATCACTCCATGAATGCAACAGACCATGAATTCTCAAACCTTTAATTTGGTAAAGGGGGATAGAAAGCAGATAAGGGGTGAAGTACAAGGAAAGATTTTAAAATGTTTCTTTCACCTGAGATCTTATCTTTGGGAAGTACTGAACTCCTCACTGAACTGATGTGTGTTTATATCTACGCTCTGGTAAGCACGATAAAAAGTACCACAGTGCTGTAAACAGCTTAAAATACTCAACTGTTTAAAGTAAGTAATAAAATGTACTGAAAATTGTGTTTATTAAGTCTTCAAATCACTGTATACTCTGTGGTTATAAAACGATAACCTAACTTCTGTTAGCAGTAGTGGATGAACATTTATGCCTTTGACCTTTGCTGCTCACTGACACTACTGTAACCTTATAAAATAACATGGATTTTGCCGAGTGCATGCGAGTAATACCTTGGCAAAATGGCAGCACTTGAATCAATTATTCAAGAATTAGAAAAGAATCGAGGAACAAAAAGGACATATGTCAGGCCTTTATTTTATGACTTTATGACAAAGTCAGAGTCAAAGAGCTGAAATCACACCCATCCCCCACCACTCACCAGCCCTCTCCCTTAACACTCGTACACATTAGATCTACATTTGAATTGGCACTTGAACCCTAAAGCTTTCAATCCCAAGTATATTGGGTTTCACCCAGATTTTGAAAGCAGAGGAACATGCTACCCAGTACATCTAAGTGATGTATGCTGCTTACTTTTTGTAACCAAGATACAGTTTTATTAAAGTATCTGGTTTTAACTCCACTTCATCAACATTTGCATTTTCATCTTCCAGAACCTGCAATAAATAAACAAACAAATAAATAAATAGTCTAACATATTTCACTGTATGTTAAGCAGGTTATAAGAAAGCAAGAGTACTTACAAGCAATTTTGATTTCAACAGGATCTGTAGAACTTGTGCCAAGATATCCTACAAAATTATAGAAAACATTATCAGCACAGATAGACAGCACCTTTATCTAACTTAAAAACTTGAACAAGAGTGCACATATTTAGACTAAGAACTAATGAGTGCAGAACACTGCAAAATGAGGGGGCAAAAAAAAGCAGTAAAAACATAAAAAACATAGTTCACAGAAATAAAACAATGTTCTTTTTGGGTGTTATGATATATACCCCTTGTGGTTGGTGAAATATCATAAAATTCTCAAGAAATACTAATTCCAAACAGGAGATCTTTCTAGTTGCTGCTTAAGGAACTATTTTGCAAGCAGATTTATATGCCTAAGAAATAATTTTTCCCAAACCATGCAAATATATATACCATGGCAGGCTTAAACTTCTGAAAGCAAGCACTCCCTGCTTTCTGATTAACATCTTTTTAACTGGGATCTGTTCAGGTTGCTGTTGCTGGTTGGTCACCCAGAAGGCTACTGGCAATATTCTGTGCAGGCCTGCAAAGCTGCTATTTTACCACAGTCTGTAATAAATGGCAACCCCCTAAGACTTCTGGGTTAGCTGTAATCTATCACCAACAATAACTTTTTAGATACGCATATCCAGAAGTAAAGATCCTACTGAATAAGAATAATTAACTTTCCAGAAGTCAGAGCAGGCTTGATTCAAATTCATTACTAAAGGTCAAATAAATGCCATAAGTCTTGCTTCAAAAGAAAAGGAGGGAACCTTTTCCACAGGAGAGAGCCAATGAACTGCAGATTTACTATGTTCATGTAAAAAAGCCTTGAGATAAAAAGAATGACAGATGCATGGATCAGTCATTTAGGGAAAATGCTGTTTTTGCTAGAATGTTGCATTTTAATATTAAAATGTATGCATTGAAACACTGAAAACTTCTACCCAGAGCTCAGCAGGATGGCTAGACAATTCAGTCCAGTCATGAACAGGAATGTACATGCACTAAGATTTATCAGAACACCAGGCAGTTATGATTATAGGAAAGTAAACCAGGAAAGTGAATTGACCAAGAATAGAGCACATCTGTCTCCTTTGGGACAGAAACTGATTCTGGCTCCAAGCATGTGTAATCCAAATTTCTTATAATAGCAGGAAGAGCCCTGAAGACCAAAACACTTCACACTCACAAGAGTGTGGTAAAACGTGCAAAGTCACTACCATTTTTATTTGAGTACTGTCTGTCAGCTGCTGCACAGTGTAGGCATCTTCTGTGTTGTACTGCAGTAAAATCGCCATCTGGAATGTGGATGCCTGACAGATCCAAAAACAGAGAACAGAGGGGAGAGGGGGGAAATCAGAAAATGAGAACTTACAAACACTTTCTGAATTTGAACAGCCTGAAATTAATCAGTTAAACACATACACTGGAATATTTGGACAACAGAGAATACCCAAGTGGTGCTAATAAAAAAAAAGAATCAAATGTTGCTTTTACAACCAGAACTCCCCCTTCCAGCATTATCTAAACATAAACCTCAGGATTAGAATCATTTAGCTTGATTCAGACACTTCATTAAATCTTCTATTATGGTATAAAAGCGTTATCCTTCTACTTGCTAATATAGTTTTAAATTGTTTTCCTCTGTCACTCCAACTCTTACCCATTTAATCTTCATTAAACCCAACACAGACTGCTGAATTCATCCTCACAACCCTCCCAGCTCCAGCAGAATAATGAAACCAGATTTATACACCAAGAAGCTATCAGTGGCTTATCCATGTTTATCACCATTGGGTTAATGTACGTTGATGACAAGGTCAAAGTCTGACATTATCTTGTTTCTTCTCACTGTTGTGAACTCCCCGTCCCATCTACTTTTTTAGAGAAAGCAGATGGGAAAGAATAAGCAGCATGAGATCCTAGGCAAAAAGGTTGTATTTGTCTCGCAAAATGCATTTCAACAACCTGTTTAAACCATAGGCAATGTGTTCCATTTCCTAAGTCAATTTTCTTTTAAACGCAGATCTTTAGTATCAGTACAGTAAATAAAATAAACGTACAATAAAGGTTCTACTGGCTGCATCCAGTCCTCTGAATACAACCATCACCAAGTGCTTCTATTGGTATGACTTGTCC
Source organism: Leptocoma aspasia (assembly GCA_013399835.1). Taxonomy (NCBI): domain Eukaryota; kingdom Metazoa; phylum Chordata; class Aves; order Passeriformes; family Nectariniidae; genus Leptocoma; species Leptocoma aspasia. The sequence goes on from VXAX01000752.1 coordinate 122,578, forward strand.
TTACCTGTAATGTGTATCTGTTTTTGAAACAGTTGGTAACCAATTCCCCTTTCGACAGCTGGTACAACCATGTTAATTTTCTTCCACTGTGACGACTGGCATAAAATGCAGTAAATCTCTGATAGCTCCGTTCTAACTGTATAAAAACATCAGTAATAAATAAATAAATGAATATTATTTACCTTCATTTACTGTTACTAGAACATGTCATGGAAGCAACAGGGGATCATCAAATCTGACCACCCTCAACCACTATGTTGTCTAAATAACACAAACAGAAACTCAAAGTATTCAAATTTGGCAGACTGGATGAAAAATTTCCCTCTGTTATGAGTTTCCCCTTTAGAGTATAATTAACTGTACAAATGTAAATAGGCATTTAAGGTTCATCTTCCTTTTAGGATACATTAAACATGGCTAGAAAAGCGATTTGTTTTAACCACCTTCATCCTCAAGGTAACAGCATTAAACTTATTTCTCATGTTAAATATTAATGTCTTGTCTTTTCTGGATAAGCACTCAGCAGAAAACTGATGATTATAATATCTAAATATTTTACTGGGCAAAGCTGAAGCAATAGTATGAAGAAGTTTCTTAAGTATACCTAGAAAAATGCACTAACAAAGATTTGCTTTAGTTGCTGTTGAATGTTTTGAAGAAAGATTCGTTAAACAAGGAGTTTTCATCAAAAAGATATGAAAACATGGATTTCACACAGTTCCCTCCTACTACCTTACTCAATTATCTTTTTCCAAATATCCTCAGGCCAAATAGGCAAATACCAGAGACATGTATGGTCCTCTCTGATACACAACAGAACAGGAGACACCAGCCTTGTAAAATAAATTTCTCTCACGATCATTCCATGCTCAGATGAATCAAGTGCAAGTGCCTCACCTCAGATGGCAGAGCAAACGTGCAGGACTGCTGGAACGGCCATGACCCAGAACTCAGCACCTGGATGCTGAAATCCACTGAAAGGAAGGTGAAGAGGATGAGCTGCATTATCCCACTTTCTCCTAACCCCCTCTTCAAACACAGTCCCAGTTCCAACACAGAAATGGTTCTGGACTCATGGTCAAACTAACATGGTAAAAAATCCTTAAGCACTGTTTTGTTTTTGTCAGAGCATAACCAAAGCTATTAATGAGAGATGTCACTGCAGTTGGAAAGCTTTAGATTTACTGTTATGGGCACTCAATCTTCTCTTACTTGGAGAAGTTACTACTCTGTTTCTATCCCTACAATCAGTTTCTCTTTTAACACAGAAGTGTGAAAATTTTAAGTGTTCATCATCACTCCACAGTACACAACTGTAAGAACAGACCTTTCACACCTATACTTGTAAGGCATTTTGGTCAAGTCAAGTACGAATAATACAAAAACCAAGTAAAATTTAAGCCTGACAAGACACAACTCTAATTGTAATCCAAGAAATAATTACCAATTTCTTGACAGAATTTGGTTCGACGTGCTTCAATTGAAAAGAAAAGTATAAAAAGGTGATAGTGGCACCCAACAGCCTGTAACACGATACACTTTAATCCTTAATACTTCCACATAAGTCTAAGTATTAAACAGTAAAAAACCAAAACTGTTTAAAGAAAAACATCTCTCCCATCAAACATAAAAAACAGAAAAAAAGACAAGCATTAAGTATTCAACTTAATTTACTTATGTGCCTAAATGTGAGCTGCAAAATCAGGAGGCGGCTACTCACAAAATAAATAAAGAGCTACTAGAAGACAAAGAACAGACCTAAAATTTAAAGACCTAATTTAAACATCTTAGCTATCATGGTCAGACGAACACTAACTCTAATTTGTGGCAGTATGAATAAGTCAAGTATTTCCCTCACACACTTAGTTCTGCAGAAATAAGAGGAAACTATACTATGCAACAGTAACTTAGGTGAAGGTATTACTTACAATCTAATGGTTCTGAATTGGTCAGGTGCTTTTTAAATTGCTCATTCAAATCCTTGCTTACACCAATATCTTGGAACATCCGCTGCAACTTGGAGGTATACTCAAAACCACAAGCTTGCTGTATTTTAAAAGCACAGATACATCAGCAAGACACATTTTTGACATTGGATAATGACAAGAACAAAGTGTTGGAACTTATTTCCTTAACAGAAGACGTACAAACCCTATTTCCCTTACTCAAAGTGCTGATCCCCCTTGGAATATGAGCTTTAACTGTCATTGAAAATTGAAGAAAATTTTGTTCAAAAATTAAGCAAAACACAGTGAAACAGACTACTCGAAGAGTAGTTGATTGTATTTTGCTAACTCTCCATAAATATTGGTTAACAAAATTAAGCAACTTTTCAGAACTCATTCCCTTGAATAATTAAATCCATGTCATTCATTTGGTTAAGAATTAAGCTTAGCTCCATCAGGCAGACATGCACTAGAAGTTCCTATGATTAAAAAAAAAAGCTCAGAAAAAAAGACCTAGGTTGTATATAACTATTTAAAATACCACGACCTGTGTATTTTTCTGTGCATAAAATAGACAGATGAAAGGACGTACATCGATGCTTTCCAAAACAGTGTGAGGACCTGCAAGGCAGTAGAACATAGCATAGTCATGGAATACTCACTTTTAGTTTGGAGATCATGCTTGCCTCAGCATCATCACTAGCACTGTTTTGATGCACAAGTCTCTTTGCCAGCATTTTAGCATAGAATTTTTGAAACACATCTTTATCCTCAATGTACTTGAAGACAACCATCTGGAAAAGCCATGATAATTTGGAAGGAAAAAATATTTAAACATTTGTCTTGAAAAAGCTGTAGCAGGCAATTACTTAATTTGCACCTAAATTTTAAAGAATGAGGGGTTTGTTTGGCTTTTTTGGGGGAGGGTGGAGGGACTACTGGTGTGTGTTTTCTTTAAATATGGATGCTATTTTAAAACAAGAACTGTATATTCCACATGTAGAGCATATTATATATACGTGGATATATAATGATATAAAAAGATGTTGTGGAAATTATATATTTTATATGCATATACAGATTAAGTAAAAGCATAGCTTCAATATAGTCACTTTAAATCTGCTGTAAAGGGTTTTTTAATAAGCAAAATAAAATAATTTTTATATTTTATATGTATTTACAGACATCTTACCACTTGATTGAGTGTATCTTCCAATTCTGCTTCTTCTGGATTCTTTGAGCTGCAATTAAAGAAGTGCATTTTTAATGAGTCCAAAGTGGCAGAATTAAACCAACATATGGATGCATAGGGAAGCTCCAGAACTAAAAGAATGCAAATTTGAGTAGTTCTGGGATCACAGGATCTTCAAAGAAGAAACACGGTAATGAAGTGAACAGTTTACTGCTCCACCTGTCAGCAATTCTGAAGTTCCCAAATCTCACAGGTTGAAGTCCTGGACCATGACTTGCTTGGGACTTGCTGGTAGCCTGGTACTTCTCAGGATTTATGAACTTAAACACGGACCTCTCTCTTCCTGCTGCTAAATGCTATCTTTATTTCTTATCTTAGAGAGTACAGTGAGAAAAAAGCAGCCCACAGAGCTGGGACTTGACTGTGCTCAGGTGGCACAACACTGTCTTCCTCCATCTCATCCACCAGGCAAACCCCAAACCTACCCTGCACACAGTCAGTACTTGTAAAGAAGAAAATAAACCCTTTGCTGAATGAAGGAGGAAATGGGAAAGGGAAAAGTGAGCAAGTTCTCCCATTTTTGGGTTGTTTGGTGGTGGCTTTTTTTCCTCTGCCAAAACAACTAGGTATGTTGTCAGGGACAAAACTCACACCAATCCAGTATGAACTGAACAGATACCAACCCAGCATATGAGCTACTGAATCATTTAAAGTCAAATACCTTGAATTAAAATATGAACTATAAAAGGTTAGAAAGCAGTTTTTGTCCTCGTCAATTTCTGCACAGATGGAAGATGTTACAGAAAAAACAACAGGAGGAAAGCAACAGTTTTAATGGAAAAAGGGAATGTACATCTCTTTACAACATACGACCCAATTTAAGTTTTTCAGTGTAAAAAACCCTAGCTAAAACCCCTCCAGTTTTACTGAAAAACAAAATCTTAAGACTCCTATAAGGCAAGGAGGTTCTTCCTTAAAAAGAAAAGCAAACAACACAACCTTTAGGAATCATCCTACTGAAATTTTTGTATCCAGAATTTGATACAATTAATTTCTTGCAAATTGAAATTCTGTTTCTGAAGACAGTATAAAACTTCATAGGCTAAAACCTTTTAAAATAAAAGCCAACATGAAATAATAATTTGTTTTTTAAGACATACCTTTTCTTTAGTAAAGAGTCACAGTATCGTGCCAGTAGCTCTGGGGATTTACTGGATGATTGAGCCATTTTCGTCACTGCATTATTATTTATAAATCGACCACAAGCCTATAAATCACAAATGACAGTGAAATTTTGGGAGATAATTTTTTTTATTTTGCATGGAAATAAAAAACAAGTCCAGCATCTGCCACTGCATGCACTTACTTTGTCTAGTGCAGCCACGAAACCAGCATCATTGTTGAATGCAGACATGACTAAAGCGTTGTATTTCTTATGGACATCCAACACTGTCTGTACATACATTTTTGGATCCTGCAATAAGGAGAAACTGGATTTTGCTACCTGTTGACTTTCTGCTTTCTACTTCCTCCAAAATGGAGCTATTCGCTGGCCCAAGAAAATTCGTGTGGGGAAAGTCTATGAAGTATTAGAAATATTTTAAAGGTAAACCAGTACCCAGAGTAGTTCAGGTCCCGTGTCCAGGACTGACTGACGTTACTGCAAGCTTTCATTTACAGCAACCAGAGTGCAGAGTGTACCAAATTACACAAAAGACAACAAAGTATTTACTCAACCACTGCAAACATTCAAAGACAAACTTACTTCAAGTCACACAGAGAGAGCTGGACAATCATAAAATGGCAGCTGCTATAGAGGAAAATCTCTGTAGTAAGAATGTGACTGGTGTATATGCAGTAGGCACAACAGTACAGACATCTCAGTCATTGGTAGTTCTTAAAAATTGCCTGCTCAGCACCCAGTGGCAGCCTGTCCTAGGTTACAATATAAAGATGAATTCTATCACCATCTTCATGAGCTGTTGAAACCAGGAGGGGCAGTGTTTTTCCTTGCCTCCTTCCCCTGGACTATCTCCTGTTAATGGCCCCATCAATACCTTGCAGGGTAACTCAGAGAGAACTCCCTCTGGGAGCCATTTCTGTTTAATGGGTAATCAAGGACCCATGACTCACAGAATGGTATCAGCCCAATGGGAGATGCTCCGCCCAGAGGGGAAGAGCTAAGCATCCCCACCTAAATATAATCTGGGGTTTGGGACAGAACAAGCAGCCCTTAACCACTGGTTTCCAGAGGACAAGAGCTGCCAGACCTTTTCTACAGAATTACTACTTCAACAAGACCATTTCATCCAGACTGCTACCACCACCCTAACTAGTGGGGTGTCAGGCTGTATTCTGACTCTTGTCAGTGGTTTTCTTTTGTACCATTGCACGTATTTTATTTTTTCTCTTTCTTATTAAGTTGTATTTCTGACTTAGAGTCTCTCACTAGTTTTGCTTTCAAACCAGAACACAGCCAAATGCCAATAAACATCAAGCTTACTGTACTCAGACTGTGTTCTTTGTGCAGTTACTGATCTTTGCTTCTCAAAGATGGAGTGGAGTCAAGGAGCAGGGACAATGATGGGAAAGTAAATCATAAGGCACACAGGACAGCTACCACTCAACAGACTAAAAAAGGCTGGAAGTCTTCAATTTGGAGATCAGGTGGTCTTCTTGGCAAGAAGTGGCCGAAAATCGTCAGGTTTTTATCAGGATCCTGAAAAACATTTCTTATTGCCACTGAAGACAAACACAGACTACCACGGAGCAATCTAATGCCATGCTTGAGACAAAGAACTGAGATTACTGAGAACTTCTGAGATAAGGAATGCAAGGGGATCTGAAGGACATTCAGAAAAGTATTGATTACAAGGACTTTAAAAAAAAAAAAAATCAAAGGCACAAAAACCACCCAATCTTCTGACTGAAAAGCAGTCTTCTTACTACAGTTAACAGAGACTAGAACACAACTCCTTCTGCAGTAACAATCTAAAGTAGGTGAAATGAGTCAGGCTGGTATGACTATTTCTCTGCACTGACTACAGAGAAACTGAGAAGCATTTGTTCAGCTGATTATCTGTTTAAACACTGTACAGGTAAATGAAGCTGGGAAGAATCAATCCTGCCTAAGGGTTTGTTTGTCCTCCTGACAGAGGACACAAGGATTATCGATGAACAGTGATATGATGATATGTGATACATCATGATATGATACAGTGGTGTGAGGGACATTGCAAGAAAAGGCAAGATGGTTCCCAAGGGAAACAGCCAGAGATACCGCTATGAAAATGAAGAACAGATGTGTGGAATAAGGAACAAAAGAGAAAGATTAGGAAATAAGAAAAAGTGTCAGAGGCAGGAAGAGTTTTGTAAATGGTTGGAGTCAACTAATACATACAAATCTTGGACCTCCCCTCTCTGAAAGATTAAATAATTCCTGCAGAAAGAGCTTTCATTTTTTTCTGGCCTAGTTCTTCAAGGCCTAAACAGAAAAAAAGCTCAAGAGTGATGACCACTAGAGGGATGTGCCAAGCACGGAGCAGATCGGATTTCAAAATTTATGGAGACATCTACAAATGAAACTGAAGATTCCTGCACTTGTTTCATGATTGCTTTATGATTCATAAAAGAGCAACACTGCTAAAAAGCTATGCACTTAAAACTATAGATGTGAACAACAGACACTACAACCTTCAATACAGATTACTACTTTAGTATGAAGCTATTTCAAGAACTTCTCAGGAAAGCAACAAGTTAAAATAAACTTTGTCAAAAATCAAAGTTAATCACAAAATCATAGTGTATCGTGAGTTGGAAGGGACCCACAAGGATTATCAAAGTCCAACCCCCGACTCTGCACAGGACATGCTGAGACTCACACTGATGATGTTATTATCAGTGACAATGCCTGAGAGCATTGTCCTAGTACTTCTTGAATCCCACTTTAAGTAAAATTTACCAGAATCTATATTCTATCCTGATCTTGCTTTGTGCAGTGTTTCATTCTTTCTTTTCCCCTGGAAAACATCATATTGTCTATAGACAAGAAGATCAGCAAAGTATTTAAACAACTTCATGTTGCCAAGATACAACCCTAATCAATACAAAACTAAGTTTGAAATTACAATTATGGGATAAAAATCAAAAAGCAGCCCTTCCAAAGACTTGATATTGTGACCTTTCCAACCATTTCAGTTCCTTCTTCTATTTCTCATGCTTTTCCAAACAGAAAAAAGACATTATCAAAAATCTCAAACCAACAGAAACTTTCTCTAGATAGTCCCATCCAAGTCAGAACTGCATAAGATGATGAAATAAAATACAGCTGACTGGAGACAATGCTTCTTGAAACAGTGGACTTTCAGGTGTACTTGTATTGTAAGTGTTCGGTGCTATATTTACACAGCCAGCTTTCCAAGCAGCATGACATCCTGACAGAGAGCAAAATCTCACAAGGAAACTCACCCTCCCCCTCAAACAAATGAAAACAAAAAAACCACCCCAAAGATCCCCAAAATTTAAAGAGTAGAAACAGAGTGACGTAAGTTTTGTTTTAAGCCTACCAACATTTGAGAATTGCCAAGTCCTTACAAATAAAATTAGTAAGAGGGAAAACAAGCAAACTGGAAGAATCATCAGGAAGCATTCACTATCCTCTAGTGTAAAAGTGGCAGCAACCACACAGAGACTTGTTTTGATGGGATACTTGCATTTAGTGCAGCTTCTCCACATTTCTCAATTGCAGCTAGACCCTGATTATGAATGTGCGTTTCCAAAAGTTTTTTCAGCTCTCCAAGGCCATCCTGGATTCGGGATACAAGGTTATACATGCGACCCAAGTCTGTGAAAGACAAGAAAAAGGAAAGCTAACATCTCCCATCTGTACTGGCTATTACTTCAATTTCTCATTTAGAAGTTGTCAATAGGAGCTAAACATCCATTGTCAACAAAAACACACATGCAACTGCTCCTGTAAAAAGCCAGAAAAAAACGACAGTAAACGACTATACAGTACCGTAAACCTTTGCACTCAACTGGAAAGCTAACACTAGTCAAAGAGAAAACAATCTGTTACATTAGGATCTATTTTTTACCTTCACAATGCAACAAATCTCAAGAATAAAAACCCACCATTTGAATGGTAGAAAATTTACTTCTGATTTTTAGTTTTCACAGGTTTAAAGCAACGATTTAAAAATGGTGCTAAACTTCTCTTAAGTAACATTTTGAGGTGCTGCCATGAATTTGAGACTCTTATTAATGTGACTGCTGGCTGTGCTACAAGTACAACACTTTCCAGCTGACCACTGTCCTTTAAATCTTATTCTGAACAGGTCAGTTCTCAGAGATCTAACATTACTTGCAGCGCTTTGCATAGCAACACTTGTACTTTGGGCAAGCATCAGTGGTAACAGCTGGAAATTTAAGGCAAAATGTTATGTATTAATATGACCTTAGCAGATAAATTGAAACATTATAAATTAAATTTCCTTCAATAAAGCACTGTCAGTAAAAGACATCTCTTTTAAAAAAACAACTTTAAGTGACTGATTACCAGTAGAAATAATTGTATTTGGAAGAAAAAAGAGGTTCTGAAAGGCATTACAATAGAACTAATGAAGGTAAAACTGCATGTCATTTCACATATGTTAAGGCTTCATATTAAAATCTCACCAGTTTTCAGCCAAGACTTTCCAAATCAATTAGCAATTTTGTAAAGTCTAACACTGAAGAGCATTTTGGTTTTTATTATTTAGTTTCAACAGGATAGATTTGCTTTGTATTTTCTGAGAGCAGAACTCCTAAAAAAAAAAAACAAACCAAACTTTGACTTGGCCATAAACCAGGTCCACAAACTACCAGTCACCTCTTGCAATCTTGCCTTCACTGAACAGGCACTCCAGTAAAACAGTAAACAATCAGATTATTTACTGTAAACTAAGGAGGATATTTTACCATATCTAAAGGCTGACAGCTGCATCAAGCCCTTCTAAAGTGCAAGGACTTCTCTGAAGGGCTTGTGAGCAATTTATTACCACCAGAGGGTTATCAGATTAAACAAAACAGAGCAATCAATGAGCTGGTGCTTTACCTAACTCTGAAATACAACATATAGAGTTGGATGCCTTCTAATATGGAAGGCATGACATTTCAGTTCAGTTAGATTTCTGTATAACACTTTCCTTAGAATTTTGTCAAGCTTAAATTTTCAGATTTGAAAATGAAACTTTTTTTTCTGTCTGTGAAAAACCATGATTGTAACCTGATGTTAACTTTTACAAGAACATAAGAATACCCTAAGGAACTTTAGAAAAAGGTAGGAAAATAATGCCATGCATACATTGTATGCCATGCATATTGTATGCATGCAAAATAATGCATGCATACAATAAGCTGCTGCTGTATCTACCCACAAATGAGTGTCCGCAGGCTGGTTTACCAGGATGTCTGTGTTAGGTGAAATAAGGAAGAGATGCTACAAAGTCTCATGGAAGATCTGCATAGTAACTCCGCCTACATCATTAGAGCCTTCTCCCAATAAAATCAATTGCTTCCTACAGGTATCATACTGATGTGAGTATGTAACACATGAGGAATGTGTCCCACAACCTTTATAACCAGTTTATGCGTTAGTTGCAACAGACTAGAGACTAAAAAGTTACAGAACACCAACAGGAGTGGCCTCTAATATGGTATTCTCAAATACAGTTTGAATGGAAGGACCTCAAAACCAGTGTACTTTCAAGAGCAAAGCAATAAATATTTTAATCAAGAGCAACCTTTTATTGTAAGTTTAGGATAGTCTACCAAATGCTATGTTAGTATATCACAAATTTATTACTGAAAATAAATTTTCTAATCTGGAAACTTCATGAATCTTAAAAAGGGCAAGGGAACTGCTACAATTTCCGTAAGTGAAGCCTGATAACAGAAGAGACCATATTTTGAAAAAGAAAAAAAATCAAGCCTTTTTAAAAAAAGTCTGGTTAATCTTAGAAATAATCCACATGAAAGTAAACCCAAAGTTACATAACTAGACAGTGCCCAAGACACAAGATACTTCTTTTCTTTTTTACCCTGACAAACTTAAGGAATTGCATCACTATGGTGACTGTACTAAGGGCTCACATAACCCATGAGTTTGATAAAGCAGGAGAAAAAAAGAAAAGTCTGTGAAAGCATCCTGAGTCTAGAAAAAACTTTCTTGTTTGTTCTATTGCTATTTCAATTCTCAGAAGTCATTTAGTCATTTATAAAGTCATTTCACAAACCAATGCGCATTAAAATCTCTTCCAATTATAGAGTAAATATTTACAAACACAAACAACATCTGACTCAAATACTAGTACAGATTATTTACATTTGAATCAGCTAACTTCTGACCTACTAATCATGCTGAATTGCCCTTTTTGATTTCGAAGCATCTCTTAGTTATCAACATGACTATTACAGATAGTAATAATTCATAGTTGCTATTTTAAGACTGATATACAATGAAACAGAGTCATAGTTACAATTTAAAACTCTCAAACGAACAATTTTGTCATTAGTAACTTAACCACAGCATCTCTTACACTCTTTCAGAGCAGTATTTCAGCTATACAGCCATACTCAGACTTGAAATACAGATTTAATTCGTTCCCCAGCTGGGAAATCAGAATCATGATTCATCCTTATCAACTGCATGATCCACAAGAATTAGTTCTGGCTGTTATTTTCTGCTCTCTATTAAATCCTGAAGAAACTCATACAAACAAACAGAATTGACAATTCCTTAAAGATACCTAAACTCTGATAATCTTCACTTACTTCAGAGGAAGTGTTGAAGAAGTCTTTATTCTATGTATTCTCTATGACAATATAAATTTGATCCATTAGCAACACTTAAGAATCATTTTCACAGCCAAAATTAACTCATCAATTAATAATTTCTACCCTTTCCTTGTGCTCTATATGCAATACTATGTATTTTATATATTCCATTTTAAAAGCTACTTATTTGCATCTATTCCTTTTTTAACATTTCCTATACATATTTCTGAACACTGGATTTTAAAATTCTCAGTGCTGACTCAAGAAGATCCACGGATTAAACTGAAACAGCTGAAAAGAGTACTGGTCTGTTTTGCACCTCCCCATCTCTCTCACATAAGCTTCAGCTCCTGCTGGAAAGATGGCTCAAGTGCTCTTGAAAGTCTTCCAGCCACCTTAAGAGAAATCAAACTAGTGCTGTTCTGCCTGAGTATCTGGAATTGGGGTAGGGTCCTTGAAGCAGTTTCATCAGCCATCCCAATTTCATTAAAACCTGCTTGTCCATCAGTTTAGTGACTATCTTCTCTCTTAATCTAATTCCTGAACAAATGGCATTTAGCTAGCACCAGATTTTACATCATTCACACATCATCAGGGAGGAGAGCTCTAAGCCTAAAGCCAGTGTTTGAAACTCCTTACCTTCATTTTTGTCAGCATCCAACAAATTCTGAAACTCTGTATGAAATATCTCCAGGTGTTTTTCAATAAGTACTTGCTCACACTTTCGTGCTAACTCATCTTGTGTGCTCTCATGGAGATATACCTGAACTCTACGCTGCTCCTCAAGAAGGCGAGCTTCGGCCTACAGAAACACAGAGATAAACATGAAACCTGCAAGGAAGGGAGAACACAAATCCAACAGCAGAAAACAGGTGACTGTTCCGTAAATTCTTCTAGAAAACAACAACAAGAAGCAAACGTCTCTCTAGTTTGGTGTTATGGACCACCTACTTTAGCAGTTATTTTTCCGGGAATCATAACATACATTTAGAATTGATGTTTGTGTTGATGAAAATACTATGTGCTGTTTAAATGGCAGGGGAGAATCACAGCAAGACTGTTTTCCTGTTGCTTGCGAATAAGGAGTTTACAGATGGAAATCTGCAGTCAGAAAGAGAGAAAGCCGCTGACATGGGATGCTGGCAGTTTTAGGATCAGCAAGCTCTCCAGCTACAGAGGTAGTTTTGTTCAAGACAAACATGAATGTATTTCATGGCCCCACAAAACTAAAAGGCAGGAAACTACAATTTAACACAAGGCCCATGACAAATTTATTTGAACAGTCTCATCTACATTCTTACATAGAAAAGCTTCCCAATAAACTACAGTAATTTAAATTATACTAGCATTTAATTTGGCAGATGAAATGCTACATATGCGTATCTTCCTGGCAAACTAAAATTCTAAATGTCACTCAAGGAATAGAAATTATGCCAAAATGTAAAACTGAAATTGTTTACATAAGAATTACCCTCTATTTTGTTTGCAAAAGTGTTAAGGATTCGCACTACAAACCATTTGTAACTGCAGCACATTATTAGGGATAAAGGGTGTATGTCCTCTTATCAGCCCAAATTATTTAAATAAACAACACCATCAAGAAAATGGAATTAGGTTAATTCGTTGTCCTAGTATGCCAGAGTAACAAGTAAGCATGAAAGATAATATTCCAGACAATATAAAAGGAACAGTTACACTGCAAGTGCACCACATCATACATAGACAGCTTTAAATCATCTAAGCCACTGTTAGTTTCACTCATTCTGTAATGATCTTGCACTTAGGTCTTGTGAAATGGTCCTGGATGAACTGTCTCCTAGAGCTAAACCAGTCCTGATGAAAATATAGGAAATGAAATCAGCAACTTGAGAAGGGATATAAGCTCCACCTCCAGAGTACTTGCCAGTTTCTTACCAGTAAGGAATAACAATCAACTTCCTTACTGACAGCAAATAGCAGCAAATCTTTTTTATGAACAGTAGAACTACTTAGCCTGTATTTAACCAATTCTGTATTTCTGTAGTTCAGGAAATGCCGCCGCCTCTGATGCTGCTTCTTAAAATATCCTTAGCCCTTCGCTTTTAATGTTAACAGTCAACTCTCATTGTGAGCTCCTCTATGAAAAGAAATATTTACTCTAACTTCATGTTTCCTTATACTCTCTGTTTTATTTGGTGTTCTTATAACTCCATTTTCCTTTTAAAGTCACATTTCAGAAACAAGGGGAAAATAATTAGTTCATACAACAGTATCTTCAACTATAAAGATTAAAAGTTCAATGTAAGACTATATTTCAATGAACAGTCATAAGAAATACTGACCTTTTTCCCTACAACACATCAGGCTATGCCAGCTTCACTCATGAGTTCTGGCCTGAGAAGAAAAATTCACAGTCCTTCTAAACTCAGTAAGTCTGCCTATACAACTACATGCACAAATCCTAGTTCTAGTTAAGATTTCATTGACTATTCTACGTGACACTACCACAATTCTACTGTAACACAGTAACAGTCATGCTATGCTGGTGTGCCCTAAGGTACTCCAAGGTTTCTTTTTATTTTGCAATGCTATTTATTGCCAGACAGAACTCAAAGTACAGTGCTCCAGTGAGAATGTCAAGTAAGTGTACTAAAAGATTACTCCATTCACAGTTCATGCTTCCATCAGATTACTTTTAAGATCTTATAGCCACTAGTCTGTAAGGGCATGCCAAGAGTGCCCAGATGGCTTGTATACATCTCTAATATGTTAATTTGAGCAGATACATAAGGCTACACACTTTCCTGCTGAACATTTCCCCTGCTGTCTGCTAACTTTGTATGTGCTTTCATCTTCAACATCAGCTTCAAGCAAAGCAAGTTGCTGTTTTGTGGATTTCTAAAGCCTTGAGGATTGTTTGGGGTACTAATCAGTTATTTCTACTTGCCCGTAATCTCTAGTTCTTGAAATAGCAATGACCTTCAGACAGCTTCTTACTGTCCTGTACTAAGGAAGCCTGGATGAGCCAGTTAATGACTGATATTTCCTTACTTTCTCTTTATACATATATTAGGATGAAAGTTAAAACAAGACGTTGAAAGGGATGTAGCAAAAAATAATTAATTCAACAACAGAAAAGTAAACATAGGTTGGTCTGGTAATTATTGGGAAACTACTAAAGGCACAATTCCTTTTACTATGTTATTTCTAGGACTTCTCCTCCCATCTTTTTTTTTTTTTCTTTTTGGGTAATTCATTGACTTTAATGCCAAGAGTTAAGAAAGGATGTGTTCTGTGGTAAAAAGCATTACACGAAGAATTCTGCAGGGAGGGACATGTATCTGCATATTACATACTCGAATAGCTCTCGTATTTTTTAACTAAGCTGAAAGGGAATAAACAAGCAGCAATTCAGAAAGTGAAGAAATGTGCTGAGAAAAAAATATATGAAGCAGCACTTGTCCAAGGTGGAAGATGACCTATCTACTACTGGGTCAGTAAGACTGACCTAATAACCAGGCCAGAAATAGCCAATGTTTATCCTACTTGCTCTTAGTTGCCCTGTCTGGGATCCCCAAAACCACAGACTAGTTAAGAATTTAAATTTGGCCTCTGTTGATGAGAAGTACTGTGTAGGGGCTCATGACACTAAAATATTCTGAGACAATTAAAGCTAATTAATGATGTATTTCCTTAGCCAGCTTGCTCAGGAAGGTAGTTCAATAAATGTGTCAACACACTGTTCCTTGTACAGGAATGGTAAACTTGTAGTATTAAAGCAGAATTACTGTTTTGGTGCCTTGAACTCTAAAAAAATCTGAATTTATTTTAATTTAATCTTCTGTTTTGACTGTTCAGAAAGTTCCATACTTTCACTGTACTCACTGAAATGCAGTAAGGAGACAAACTTCAGACCAGATAAACACAGAAGCAAATCACTACAGGGAAAACCAGCTATCTGTTTCTGTAAAATAACCATCATTTTAAGAAATGGACAATAAAAGCCTAGAATTTATCCTTTATCTCTAAAAAAAGCTGTATCCAGAAAAACAAAAATCACAAAGCAGATTAAGTAATTTACCTTCTTCATGTACTCTGTGACTGGGTTCTGTTGCAAGAATTCAGTACTTTCTCGTGTATAAAATCTCTCTGTGTCAGCAAGAAACTGAGATTCAAAGGATTCTTTATAGACAGTTAGTGTAGGTCCTTTTGCAAATGCATCATCTTCATTCAGCCCCAGCTCCACTAAAGGAAAAAACCACAACCAAACAAAACAGACCAAGAAATAACAAAATTGGTTTTTATTAAGTGGTCTTCTGCAAATAAACAAGGACACTCTTTCTAACTTAGATGAAAGCAATTTGGACTGTATCAGCACCACTTTCAAAAAAGTACATCGATTTTGCATTTAAAAAATATCAGTACAAGACATTACTATTGTCAACTACACTTTTAGATACATTTCTTAAATGTAGGACTATAGTGAAAATTTCCAAATTTTCACTATCTCAAATGCTAGTTCAAATTCTCCTTTCATTTTTCCCTCTTAAGAGCTCTAGATTATATGCTTTTGCTTTTATTAATGAAACTAGTCAGTAATTTGGATGGCAATGCTCTCAATATTATGCAAAAGGGAAAAAGCAACCCCACTCTGCTATGTAAACTACCATCCTTCCCCACTTCCAGATTTAGCTCCTTAATAACTGATTTATAAATGATGAACGCTCTTGTCTATCAGTTGCACTCTCAAGTTTTACAAATATGGTATAATTAACTGCTATTGTATAAAGTATCAGTACAAATGTGAAGTTAAACAATGCATAACTGCATTTACGTTACTGTAAAAAAAAAATCTTCACTGGACATATGAGGAGGTGGGATGTTATTTCTGGGCTCTGACAGGGTACATAAATTTATTTGTTTTTAAGAAAGTAACAGAATCTTAAAGAAATCACGTTTACCATAGGATTGTACAACTCCACTGATCAGCCTTGTATTGATAGTTTCACCATTTCTTTCCTTTTCAATCAATTTCAACACTGCATTTGTTACCTTAGAAAACAGGGATTAAAAGTTAAGTCAAGCACAGAGAAAGCAGCTGGTAGATCAAGCACCATACTTAATTAGGAGTGTATTTCCATATTCAAGGAAAGTCAGGTACCTTAAGAACAACATTTAAGGAGATCTGTAAATATAAAGTTCCTACAGAGAATGATACTCCTTTAAGTCATACAGCATAATTACAGTCTGATTAGTGGCAAGGTCTATATAGGTATTAAAGTGCTTGGGTTTTTTTTTTCTTGAATTTCAAAAACATCTTCTACACCAAACTTTTCTTTTTTTTATACCTGAAATACAAAACACTGTAGCAAGACCTGAACTAACCACCTTTTCTTTGGACAAATAATCTGCTGCAACTACTTCACCATGAAGTACATGAGGTAAGAAGTGAAAGCAACATATACATGTACCTAAAAATTGTGATGGAATGCCTTGTTTTATATTGTGGTGATTCACTAATTTTAAACATTTGGCTGACCTGAGTCTTCCCAGCCATCAGTGTAAATGTAACAACTCACAGTAACATTAGGAGAGACCAAAATCCCAGCCCGTCACTATCTGTTCTCATCCAGTCTTGACTCCCAAGCCTTAAGACGTGACTGTCATCAGCCTGTACTCCTACCTAGTTTAGTAACCACTGAAATTGCTACTTCAAGTCCCCTTAGCTTTTAAGAAAAAAACCAAGGGTCCTCTCAACAGAGAGATAACAGAACAGCCTTGGTATCAATGTTCTATCACACACACAAAGGCCTATTCCTTCAAATATTTATCTTTTTTTTTTTTTTTTTATATCACAAAGGAGAAGCAGAAGGCTCCATTTTACTTTCCAGGGCTGTGCATGCCCCCGTTCCCCCCACCACCGACTCCTTGAAGCAGTTACTAACAATACATGAAATTAATCCTATAAAATAACACTGTAGTTGTAATATATTAATACACATACCTGCTTATTTAATGGCCTGAATAAGCAGTCTCTCCAGGTCACCAAGGCAAGCTAGAAGTAAAAGAAGGGAGAAGAAAGATGGAATGAAGAAAATATTTACATATACACATATACATGTAGGGTAACTCTCTTTAAGGAAAGCTGATGCAGTATGCAAATTAATCAGAACTTCTAAAACTGTATTTTGGCACACACATTTCTCAAGCAATGAGATTGTTTCACATTAAAATTACAACCAGGTTTACCACTACCTTTACTAAGTTGTTCCTTTTTTTTACCAGGCGATCCACTGCAAACTCTGGAAACTAACAAAACCCACTTTGAGTGACTTTGAAAACATACAGCTTTTTTTGTTGGCAGTTTCCAAGCTGACATAATCCCTTAGCATTAAGCTACTAAAGTTAAGAGGAAGGGAACTAAGGATGTCAACTGTTTTTCTACCATATGCAAAACTATTTCAGTGAAGCAGGAAAATACCACAGTACTTTCCTAATGCTTCACTAGTAAGGACAGTAGTTATCCTTTATTTAAAAAAAGCCCTATTAGTTATCTGAGATACAGAAGTTGTGTTCTTATTTATATTACTTCACATTAAAAAAAAATTCAAGATCGCATATCAATCTTTCAGAACTGTACCGAAATAACTTATAGTACAAACCAAATGTTGTCTGCATCTTAGCAGCTTGGATGCTAAAAAATTTCTAGAAATGTATTGAAGTCATCAGAAGAAAAATACTATTTACTGCTTCATTTGGTGTTTGAAATGCTTGGCTGAACTGTAAGTGGGATGACAAGGCCATGCTGAGGCACATAGATAACTCTAAGCAGCAAATATTCAGACAACCCTCAACAGTCTACTACTGAAGTCCCAATACATACAAGGCAAATTAAACATCTCACAGACTTAGACCCTTGGAATTTTTACAAATATACTGGGTAGGAGTAGGGAAAGGAGGGAGAATGCCACTTTGCCTGCTTCTTCAAAACATCTATCAACCTCCTACAAGATTCAAGGAGTGATCTATAGGATGATAATGCAACCATGGCAGATGGAATGGACAAATCGCTCACTTCAAAAAGCTACTTACTGAATAAATTTCATATATTCCTTTACGACCTTCATCACACTCACGACGAACCCAATGTCGATTGAGGTAGGCACATATCCCATTCAATACTTTGCTTGAAAACCTATAATCTTCCCACTGTTGAGTGTAGAATTTCAGCACACTCTCATCCATCAAATCTTCACCATCCTGAAATTACAAGTTTGCCAGTACTGTTGTGCAATTTTAAGGGACAACCAAGGCATATCAGGGTATGCCAACTGACTGTGCAGTAAATCTACACCATGCAATCTATTTACAGGAAGCATACTGCAAATACATTTGGTTTTACATTAATAAAACACAAAGCCAGTATGAGATTTTGAAATTTAAAAAGGCTGGGAAAAAAATGCACAGCACAGATAAAGCTTCAGAAGACATTCCTGTCCCTCTGGATGCAAGACAACATTCAGCTCTATTAGTAGTTTATTTATTAAAACAAAGGCTACTGTCAGGCATTTTCAACATGACAGGCATCCGTTTCTTCAGCATTCCTAATATGCTGGTTAATTGCTTGGAAAGTCGAGCTATTCTTGCTCAAGTACAGGACAGCTTAAGATGTCATGTAACATTACTTCTGCAAAACACAGGAATGTTGTTTTGGCTTGAAGAGGAAAAGCAGCTCACAGGTACAAGCTTAGGGACTGATCTATGTCTGAGGTAAAGCCAACAAAACATTTTAATGGCTACGGAGACAAAAGCACCTTTTAAGATCATTCAGTTTGCTTCCAGTGGCTGCATACACCTCTAGACTTGTTGATACAGCTTTTCTTCTCACCCCAGTTTATGTTACTACAAGTGCAGATCGATCTCATACCCCATCTTACCTTAAGGAGATTAGTCAAGTAGTTCTTCAGAAATTCTTTTAGCCGTTTGTACAATTCCAAGCCAACAAACTGAGCACCTCCAGGTGTCTGGCCCTTTTTTGATTTAGAAGGAGGTACTCCAGCTCCCCGTGCTTGATTAGACTGGTGTACACTGGTACAGTAGTTATAAACATGACTGACACGAAAGTTAAGGAACAGATTTGCCACCATAAGACATTAAAAATACTATGAAAAACAATGTTAATTTCAATAAGCTATTTTTTATACAACTGTGAATGACTTAAACATAATGCATTACAAGATGCACTAGCCCACATCAAATCAAACCACAGCTAAGAAAATTAAGTAATTTTCAGCAGAATTATCTGCAGCAGAATTGTGTCAGACTGCTGAGGGCACTGCAAGTACTGACCCCAACGTTAAATTTATTTAATGCTTACTTAGTAAGACCACCAAGAAAACAAAGCAGTGGAATTTGCTGATAAGATTATTGAAATGGAATTTATTTGATCTATTATATTGGTCTTCTACAAATACATAAGTATTCATTTGAACTGAAAGAAATTTCAATACTAGCCTCAAGCAACATTCAGTAGTTGAAAACACAAAAGAATATGCTTGCATTCTTTCAAACACCATCCTCTGTAAAAGACTTGGCCATTTAAGATTGGCACACTGGACAAACCTGGAAAGCAGTAATGGTGAGACACACACACATTTAAATGCACACCATAAGATGAGATTCACTAAAACCCAATTTTAGGCTACAAGTTAATCCCAAAATTTCAGTGTGAAATCACAGAGTCATAGAACTGCTTAGATTAGAAAAGACTTCTAAGATGAGTCCAACTGTTAATATAGCACCACCAAGTCCACCGCTAAACCATTTCCCTAATCACCATATCTAAGCATCTTTTAAATAACTCCAGAGACACGGATTCCACCACCTACCTGGGCATATCATTCCAATGCAGGACAGTTCTTACAGTAAAGAAAGTTTTCCTAATATCCAACCTACATCATCCTCTGATGCAATTTAGGGCCATTTCCTCCTGTCCTGTTGCTTATGACACGGGAGAAGGGGATGACCCTCACCTTGCTACAGCCTCCTTTCAGGTAGTTGTAGAGAGCAATGAGGTCCCTCCTGAGCTTCTTTTTCTGCAGGCTAAACACATCCAGCTCCCTCAGCCTCTCCTCATCAGCCTTGTGCTCCAGACCCTTCCCCAGCTCCTTTGCCCTTCTCTGGACATGCTGCAGCCCCTCAATGTCTTTCCTGTTTTGAGAAGCCCAGAACTGGACACAGGATTTGAGGCGCTAAGTATAGCAGGATCATCACTGCTCTGGTCCTGCTGGCCACACTATTGCTGATACAGGCTAGGATGCCACTGGCCTTCTTGGCCACCTGGGCACATGCTGGCTCACGTTCAGATAGCTGTCTCTTTTGGAAAGGACACCAGGTCCTTTTCCATGGGACAGCTTTCCAGCCACTCTTCTTCCAACCTCCAGCACTGCCTGGAGTTGTTGTGGTTGAAGTGCAGGACCCAGCACTTCACCTCGCTGAACCCCGTATCACGGACCTCAGCTAAGTGGTCCTGCCTCTTTGGACCCCTCTGCAAAGCCTACCCACACTCCAGCAGATCAGCACCCTCACCCAGCTTGGTGTCCTCTGCCAAATCACTGGGGGTGCAGTTAATCCCTCTGTCTCAGTCATTGCTGAAGAGATTAAATAGAACTGGCTCCAGCCCTGAGCTCTTGGGAAGAAGGGTTGTGACTGGCTGCCTGCTTGTTGCCTGTGCTGCACGCATTCACACAAACGCACTTGGTTGGGCTGTTGATCCCACCACCTTTTTTTTTTTTGGCTAGAAGCCCTAATTCCTATGTGACCAGGCAATTCTAACAGTGACCCTTTTTTCTTTGCCACCACATGGATCTCCATTGCCGACCTCCACTGAGATACCAGACCAAAGGACCTCACTAACACACCATACCTCAAACATTGGCATGCTGCCCCCTCGTTTTATCCCTTTTCCTTTTCAAATCTTGTTTAATCCTCTCTCTAGAAGACCTGACAACTCTGGTATCTGCAAAGATACTTCTCCCTTTTTGAGACAGGTGTACCATGTCTGTCACCAGCAAGCCTGGTGTCATATAAACCTAGCACTGATTAAGAAACTCTGCCACTGACACTAGGCTCAGAGCCAAGTATTGATCTGCCAGCTCTTCCTGTTTTTTCCTTTATCATTCCTTGGAACTGGAAACAAAGAAAAGAAAAAAAGAAAGGTAAAAACTACTTCAGCTTCTCATCTCTTAACCAGTCATCCCAAATCCCTGAAGTCTCTTGATTACCTTTAGAGTTCTTGTTGCAACTTCACTGCTGTCAACCTGAAAAATCTGGGAATTGTCCCATGGTAGGAAGTGTGCTCTTTACATCTTTAAACCAGGTATCAGAGAGGCAGCAGACGACCCTAGCAAGTGGGAACAATATTTTTTTCTCTTATGCTACAGCCTGGAAGACTTGCTGTAACTGTTAATGCAACATTTCAAGAACATATTCTGTTTTCTGATCTAAAAAACTCAAAAATTCACAATTCTTCCAAAGTAGTAGGTGGAAGCCAACATTTCCCAAACACTTCAAATAAGAAGGCATCCTTAAAGAAGCTGCATGCCACAAGCAAGAAAAATAAACTAGCTAGATACCACCCAAATTGAACTCAATGATAACTCAGATCTGACAATAAAAATCACCCTAATGACTCACACAAACAACAATCAGCCAACAGGAATGAAGCTACTGAGCACACACTCTTCTACTGACAGTCCAAGGACAGGCTTTTGAGTTACATCCTTGTTAGAAAACACTGTATTAACCAATCCAGAATGTTTAATTTGGCTTTGTGTTTTCACAGAAATCACTAGGTTGGAAGAGACCTTCAAGATCATCGAGTCCAACCCATGCCCTAACACCTCAACTAAACCGAGGCACTGAGTGCCACATCCATTTCCTTTTAAACATATCTAGGGATGGTGACTCCACCACCTCCCTGGGCAGACCATTGCAGTACTTTATCACTCAACACAAGTGGACCCAGCTTTAACCACTAGACAGGTTTCCTCCACAGCCCACCATGAATTAGGAAATTAATATATTGCAGAGACTTGACTTTTATCTTTCCCTTCACAAAGTCCAGCACAATAAAACGAGAAGACACCAGCACAAATAAATACCAAGAGAATTATAAACCACAAATATATGATGCATTTCAGTCATTATAAACAGATTTGCTTCTAAGTAGTGAAGCTCAAGAAGAAAATTGTCTCCAAATATCCAGTTAACTTCCCTGTAATTAATTTTATAAAACACTTCATAGACAAAACATAACCTTAAACTGGGTTTAATGATCAGAGTATCCTGCACGCCACC
Organism: Leptocoma aspasia; assembly: GCA_013399835.1. Lineage (NCBI taxonomy): Eukaryota > Metazoa > Chordata > Aves > Passeriformes > Nectariniidae > Leptocoma > Leptocoma aspasia. The sequence goes on from VXAX01000752.1 coordinate 144,868, forward strand.
AGGAAAAAGGTTCAGGGTCTTCACATCAAACTGCAAGGAAAGCCTACTCACAGTCTATATTTACCTGCTTGTTCAGAAAGTCATTGCATTCTGTGCAAAGTAATGCTCTTTGCCTAAGATTAACCCTTTTTGAAAATACACAGCATACATTTATTTCTTACCGGCTACCTCATCCAGATGCCAAATAACTAAATTTCCCACAATGTCAACCAATAACATAAAGACTTCATTTGTTCTGAATTGAAGTAATTGAACTTTTAATCAGCCTCTTATCTCTATCAGCCACTGATTTCCTGGACATTAATGATTTCTTCTACCTCCTAGTAATTTGTTTGTTCAAATTCCCTGGCACTGTTGCTAGTTTTACTATCTACACTTTGATTTCAGAATTCCCTCATCAAGTGAACAACAACACACAGCACAACCATTTTCCTCTAGATATGCAACTTACTTTCTTGCCACAAACAAGAAAAGCAGGTTCACCCCACAGGTTAATTTTAAAATAGCTAATATATAAATTTCTCTAAATTGCTAATGGAAAACCTCTCCATCATGATACTAGGAAATTAGGACTGATTCATAAATACCCCCTTGACAGTCTTGCCTCCTCCTTCCTCTCTCTTATCCCAAGTGGCTTTGAGCAAGCCTGAAAATACGAAGACTGTCCAGATGAAGGTTAATTCTTGCAGTTTTGAGAATACTGCCTGACAAAAACATTCTATTCATCTCTACAAACAATCATAACAGCCTTCAGAAAAATAAAAGGCCAAGATTAGAAGACATAAGCCTTTTTCTCACCCCATACATTTTACTATTAAACCCAGGATTCATTGTAAAGTAAACACAGAGACTGAGACCTTTTGTCCATGCCTGACAGTAATCACCTCAGAGCTGCAACAAAAGTAATTCCAGGAATGCTCATCTTTACTTTTTATTCTGGCTTGAGATTCACTAGCCAAAGGGTCCAAGACAGCACTTTTGAAGTGCTCTAGTTTCATTGTTCCATACAAGTCAAACTGAAGTTAGTTTGCACATGCAGAAGGCAGTTTGCAAGCGTAACTCATTGACATATTCTACATAAAGCATGCTCTCTCACACTTTGTTTACAATCTGTCCCCCCATCTGCTAGAGCTACTGACAGAAAGACTGACATATTCAAAACAAAATCAGATTTGTGCTGCTTACAACGAAGTATATATGACAGTCCATCTGAGAATCACAAGGGGAATGCTATGAAAACAATTCTTAGCTGCAGAAAGCAAAATAAATCCCTTAATGCTTTATATGCTGGAAGCTATATACATATGCAAACAGCTACCAGGAATCATTTTTGGGGGTGTCTGCACAAGTCTGTATGGCAATTTGCATACTATAACAAGCAGAGAAGTTAATTCATCAATAGAAAAGTCTGAACCACAGTGAAGCTGTGCTGATCCCCAAGCTTTGGGGTGCTGAACTTCAAATTTGGCCCAACAGACAAACCACCTACAGGAAGAAGAGATCAAGATCAAGACCTCCTCTAACCTCTACACCTTCCCTACAGTGAAGGAGAAATTTAATTTACTTGTCTAAAATAAATTTGAGGTAGAAAACTGCAAGAAAGTTTATAAAATAATTCAGCATTGCACTGTTCAAGACGAAAAATCCTTTTCAGAACTTTATTCTCCTCCAAAAGTCTTCAAAACAAAAAATAGCCAAAGACAAATTAATTTTACCACCTCTGTCATCAATATAATTTACATTACTTTTGACAGCCTTGGTTCAGTTTTTAAAGATAGGAAAAAATCCCATGCTGCCACACCCTAATGGATTTAAGGCCTTGTACAAGACCACTTCCACTGAGGGAAATGGTCCTAACACACAATCCAGCTGGAGAGCTTACTTGCCAACTAGTTTCCAGTATCATGGGAGTTCATGCAGGTGGTCAGTCATGTGGAGTGGGGAAGTAACCAATACTTCAACCAATTGTGGTCCCTGTCCCCAGACCCTTTGGTGAGCAGATCCAAACTTCTGTGTCCAGACTGGGGAAGTGAAACAGGCTCTTTCAGCAGCACTGCATACATTTTTTGAACAAGTTTGCCAACAAAACACAAGCTTGAGCATGCCATGGTCAACTGTAATCGAACCTCTGCCCTCAAAAAGTACCAAAGTACTCCATACAGGTTTTTTCCTCTGGAAGGAACTGCAAACCTAAGTTATATAGGAAAAGCTACCAGTTTTTGTAATTCAATACACAACAAGAAAGCACTCTAGCACTCATAAAGAAGGATTCAGAAAGAAGAAAGCACTCAGACTGTACACTGATAAGTATAAATCACTCAGTTTTCCATAAGTCCTAAAGCTTTTAAAAGAAAACAGTTCTGCTGAGGTAATAACTGGTTCACCTTTCACCAGCACAGCCAGGTCCCCAGAGTTCTTCCATTTTGCTATGAAAAATTAACATAACTGAAAGAAGTCTGTGTGAGGAACAGGTATGTAAAATTAAAGGAACTGAAAGGGAAGCAAAATTAACACAATACAGCAGAAAACTATAGCGCAGAGATGCCCACAACAACACAAGCTGAACAACCGTCCAATCACAATTCCTCTCTCATTACTTCTAGTCTCTTTGTTATAAAGATCAGTTTTAGGCATAAATTTGCTATTTCACAGACCTTAAGCAGTAATTAACTTCATGCTCAGTAGCTGGCCTAAAGGACTAAATTGAGATAAATTTCACTTTTGTCAAAAATCTGTATTTTCCTAGATTACACCAAAGGCATGCAAGAACATCATATAGAGAATTACTGAAAACACTGATGGGAAAATTGCTAGGGAAGGTTACAGAAGCTTTGCATTATTGTAGAACCACTTCTAATACAAACAACACAGCTTATTGTACTAACTAAAGAACAGCTTTACATATTTTCTTTAAAATTAAAGCCATTCAAGTCCTGTTGAAATCCAGAAGATTAGGCTGGATTATCCCAGACATAAGAGAAACTGCTAAGAGAAGTGGACATGCCTACATGACTTTAACGTTTTGTGAGTCAAACGGATGAAGGAATTTTGCATGAGTTTTTGAAATTATAAGGTTGTCAAAAACCAATCGCTTTTCAGAACAAGTGCTTTGAACACTCACTTTAGCTTTGTGAGGAGCAGCAGTAAAACAAACACCTCAGAAACCTTCATTCTTTTCAGGGAGGTATCAGCAAGAGATTTTATCTATGTTCAGTTCATCATTCAGTAAGGGTTACCCCCACAAAGCAATTCAGAGGAAGCAAACAAACAAAACAAACAAAATTCTGTACCCAACCCCACACATTCACCACTTGTGCTAAAAAACGATTAAGTTTTAATTGATACATTTAAGTCTTTAGATTTGATACAACTGCTGTGCTAAATCACTCCATTTTAGACAAACCATTTTAGTCAGGGAAGGACCGAGGCAAGAGACTGAGGAACTATTACAGCATCAGCCATGCAGCTGCTATGAAAACACAGGCATAACTTTGCTTAAACACGTTTCTACAAGTCTGAGATCAGAGACACTTCCAGCAAAAGCCATCTGAAGACTAACAAATAACTTCTTGTTTCCCTCTCCACAGCATAAACTCAAAAGAATCACAGAGAAGCACTGAGTTACAAGGAAAACACAAAATTTCAAAGCCAAATGCATCAACAAAGTGTACAGTCTTTATGCCAGGGAGTGTAAGAAACTCCATAACTGAGGCTGCTTTTAAATTTCTTTCTTTGCATTGACAGAGGTTGGTTCTGAACAGAATATTATTGGTTACTATAAAAAGCAAGTAGAACAGCAAACAATCATTGTGGAAGAGTGCATACAGAAAGGAAATGATTGCACAAATATAAACATATTCTGCCCTTCTTTCAAACTGAAGACGCAATCTTTGTAAATACACACAAATGCATACAAATAGATGCACCTTTCCACACAATAAAAAGTCTATTATGTACCCTTCAAACATGTCAACAAATACATTTACTTCTACCTTCATGTTTCACACAAGCACTAACTGGAACATGAGAAGTCCTATGAAATAGGATATTGAATATATGCAGGACTAATACTAGCAGACAGAAGAGCCTGCCTTGATGTATCCAAACTGACCTTAAACAATTTGACATTGAAGAGAAAGGATGGCTTAGTGTGATAGAATCTTAAGAGAAAGTGGAACAATGTCTGAGATGTAAATAAGAAGTGCATGCCCTAACTCCTCAGTATCTTTTCTGCATAGAAAGAGCACAATAATCTGTTCAGAAAGAAAAAACAAGAACATACCGTGCTGCCTGGTTACAGGATTCATGTGATTATAAAATAAATTATTTTCACTGTTTTAATATGTATCTGCTGATCTGAAATCCTACTAAAATACAGGAATTCAACAAGGAAAAAGATTGCAATAGAAGCAACTACAAAACACTTTGGGCAAAGGATGCTAGGAAAAGGGATTCATGGTTTTGCTTGGTCAACATATACTACTGGTGCTGAATCTACTGACAGGAAAAAAAAAAGGATAAATATACTTACACTTTCTATTTTATGAACAGACAGATTATCCTGAGTCATCTGGTATTTTTAAAGTGTAAGCATACTACACTTAATTATTTAATGTTCAACACAGTATTTTCCTATATCACTTGCTAATACATGAGGAAAAAAATCCCATTGTATAAAATGATTACAGTAACCTTTTCTGATATACAATTACTTACATTTGATCCAATGGATATTCAGTAGCCACCACTTTGTTAAAATAAGTGAACAAAATGGAATCACAATAAGCAAGGATTTTTCATAAAATAATGAAATGCCATAGAACAGCCTAGCCTTTACCTATACTTGTCAAACCTCAAGCAATTATTTTGAAACTATTTACTAATGATGGCTAAGAATGGAATAATATAAGAAACACATTTGTAAGATCAAATTTACTGGTGTAAGACTTGAACAAATTTTAAGTCATAATAAATTCAACCATTTTCTTCAAATTTCCACATAAGACCTATATGACAATGATGCTAATCAACTACTCAAATGTATTCTAGAAACCTGTTGAAATCAACAATGTAATTTTTACATATATAACATTTGAAAGACTTTGAAAGCCAATCTGAACACTGCAATCTGGACATTGTAATTTATATCTTAGTTAAACAACCACCTTCCACAGTATTATAAACTCTTCTTATCAATGACATTTTAAGATATCCTCATGTACATATAAATCTCATTTGTTATAAATTAATAGCAACTGGACTCTTTAAACTCATCACATTTTTCTCAAATTTTCTTTAAATATTAAACTTTGACAAAAAGATTAATCTGTTTTGTATGGGCATAAATTAACCAGATTGTTTAAAGGAATCCCTAAAAATGCTTCTTGGGTTATATTTTGTAAATCAGGGCAGTGAAACCATGAATTTATGTCAAAATTTTGGCATTTCAAATAAACATACAACAGCGAAGCACACCACTAATCTTTCCATTCACCAGTGCTATCTGAAAATTGTTGATGTGTGCTTTGACAAAAAACCTAAGTATTTTAGGAAAGTTACTCAGCTCTTTGTCTAAAACACTGTGAAAAATTGCACTACTTTGATACAGTGCAGCAAGGTTTTGTGACATTTTAGTACTTGGCCTGAAAATCTTCTTAAGATACATAAAACAAGAAAAGTAACAAACCCCTTTCATTCTCTCAGTTGAGCTTCAATACAAATGTTGAGTAAACCCCAATTCATCCTCTCATACCATGAGGTTTGAGGAAAATAAATTGAAGGCTCACCATATAATTAGTTTGAAAAATGGACATCACTTTCTGCCAAAAGAGAAAAAAATAGGACAAGATGTATGAATATTTTATCACTGCCAAATGGAGTTAAAAACAGGTGGCTATAAAGACAAGTGGCCTACAGCAATATAAATAAGTTGAGTAAGAATAATTCTAGTAAACCAAGTAATAGGTTTTCAACCAACAATTCAAAACAGAAACTCAAAACTTGCTACACAAAAGTGCAGATCTCTCTTGGACAGACTAACTGAAGTCTCCTCCAAACAGACTAAATGCCACCAGGAGATGTTCTGCATACATATACCACTAACACTGACTTTTACAAGTGAGTCCTGTGGATCACAGCCTCCAAACTAATAATCACCAAATGGAAAACAGGGTGAACAGGCCCTTGCCTCACAATATTAGTACTGCTGTTAGGTCTATTGTTCCTAGAAATCTAGTTAATTTTATTGACTATTTCTCTTTTTGGCATAAAGTCAATGATTGGCACGTAATTCTGAGCTAGCTTGTAATATTGGTTGTTAGATAATGTTAATTACTGTTGTAGGAATGACTAGGCTCTTCAGTACTAGAAATTACATAATATCTGGGTAAGGAACAGAAAAACATCTAAATTTCATTTTCAAGAATCTCACATGTGGACAAAAAGAAATGAAATGCCAAAACAACAAACTACACAAGAAGAAAATACATGATCATCCAATCTCACAAAAAAAGGCACCTTGCAATTAAAAGCACAAATAATCTATATTACAAGAAGTATGGGTGAGGAACTTGGTAACCACCATTCAGAAGCAAAATTTTTCATTCACCTCTTCAGTATTCTCAGATCTAGAAAACTCCTGGAATAATCATCTTGTTTCTGTTCCCACTCAAATGAAGGGGGAAAACCTCACCTTAAGCACAGTACTCAAGAGACTGAATTTACTGTTTCACAAAAAGACAAAAAAGAAAATGAGTACAGGTGTGACAGAGGTCTGAATTGCTTGAATTGCATAACTATTCTAATTCTTTTCCAGAGGGACTTGACCAAGGCACAACAAAATCTTATACATCTCCAATCAATTTTGATTGAAAAATTGATAGCAGATAGAGGACTGAAGGTAGGTTTGTTTGTATGCGTGGTTCCCCTCTAAAAAATTAGACGGATGAAATGAAATCCACTTCAGGAGCAATATCCTGACAAGAAAAATAAAAGGGGTGGATGGGTGAAGAGAGAAAGATAACAAAAGAGCATGAGGGAAGACTAAACTGTCAATTGTTAAGACATTCTTGTAAGTACTGCTTTTCTTCAGACCAATTACAGCTGCAGCTGAAACTCATCTGCAGCTGTTCTGCTTTCCAAACTAAGCTGGTTGATAAGCGAAGCTTCCTGAAATAAAAGTGTACCAGACTACAAGACTTGCTGTACACAAAGACTGAGCAAGTATGTCACAGTTCCTGCTTTGAAAGGGGTGCAATCTTTTAAACACAGCTTTTGAACACATGTACAAAATGTGATGCAAAATGCATTGCTATCTTCATAGTACATTAAATTTCAGCCTAACCAGTATCAAATATTCTGAGTTATCAAACTATTATATTAATCCAAGTTGACCACCAAAATTACCCTCTAAATTAATTTACTCATGAAATTAACAAAAACAGTCCTTATTTTCGTACCAACAACTCCTTGAAGCAGAAGCAAGGAGGAAAGGTGTAATTAATAGACAGCATATCTCTCTCACAGCTTTATTCTAAGCATCTTTGAGAACATCAGGATAGGGAAAAAGCCAGTGTTTAAACCCCTACCATTATAATCAATACTTAGTCTTCAGCTGTCCTGCTTAACAGACCTCAGGAACACAAATATATTAAAGGCACTCAGAAAACTCTCAGAGGTTCTAATACATGTCAAATTTCTACCAGACATTCAACTTTCACAGACTTGTTTCACTGAGTCAAAACCAACATTGAACCTAGTGCTGCAAGAAATCACTAATTTTAAGAAAAGTACTGACCCTAAACAAATGTTATTTCATCCTCCCATCACTATTAAAGAAGTATCCTAGAAACACTCAGCAGGCTGCTCAGGGCTTCTCCCCCCACACCCTAGAGCATGGATTCTGCAGGCACAGATAGAAAAGATTACACATTGATGCTAAGACTACATGTACAGAAAAACTTTTCTACCTCCTTAGAAAGTCCAGGGACAGCTACAGAATCAACCAGTTTATAGCCTCCAAGCTCCTCTTTCTTTTATAAAAGCTCTGTCCTTTCAAAAAAATAATACAGACTAAAACTGTATATGCTGCAATTCCAAATCAGTGCCAGCAACAGCTATAGACATTAGCTCAGAATAATAACTTTATTCTCTAAATACTGATAGAGAAAAACAGCAGAACTACTTAATGATAGTAAATGTATTCAGTTATCATTTCTACCATATGTAAAGTGTATAGACCACCACCTTCTTAAGCAGTGCTGACTTCACTGAGCAATGCAAGGTTACAAGAGTCAAAGCAGAACAAAAGATGCAAAACAAAGGTCACCAAATCTATTCACATGCTACCTTATAGGCGAAATAAAAAAACAATTTCCTTTCTAAATAAAGTCCTAAAGTCAAACACTGAAGCTATAACACAATAAGAGACACATTTCTCCTACAAATTAGTATTAAAAAATCCTTACACACTACCTCATAGAAACAAGTTTCCTACAATCTTCCAAACAATACCTCAGCACATTAGAATAAGGAGGTTAACCCCATTCCAGCATCTTATAACAACACTCAGAATGGGGAGATGCTGGAAAATAGCCCTCCAGTGCAAGCTAGGAATTAAAGCAAAATCCACTGGAGACATTCTCACTCCAGCTGGAAAATTACACAATCAAGTCAAGATTCTCAAACACAGAGAATGACAACTGAAAAATTTCCAGGTAACTGGACATGATTGTAAGTAATACCTGAAGCACAATGCCAGAGACTAACAGAAAAAAGAAAAGGAATTTCTGTTTTCTTTGTGTGCATAGTGGACTCAAAATTCGACCTATTAATAAAATCTCTTTAAACATGTGCTCTATTAAAGATAATAGTAATCGAACCTGAAATACAGAGGTAGCCTTAATAATTATGGAAGCCAGTTTTCCAGACAACGGAATGTTCCTGCTATTTGCCAGTAATATTAAATAGAAATGGCCAATCTTCAAAACAAAATCATGCATTCTTAAAAGCCATTAAGTGAAATAGTTATGAAGCAATTTTGTGTCTAAAAAAGTAAAAAGCTATCTCTAATCTACCAGCAGTGAAAGCACTAACTATCATGGGCACTAGGATACGTGTAGAGTTCCATGTATCTGGATTTTGCCATACTTTGTCTGGTGTAAACCTGTTGAATTCCAGCTCTTAGGTCATCCCATATCTGGTCAAGACCAATCTGTTTAAGTCCATGTGGGTTCTGACTCCTATTCGATGACATTTTGTATTTCCTGTAAAGTCTTCCAGTGCAGCAGCCTGAGCTCTTGTTATTCCTCCATCAGAATCACAAGTCAAGTAACATTCTAAACTCAGTTGCAGCAACTCAGCAAGATATTCTTCACACACAAAAAGCGATGCTTCCCGGGAAGATAACCTGCAACAGGAAAAGAAAACATACATGTTTATATGACAGTCCAAATTTATCCATACTGAAGATACAAAATTTATTATTTCATTGAAATATTGTCATTTACACAGATGAGAAATCTATCTCAAGATATGAAATATCAAAACCAAGGAACATAATTTAGCAATTCACCACAAAATGAGACAGTTAGTACCCAGAGTTATCCAAAGGCTGTAAGTACTTAGATCAGTGCAGCTGACAACAAAACCCTAATGCTGACAACAAAACATAACAGTAAAAAGCTTTCCAAGCAGCAGACATTATTTACCAGCAAGTGTAAATAGTTCCTTCCCGTTCAACAGTAAAACTCCAGTACTTCTGAGCAACTCTGGGTTCTGTGGTAGCTCACTGTTTAACAAACATCCTTATGGATATTGAAGATTAACCAGAAGATACTACAAATAACTTTTTCTTCAGTTATCAATAACCCTTCCAAACTTGAGATTCTATCACAGGCAACCTGAAAGGCCAAGGCATTTTGGTAGCAGAGAATTTTTCTATCTGGCAAGCACATGTTTACATTAATTTCTTTGCTATGTAGAACAACACCACTTCCTTCAATGTCGTTTTACCAGCAAGAGAACATGCAGTCAATAATGGTGGAAAGAAAGAACTATTCATAGGAGTACACAGAATAAATATTGAACTAATTGTGAATGAAACAATCAGAAAGCAGGAAAACGCACTATTCCCATGAGTTTTAAGTGCACAAAGTTCGGGACATAGTGAAAAGATGGCTACCAATTCATCAGCCTCATGATATTATGGAGAAGGAACACATTCACCTGGAAAGGCCCACTGAAAACATCAAGCAGAGAAGATCCATTTTTACACAAGTCCATAAAAACATGTTTGCAATTTTAACATGTCTTATCCTCCAAAGCAACAAAATTAAGAACATACCAGAAAACGACAATGTAAAAAATTAGCCAACAAATAGGAGAGTTGTATCAAGTCAGGACCAACTTAATCTTACTGGAGTCTTTCCATTCATATATGGAGCTTATAAGAAACATGGAGAAAGACTTTTCACTAGTAACTGTAGATACAGGAGAAGGGTCAATGGTTTTAAATTAAAAGAGGGTAGACCCAGAGTGGACATAAGGAGGAAATTCTATACTGTGAGGGTGGTGATGAGACACTGGAACAGGCGCCCAGAAAAGTTCCAGATGCCTGAAGCTGGCAGTGTTTAAGGCCATGCTGAAAGGAGCTTTGAGCAGCCCGATCTAATGGACAGTGTCCCTGCCCAACACAAGGAGACTAGACTAGACTAGATGATCTTTTCCAGCCCAAACCACTCTGTCATTCTGCTACCTAGAGCTCACTGACTAGAATACTCAAACCACAGTGAAACATTATGGATTTCTACACACAATACAGATTTCTACATACAATACAGCTTCACGATAAATCTGTCATCCAAGGCTCATATGAACCCTTCAGTAATTTCAAGAATAGTATAGGCTGAGACCAAATGAATACTATTATTTATTCTTGATCTCTGTGCAGCAGAAAATAAAATATATTCTTTCGGGACCTGCAGTTAAGTCATGGGTGCTTTGTCACAGCCACTTCTAGGTTATTCCATGTTCCACTCCAGGCTTCACAGAGTTTTGAAAATTAAGTATTCTGTTATACCTTCCCTGACCTCCACCCAGTTATCTGAAGTTCTTTACTGCCTTTTCTCCTGGACCCTAGAAAGAGCAGCTGAGATAGAGACATTTTTTCATTCTTTTCAGTCAGTGGCTGACTGTCTTACTACAGTAACACAGAAATTACCACTCCTCACAGTCCTTTGCTTTCCCATCACCCACACACATTTAAATCTTCAGCTCTAAATAAAAACTCCAAGAAGTATTTTCATTATGTGAGTCTCAGCAACAAGTACTGTCTCATTTTAATCTGACATACAACTGATTATGTAGCTAATTTTCTTTTTTATAGGGGAAACAGTTACTCAGAGGATTAGGTGGAAAAGCAAGAATTCAACCAACAATATACATCTTAGAAAACACACACCTAAAATTCAACCCTGCCATTTTTGTTTCTCTAATTACAGCAAGCTAGTTACTAAAGTACACATGACAATCATGCATTATAATGCTGAAGTGCAACCTAGATCATACCTTGCTTGTATTTAACTTCTTTAATTTCTGGAAATCGAACCTGCTGCAGTACTACTGACGATGGACTTTCTGGACTGAGCAACAAAAGCCAGAAAGAACAAAGGTCCATGAGTGGCCATTCACCTCCACTGCGGGAAACACTCTGTGCATGTTACACACCCACAGTCTTGGACTGTGATCCTAAGTGAGCATTGCAATAAAAGCAAGAAAATTAATTCAATGTCTACAATCCAGGAGAGCAGAAACACTCTGATTTCTTAAATCTGGTACTAAAGAAGACGTGGTTCTGAATCTGCAAACCCCCGACAACTGCAGTACATGTAAAAATTAACAGACTGCCACTCACTTATTAATCTGCCAATAGCAAGCAGCCTGGGATTAGTGTGCGCTTGTGTAAATAACGTTTTGGTGTACCTAACACAAAATACTTCATTGTCATATAAGAGCTTCTAACAAAAGGCCAACCCGTTGCTAGCTAGCAGAAAGCATAACCAGCAGACGTTGAGTTTCCCCCTCTATGATGATGCAAATATTTCACTCTCCTCTCTAATTAAACATCTCCTATGTTTTATGTGCATCTACGAATACTACATTTTCCCAGAATCTTTTCAACTCAAGGTGTTCCTCATTCACACCGTATTAACTTTCCCGTCCCTTCCCCTAAAGTCAACCTCTGTATTTAAGTCAGGATGTAGCTATTAAAAAAAAAGTTATGAAAATGAACTTAATTTTGGTTTTTATTTTCACATGCAGTCCACCATATAAAAATATTCTTTATAAGTCATAATTCCTCTGCATTTGACATTACCTCCCTATCCTTTGGTTGGCATCCAATTTGAGTTTTGCAATTAAACACATGAATAGAGAATGACAGTACCATCTCACTAACTTCCTAGACTCAATTTACTTCTTCCAGTTAATTACTAGTTAGCAATCAGAAAATAGAGCAATAGATGAATAATTCTGTAAGATACTATCAATTTCTTCCAGATTTATTAATGAGCAGAAAAACAGAAAGGTAATTATTAATATCTTACTTTAACAAAAATAAAATTTGAATATGTAAGAATACTTTATTACAAAAGCCTATTTATGAAAAGAACTATTCCTACATAGTGGTTAAACTAAACTATGGTAATAAATTTATAGAAAGAGCAGGGGTAAGGCTTTGTTACTTGGCACAGTTGTTATTATACACAAATATGTGAAATTCTATTTAATGTGTAAAGTGCTATTATTCTGATTCACACACAAAAAAACCTTTCCTAGGCAAACAATTCTCAAAGGTCAAATCAAGTCCACAGTAGTTACACTGCATCTCTTCACTCAACATCCCAACCACTAAAAAGAGGGAGAAAGAATTCCTAAGCCAGATTTCTCAGTGCCCAGGCTGTGCGCAACTGCCTGAATTAAAGCCTCAGCATTAAGTCATGACCTTTAAATCAGTGAGACCTCTCCCTTGCAAAGTGCACTTGGCAGGACTCTGCACAAGCTGGTCTTGAACTGACCATCACTGCGCTTTCTCACCCAAAGAGATCAGACTTGCTGCTGACCTGCTTCAAGGAAAAAATCAGCTGCCTGAGTTGCAACACCCACTCTGTAGCTTTGCACCAGAGAACCCAAGCTTCATTATAGCTTCAGGAGCAGCTATATTTGCATGAGAAATATCATCCCTGCAGTTTCCAGACAATATATGCACAATTTGATGCAGCAGGATGATAGTGTTCAATGCCAGCCAATTTTCAACCCTGCACTTAAGTACTGCAATTAAAACAGTCCAAACAAAAGGAGGTAACACTTCTGCCAAAACTTTAAAACAGCCCTGAAGAACTCAAAAGAAATGTTACTCCCTCTTTTTCATTACTTGGGGACACACATCATGATAGATAAACCTCATATGCAAAGAAACACATTGCATTAGAAAATACTGGGCTTGTTTTTATTGATAGTCTAATAATAAAGAGTATTTTTTAGATATCCCACCTCTTTGGAAAACGATGTGTATGCTGGAAGAGGCCTTCAGGAAAATGTGAAAGTTAATCCTGCTATTATCTAAAAAACATAATAAGCCCCAGCATATTTTCAGTATTCCAAGCCATCTGCTGGAGCAAATATCTAATTTTTACATGCCAACACAACACAACTTTCAGCTTTCCAACTCCAAGGCCTGTGCATCACCTGTTGTTCTCCCACAACCCCTTATTTCTAAATTATGTACTTGAAGATGGTTTACTTCTGTAACTACAGACAGAATTTGAATTTTGTCAGCTTCTTGCACAGTAAGAACTTACAGGTTCAGAGCAAGGTTTCCCAGCCAACGCAAAAGCCCAGATGGCACTGTTTTAAAGATGCATTAAAGAGGCACAACCTCTAGACTTGTTTTATCTCTTGTCTAATTTCAAATATGAGGAAAATATTCTTGTCATGTCTAATACCATGAGTTTAAGTGATCGGATTTAATCATACTAAACCTGAACCCATTTTGGATTTAGAGATGCAAGTTTCACTAATAAGCTATGGTGGAATGAATGTCACTAAAAATAAGTTCAAAAACCTTCACCATTATGAGGTTTCTAAAGTTTACAAGTATGTGTATTAAAAGTCAGAATTTCACCTCTGTATAGCGCCTCAAATCCATTTTCTAAAACTGAATGCAAGTTCTCAAGTAACAAGAATACAGTGCTAGTTCATTTGGACAGTGGCTGCAGGTTGCTATCTTCATAAAAATTGATGAAGTGACCATGCTCACTTTAATGGCCACTAAAAGCAAAATATCAGCCCTCTGGGCTGAAAGAATAAAGCACAATAAAAGTTAATATTTGGCTTTAAAAGTCAAGAAAAATGACTACATTTAGTACAGTCATGCCCTTAAAAATGCAGGATTAAATTCCTCTTGTTAAACTCTTTTCTCCACATTTTTCCAGCCCAACTCTTCTAACTTGCTTTATTCTACTCTCCCGTTGCTGTATTTCAGCAAGTCCGATCCAGAAATTCAATGGATGCTCTTATGTTCACGGAACAGCAACACTCAATAAGGCTCCTGACCAGTTTTATTCCCTCAAAGTCTCTTCATGGAGCCAAGGCAACTCCTCAGGTTACCCAGCATATTCAATACTGATTGAACACTATATGACACAAGCACATAAGTATTTAAAAAAAACTGAAACAGAAGCACACTAAACAGTACCTTTGGCCTAGCACAAGCTATATGCTTGTTCTCATATTATTTTAAAAAGAACTTAAAACATTGCATGCTAGTTTACACTCCAAGTTTTCAAAATGGCTATAGTTGAAGCGACCCTTAGGTATTACCATATCAGAATATTTGGCAAGTTTTTGCCTCGCAATACCCATCCGAAGGTACACCTATTTTTTCAGCATTAAGCTTGATACAAAACATACCAAAAAATAAACCAAACCCCTTTTGCAACCAAAGTAGTCAATTCAATATTCATATATCCTCTCTTACCAAATGTGGACAGTTCCAGGGATAGGAAGGACACTGCCAACGATCCAGCCTACAAACCAGGACTAAGATTCTTCTTGAAGTCATGCAAACACCTTTTGAAAAAGGCATGCAAACACTAAATACAGAGCTAATAACAATATACCTCCCTCCACTGCTGTGGAGTTAGCCTGTAAGATACAATCTACACAATTAATTAGATATAAGTGATCAATTAATTAGATATAAGTGCTGGGAGCCTTACATAAGTATATATTTGTATACTTATATATGGATATACTTATATAAGTATTTAAATATAAAGTGGGGAGAGATTTAAGATTTTTTTGTTTTCACCTTTTACTTTGCCTTTACAATTTATAAGCTATTTCTTTGAAATTTTTTCCAGGTTAAAAAAATGCCTCTTGACTCCTAAAGGATGCAACCTCCATTCCAGCACATATTTGTCTGACGGAATGGAAAGAGATAAGAGAAATATTTTTATTTTGTCCCTATAATCACTTGCCCTCACAATTTATGATTTCAAAGATGCCCTTTATATCCATATACCTGCAAATTAATCTTGTATTTACTTGACTTCAGCTGATGTTAGCATTATTAGCTCTACACTGTAACATTGCTTAGTTGAGCCACGGTCCTGCATGCAACATTATATAGCACTCACACTTCTGTCCAGAATTATTTTAGGCCCCTAAATATAAGGCTATGAGCTAGGTAGACAGTTTATGCACTTCACATGACACAATCAAAGCAAGACTAGGAACAAGCATAATGTCCTAAGCACTTCACATGCTACAAGTGTGTAATTAATCAGCATCTGGAGAATCTGCCTATAGCAGACATTTTCACTGTACCTCAGCAAAATGACACAACTATTGTAAAAAAAGTTATTCCAGAAATCAGTATCAGAAGAGAAATACAGGAATTTTTCCTCCCTTTTCAGTAAAGATTTTTAAGAGACATGACAAAAATTACCATATTCAATCCCTCTGTATTATTATAAAACACTGAGCTACATGCAGTGTGAAAAGCTTTAGCTCATCTTATTTTCAAGGGAGTTAAATTCAGTTCATTATGAGAAAAGGCAGAGATGTATGCATTCACTCCTCCCTTCCAAAAGTTGTCTTTGGGTGGTAAAAAATTCTGTGCAGCATTAAAAAAAATGCAGAAGCAAGTGTGTGTCATTTGGCAGTAATTTAAGACCAAGTTGTGTAAATCTGGTATAAATTTTGGGTGGTTAATACTGTACCTCCCTAATGATGACTTCATTTTGGGCTTCAATGTTCTCCCCACACCCCCTCCTCCATGTTTTACAGCTCTGATCAATGATATCTAAAGCACGGTAATTAATACACTCCTACATTACTTCATGTGCCAACGATACAGTTGCCAGCTGAAAAAATAAAACAAAGCTTGGACGTGTTCTTCACAGCTAGAAAGACTCTAAAATTCAATTTTACGTTCAAATTTAAACACAATATATGTAAGTAACTTGGAATTGCAGTTTTCACACTTTTCTTATTTACTTAAATTATCCATGATTGTCTTCACTAAAAGCCTTTTTAACTGATGTAGTTTATCTGTATGTCTGAATACAAGGATTTTCCTAAAATATCAATAACTATTCACCAGAATAAAACCAAGAAACTTGAAGTGTGCCACTTTTTCCCCTTCTCTTTGCCTATTCTTTTACCAGCTCTTTAACATTCTTTCTGTATTTCTTCCTTTCCGCTTTACCTTTGTCTTCCTTGAACAAACAATTCCAGCAGCTTTTGACAGGTATGTCCCTACAATAATGCCACAGCTAATACAAAAAACCCTAAACAATCCACACCATACCCCAACATATATATGCTGCCTCATAAATAAAGGCTAGATCTAGACTCAACAAGGTTTGCTGTCATATTCTACACAAGCAAGCTTTCCCTTTTGCAATTCCAGCCAAAGTAAACTCTGGTCAATATTTAGAATCCCCAACACTAAGTTTTATGGTTGTTTTACTGCACCAACATCAGTTGGGAAAACAGTACAAGGGACTACATCCTTAAGTACTATATAGGTAAAACTTTTCAAGCTTTGCTTGGCCATCTTCAGAGAGAGTTCACTTTGCTGTTGATGAAGTAGAAAGTTTGTAGATTGCTCCTAAACTGAAATGTCCTTTCTAACCTAAGATCTTGCATATTCCTGTGTCAAAAACAGGATGCAGACCCTACAGTATCTTTTAACTGAGCCTGCAGTTAATGTGCTTCATAGCTTCTTCAAACACTCAGCTTTTACACCTTGGGAAAAAGAATGCTGCAGATTAGGAAAAGAACAAAGACAATCAAGTCTTCAGTGCACCCAATATATGGGTGGAGAGGAATGAAGGGAGAAAGTTTTACAGAAGTGTAGTGGGTTTGTGTGGCAGGTTTTGGTAGCGGCTGGGGGGGCTACAGGGTTGACTTCTGTAAGAAGCTGGCTGTAGCTTCCCCCAAGTCCAAGAGAGCCAAGGCCAGCCGGCTCCAGGATGGATCTGCCACTGGCCAAGGCTGTGCCAACCAGAGATGGCAATAACATCTCTGTGAGTATATATTAAGAAGGAAAATAAATTATTGCACAGATGTAATTGCACTCAGAGAAGAGAGGAATGAGAATATATGAGAGAAACTCTGCAGACACCGAGGTCAGTGGAGGATGACGCACTGGAGCGGAGATTCCCCTGCAGCCTGTGTGAAGACCATGGTGAAAGAGCTGTGCCCTTGCAGCCCAGAGGATCACAGGGATGCAGAGACTCACCTGCAGACCATGGAAGTTCACAGGGGTGCAAATTTCCACCTGCAGTCCATGGAGGAGACCCATGTCAGAGCAGGTGGATATCTGAAAGGAGGCTGTGAGCCCATGGGAATCCCATACTGGAGCAGGCTCCTGGCAGGGACCTGCAGATCCATGGAGAGAGGAGCTGGAGCAGGTTTCCTGGCAAGACTTATGACCCTGTGGGGAACCCATGCTGAAGGACTTCAGTGCCTGAAGGACTGCACCCTGTGGAAAGAGACCCACATCAAAGCAGTCCATGAAGAGCTGTAGCCCATGGGAAGGACTGATGCAAGCTAAGTTTATGGAGAACTGTCCTCCGTGGGAAGATCCCATGTCAGAGCAAGAGAAGAAATAGCCTGTGGTGAACTCACCGTATCTCAGCCTCTGTCTCCCCGTGCTGCTGGTGGGGAGGAGGTAGAGCCAGAACAGGAGGGAGAGGTGGGGGGGGAAGGTGTTTTAAAAATTTGTTTTACTTTTCATTAACCTGCTCTGATTTTGATCAATAATAAATTCAATTAATTTTCCCAAGTCCAGTCTGTTTTGCCCATGATAGTAAACAATGAGAGATCTGTCCCTGTCCTTGTCTCAACTCATGAGCCTTTCATTGTATTTTTCCTCCCTTGTCTACTTGAGGGGAGTGATGGAGGGGCTTTGGTGGATACCTGGCATGCAACCAGGGTCAAACCACCAAATTAAGATAACGAGCCTTGAGTATTCCCACTTTCTCTCTGGCCTAAATCATATATACGATACAACCTGCATAATAAACCCAAACAAAAATGAAAACAAACAAGAAAGCAAAAGATTAAACAAAGCCCAATGAAACCCAAATAAACATAAATAATGAAGGACAATGCACATGACGACGCATTTCTTGAATCAGTCAGGAAGATGCAGAAAAGGAAAATGAGACAAGATAAGCCATGAAAATTGCTAGATACCCAACATTCCAAGCAGAAGATAAGTA
>VXAX01000755.1:0-65056 GCA_013399835.1 Leptocoma aspasia
CTCCCCCCACCCCCCGACCCAAAAAAAAAGTAATACAGACTTTGAAATTATTAACAGAGAACCCAGTCTTTATTTAATAGATTATGAAAATGTTCTTAAATGCTTTCAGGAGGGTAGCAAAACTGCAGCTAAACTACATGTAGCTATGGCATTGCTCAGGGCTTTGTCATGCTGTTGGAAATATGACATATTATTGCAGAAAAGACAGTCTGTGGAAGTTGGACTTGAGATGTTGGAGGCATTAGGCGCCCTCTTGTGCTGTTTCTGTGGGAGCAACATAAGGTGAGCAGCTTCCTGGGAGCAGAGGTTGAGCCAAGCTTCAGCCCTGGTTTTAGTCTAGTTTGGGGGGTAACTGGTGTATGCTTTGGCACCTAATCATGATCCAGTGTGGTTCTGATGTGCAGGAGTTATTTGTTGATGAGTCTGCAGATTTCACTCTAGCTATACAGTGTGGCCATTCAAAATGAAGCTTTGAACAGAAAAAAGAGACTTAGGCTTACATCTTCCAAAAGACAAAAATAAAATCTTCAGATTCACACAAAAGTAGCAATGCCTTCTCAGATTCACACAAAAGTAGCAATGCCTTCTAAGTACTAAATTTCTCTGATGGGCCAGATTTTAAGGTGAATTTCAAACTTCAATAACTGTTAATAATATGATGCAAGTTTAGAACCTTATTTGTTTCTTTGTTTAGATTGTGCTCCATGTTTCTAAGCATTCACCTCTTTGGGCTGTAATAGTATCAGGAAAATGTACTACATCTCCTTGGAAGTCAGTTGTGGGTCTAGTCGAATACTTTTTCAGATTGCTCACTTCAGTTGTCTGAAAATACCTAATTTCTCCAGATACCAGACCATAAGCAGAAGTGCAAACTCCAGAGTAAATGAGGTACATCAGTTTGCAAAGTTAACTAAACAGGTATGTCAGATCTGAAAACATGGGTCTTTGGTGACTTAATGCCTAAAGAAATAAGTGTCACCATTTTTGGATATATAGAACTCAAAGTCATTCAAAGGACACAAATAACATCATTTTTCTGGCCTGATGCAAATTCTCAAACTTACTGGTACCTCCAGGATGCAAACACAACTAGGCATAACATGTGCCTTGCCAGCACTTTTCTGGCTCTTTGGAGTTTAAAGATGTTGCTTATTTCAGGCTTGTTGACCCAGAGCAGTTTTAGAGTGGGGTACCTGTCATTCTGTGACAACATTTATGGCAAAATAGTAGTTTCTGTCAGGCTTCTCTCTGCATGAAAGCTTCTGAGGATTGTGACCATTTCACAGAGCAGCAGCTAGAATATAAAAGGAGAATGATTGTGCTGGGCCTGGCTGAGGTTCATCTATCTGATACTGATCCTGTCTGCAGCAGACACTCTAAGCAGGTGCCTTGATAAAAGCCTAAGAGAGCAGGTATAAATGCTTCTTCCTGGACTCCTGTCCCAGCTTCCAACAGCTTTCATGTCCTGAGCTGAATGTGGAGTTTGTGCATTTAGCAAACCTTGATAGATTTAATTCCAGCATTTTTCCAGTCCTCCACTGAGCTAATACTGAACTTTTGCTTTCACAGCAACTTTGTTGCACTGATGAACTTTGTCCATTGTGAGTACTGACCATCTTGTCTCCTGTCTCCTATTTTTAACAATTATTTGCCTCAGAAGGACCCTCTCATGACCATACCTGATGCTGTGTGAAAAATAATGCAGACTGACATTTCAGAATCTGTGGAGTACTACTGGGGGGGTGGTGGGGAAGTGCTCTTCCTTTGCCCACTGAAGTCTTTATGCTTACATTTTGTCTCCATGAAGAGGATGGGGAAAGTCTTCAGACAGAGATTAAGAAAGAAAAAGTTTTTCTAAGTACAGTTTTTCTGGGTATTTTGCAAAGTACTGTGTGAAGCTCTTCAAAAGGCACAGGAGTTCACTTGTGTGGTTTGCACAGCTAAATAGCTAATGTAAATGAATTCAGAGACAAATCTCTCAAGCAAAATCAGCCATTCCTGAGAACCGAATGTTGTCATTAATAATTTGAGCAAAGTGTGTGGTCATTGTTGTCTTTTGTTAACCCTAAATACCTTAAAAAATCAACAAAAGGCTCCTTGTGGCTGCACAGCTTTACATCAGTGTTTAAAAATTCTACAGTGCCAGGTCTGATGTAGCTGCTGGGGAAAGATCATTCACAGATTTAGTCCTAAATTGCCCAATGAAATGAAGCAAAATAGGAGAAAGGGGAAAAAAACGCTCACACAAATCCAGCAACTTGGGAGTAAGTAATCTTTGTAGTTTTTCTAAGCATCTGAATTACTGCTCAATGAATAATGGAGTAACAATTTGCAGAAGACTGTCAGCTATACAGTAATATTTTGATAAAACAAAAAAATGCTTGTATTAGCATAGGCCTGATAAGTCTGTGGATTCAAATGTGTGCACTAAGCATGCAGAACTGACATTGCTCAAGAGCACAAGAGCAGCACTTTGCAGAAGATTGAATCCAAATTGCTGCTTCACATCCTGTTCTTCTGTTTCACAAGAGGTGTGTATATATGCTTTCCCCTAAAATGCACAATGATGTAGGAGACAAGGTGGTCAGTGCTCACAGTGGACCAAGTTCATCAGTGCAACAAAGATGCAGTGAATTCAGAAGTTTACTATTACACAATTTATGACATAACTGAAAAGTAGCATCTTGCATTTACAGGAAGAAGGCAGGGGGCAGGCAAGAGTGTGTGTAGTAGAGCTGCTGGCTTGCAGCAATCCTTATTCAGTATTGCAGCAGTTAACTCCTGCCTTTTAAAAAATGAATTGTTTAATTCCGCTTTCCTAGATGTGTCCAGGAGCCAACTCTGAGCTCTGACTATTGCCACATTCTGTCCTTGCGTGCAAGATTATATTTCCAGATAAGCATGAATAGAGTTCAAATGAATCTATCAATAATCAGTGGAAAGGATGTCATAATGCAAAGTCTGATACTGTACAAAAATATACAAGTCCTTCAAAACGTGTTTGGAAAGGAACTGCTTTATTCTTAACATAGCTGCAGGTCTGGCAGCAACAGCTCATGAAGAGGTGTGGGAATAAGCTGAACAGACTCCCTGCTGGCAAGGAGAGCTGGGAGGCTGTATGCTACTGATAGGAGACTCCTCATTTTTAAGTCCTTTTGGGTAAAGGAAAGTAAATGATTTTTCTTTCCTGATGAAATACATTGTGAGGCAAAGCTGCAATTGAGAAGAAAAAATAAGTGTTGAATGGAAATAAAATCTCTAAACTCAAGCTGGTAAATCTCTAAACTCAAGGTATGTAAGATTCTGATTTCTTTTAGGTTGTCATAATCTCTTAGATTCATCACAATGAATTCAGCTAAAAGAAGATGTATGAGGAAGGTAGGGAAAAGAAGAGATGGCTGAAAATGAAACACACATTTTTAATTGCTCCATTGCTAATTATCTGATTTGGATCTGCTTATAATTAAGCTAAACTATTTTCAATGGAATTTTTCTTTGAAGTATTTGCAGCAAGGCAGAGTATGTGTGGTACCATGCTGAGTCTAAGGAAAGGGCAAACAGATATAACTCCCTTGTCCTGTGAATGCCACAGTCTCTCTAAGGGCTCCCATGACTATTAAGCAGACACTTTTCCCAAATTCTACATTTTTACAGCATCATTTATAGGGAACTTAAAAAAGCACTCTGTAATGATGCCCTCTGGTGACTCCAAGAATTTTTACACTATAGTGAAATAAGAAACAAGATAGAATTTGGTCTGCTAAGTACTCTGGCAAGTTGGACTATTCATTAAAGATTAATGAGCAAATCAGAGCTCCTAGAGCTCAATCAGGCAATATATATAAGCCATACACATACAGAGGTCCCAGACTACCTCCAAGTGTTGTAGGAGCAGAGCTGTAATGTGTAAGACAGTCTCTCACCCAGCCATGCAAGTAATCTCTTCTACATTAACAATAAAAACCTGCCTTGGCACTGCAAACTGATAATTTATTTACTAGTGCTTAGAGAAAAGAAAAGATGAAATAAAAAAACATCTTGAGCTTTTCTTGAGGCAGAGAATGTGGAGGATGTTAATTGATTATATGAACTCTTACAAATTAACCAGCTGTGCAAAGGAACGTATCTTGTATATTCTACACTTAGTGTGGCTGCCATGCAGCCTCTGGAAAGCTGATTTCTTCCATGCACTGTTTCCTCTCCTGGATATTACTTTTTATATGCACAATCTGTCTGCAGCATCTAATGTCTTTACATTTCCCATCATTTCCCCACCATACAGGCACACATGACTAGTATTGTACTAACTCTGGAGCTCGTGTGGTTCTTCCTCTGTTCTGGTTGGAAAGGACTCTTTTTATTTGCAGGGTTGTGTTATTTTACAGCTAGATCTGTGGTTGTATAGTGTCCGCAGACTAGTGCAAATGGAAGGAAACAAGTAATTGTGGCTGGGAATGGATGGAGTAGGTGTGGGCATCCCCTTCAGTATTGCTTCTGTTTTATCATGACTATGAAGCTGTGTCCTGATCCATATGGATGCAATACTGGCAAGGTAATGAGATTACTGAACTCTCGGGCAGTTAGCCCAAAAGCCATCCACAAGCAGATACAACCAAGATAATGAATAAGGGAGAAACAAAAAAAACCCCAAACAAACAAAAAACCAAAACAACAACCACCCCAAATCCCCCACCCAAAACTGTGTTAATAACTTTGTATGAGGTATGAAGTATTAACTAATTACTTCATCCTTATTAACTGAATTGTCAAATTAGGCTTATACTCCCAATAACTGTATCAGGCTAAGGAAGTCCTCGGCTTTTAAGCCCTCTTCCCCCATGCCATGCTTGGGAGAGGATGCATCTCTTCCCATGCATGTCCTTTGCAAAACAGCCCCTTAGGCACAGTGTAGATCAACTGGGTTTTATGCATGTTTTCTCTAAGAAAAACTAAAGGAGTAAACAAAATATTTGTTCTGACAAGATGCTTACTTTGATCATAAATGTTAAGATCAGGAGGTGCAAGTATGATTTTATTCTTCCCAAACAGTATAATCTGTAGGATCTTCTTCACTAACTTCTTCATTAAGTCAGTAATTTCCCTTTCAACTGCAGTTTGTTTGTATTTTAGGAAAATACCTTATCTTGATTTTACAGGCCATTTAGTATCTGTAGAGGAGTTTGTGATACTGTTTTTATGTCTGATAATGCATCAGGGAAGGGCTGCTTTTCTGTACTAGCATTCGCAGTGTTTCAGTGTACGTGTCTTGCAGTCGCACAGTTCTTTCTCCTGGCCTGAACAGTTACCCAGGTTCTTCAAGGAGGAGAATAAACACTTTGATAAATTCATACATCTTTAGTGCAGTATCTATGCAAGTAGCACACCAAAATTAGTACTTTTCTTAGTGGCCATGCCCAGCCTTTCATTTCTAGCTAAGCTGATGTTTCAAAGAGCCCCTGCTTCCTTCATGATCAAAATTGAAGTTGCTTACTCTCTCTGCTGGCCTGCTGATTCTTTCACACAGGCTCATGTAGCTTGACCAGTTGTCTTCAAGCTCCTCTTTCTATTGCAAATTTATGTTCCACATGGTGTACTTGAGCCATGATTTTTGCTGTGTCCAACCGTCTTCCTCCATAAAGGAACTTCACTGCTATTCAATTTAGCCTCAGTGAAGCTGTCAGGCTTACTGCCCTGTCTTCATCAGCTGGGGACTGATCAAAGGTACATGTGATATCTTGTGCTTTCCACAGTCTGACAGCCTTTGAGATCATGAAAACAATAGTAGAAGGAGACATGGGTTTTGGCATGGTTGTATGACTGACTGGTTGTAGAATATTGTCCATTTGTACACATCTTTTCAGCTGTACAGTAGGTCTGTTATAGAGTCTGCTATCACAACATGAGGCATGTGTAGAACAGAGCTGGTTTGACTACAATGCCCATTAGGTGGCCTGCTTTTCTTTTTCAGTCCTCTCCATCCATGAGTTATTCTGGTTTAGCAGCTGGAGTAAGACCTAGAAAGGAACATGTATTCTACAAGGATCTACAAGAGGGACAGCTCTGAAGATCATAAGCTTTTGGATGTAAATGTACTTGTGTATTTCTCCTTATCCTATGCAGAGAGAACTCTAAGGCAGCATTTTCAAGATTAGGCCTTTGGGTAAACTGGTATAGGGATTGCTGGTATATAGATAGCTCCTTAGGGGAGGCTGCCAAAGGGAGGTTTTTGCCTCAGTTGTGATTCAGATAATTTGCCCTCTTACCTGTCAGTGTGTAAGTCCCCTCCTCTCTGTTGTTACTTGCCTGCTCTCCCTGTGGCTTGTATTTTTATACTTGCACATAGCAGTGTTGGTTCAGTTTTCATACAGGCTTTCACTGCACTGGGATTGCTTCTTACACAGGTGAAAGAGCTGCTCCTACAGATCATCATCTGGGGCAGGAGCAGCAGCAACTTACCCCAGGAATGGACATGAAATTTGTCAGCAACCTGATGTTGCTGTGCAAATCAGGTCACCATATTCCACTTCTCTCTGTGCTTTGTAGGTTTAGGAGTTTTGAACAGAGAGGTATTGGCTACAAGAGAAGGGTTATAGAAATACAGAGAACCATGCAGAGCTATAGAGAAGTTTCATACCTGAGGTATGTGGAGAATTATCCTTTGATGTCATCGATGAGAGGGAGTCTCCAGTCAGACAACTCCTCCACTGACGTGTTGAGGCAAGTGACTCAGCTCTGCAGTGGAGAAAAATGTCCCTAGTGCAGCTTTCCCAGAAGCACCTTCACCTGGAGGTTTCTTGCTCAGGAATTAATTTGCTTGTGAAAACTCATCAGTCCACAGAGCCTGGGGTGACAGAGTTGTGGGCAGATTGCTCTCATGGGGATGAGGATGCACAGCTGTAAGCAAGCCTAATTAAGGCCTCTGACAAACTTTCCAGTGTAATTGCACCAGTAATTGTCAGGATCTATGAAGTAAATAAAGGTTAGTTATTCTCTCAGTCCTGAAGTTGCAGAAGTTTATAATCATCCTATCTTAACACGAATGAAATACATTGGGGTCTATTAAAGCAGGCAGCGGTTGCTATTCACTGGCGATTTGTTAACAAATAGAAGCTTTCAGAAATAACACAAGATGAGTCTGGCAGTAGTTAACTGACCTGTAATTTTAAGATTGGGGAAATGATTAGAAAAAGGAAGCAGAGCGTAGTAGAACTCACAGCTTGGTAATGCCCATGAGCTTATCTGGAGCTTGAGCTGCTATCATGAGTGCAACCCCGAGTATCTGAGTCTCCTGAACTCTACAGGTTTGTACTGCAAGTCACCCTTCTGGGAAAAAGAAAAGACATTAATATTTCTGACAGAATAGTTTTGTGAGTGGCTTTTTCCCTTCCAAGAAATCAGCCTTATAAATAGCACTGATACCAAGGTCTACTTACTCTATAGACATTATATCCTAGCCTTTTTTTTATTAAAAGTAATTTGCTTGAAGATGATCATTGCAGGGAGCGGCCCAGTCATGAACATACTTGGGGCAAATCTTCTGTAACTCCTGTAAAGAAGTTTTGCTTGATTCTGGCAGCACTAAGCAGTTTTAAACCTGGTTTGAAGTGGCTAGCATTTGTGGAAGTCCACTGCATATAGCAATGGACAGGAAATAAAAAGCCATCCCAACAGGTACCTGCTGTCAAGAAGCCCAGTTGGCAAGCATTATGTAGGAGAAGCAGTCTGGAGTCAACACCAGAAAGCTGACTTTTTGTGTGGGACAGGAAATTGTTAAATATCTGGAGTATCTGGTTTATTTGCTGTCAGCTTTTCAGTCTCCTAAACAAGATAAATACAGTGACACATGGAGTTTGTGAGTCCCTGTGCTGGCATTGTGAACACTCTTGTGCATAGGAGAGGGTGGTGAAGCAGAATAATTAAAGCATCCCACTGTGCAGCCAGATGTGCACGTTTATATCTTAATTTGCTAGCCCATCACCAATGAAGGTGAAAAAGGTCTTCTGGGATCAGTTAAGTCCAAGGAAGCCAGGTGGTATATTAACCTCTTTCCTCCAGGACAGGGTTAACTGCAGAAATGGAAGTGCCCTGGCCTTGTTCACCTCCTAGATTACTCCAATCTAGCAAACATTTGAACTTTTCAGCCCAGATTAATTCAAACTCTTAAGTTGGTATAAAAAAATGCATCTTTTGCCATGTACCCTTAGGATGCTGCTTGACTTCCCAGGATCATCTGTCTTAGAGTAATACTTTCAACATGTGCTTCAGAGTGAGGCATAAACCCAAAGGGATTCACTGGTTGTGTGACTTCAAAGGCACATTCTTCTTTCCTGGCTCTGACATATATACCTTGGGGAATATTTGATTGATGCATATGGTAAGATATCAGCATGCATTGATTAAGTGCATTCAAAAAAGGGTGTTCAGTTGCTATTGCATAAGAAAAAAAATCAGCCTGTCCTTTTGAAACAGCCTGGCATGATTGGATTCAAGAATTATTTATTAGGGAGACTTTAAAGTAGGATGAAAGTAAGAAATCCTATGAGAAAAATTTCTGTTTGTTTCTTACATTTTCTCCACCCCTCCCTCACCCTGAACTGTTCAATATGGTTAGAAGGAAAATCCTTTCCAAACCCTTTCAATCTAAAATATCATCAGATGGAGCAAAAGGAAAGCTGAACTTGCCCCAGAAGCATTCTCACAGTGCAATGTTAGATACTCCAGCCCCAGCTTGGGGTACAGGGAAACTACAAGTAGCAAGATGTCTGTGCTGTTTGTGGAGTGGAGATCACAGTGTCTCAACGCCTTGGACGCTTCAGGGGACAATTTGGCAGAGCAGAAGTCATCCTTCAGTTCGATGATGTGGTGACTCTGGTGGCAATACCAGCCTACAGATCTCTGTCTTGTTCTCTGTCCCTCCATGCTGGTTTCCATGCCACAGGGCACAACACTTGTGGGTGGATTAAAGCAGTTCCCTACAAACAGGACTGAAGACAGAACACTCACGGGGCAGGGTGGTGGTGTCCTTTAAAGCCCAGCACTGATGGGATTTACAGCATGACTCCACGAGCAGTTGCATGTGGGTGATGGCCTCTCCCATCACTGGGGTGCTAAGGGTGCATTTGTGCAGTGTGATGAATAAGGTCCTTGCTCTAAGCTTGTAGGTATACTCTAGAAGGCTCTGCTCCAGCTTCAACTCCATCAAATCATGATCCTGGGAAATAAAACATCATAAAATGTAATGTCCTTGTGCTTCACAGCAGCTGAGGAGGCATAGGGAAGGTTCAGATGTAGGTAATAATTTGCTGTCTGAGCCCCACCAAAACTGTGCAGTACTGTCACCTCTTTTATTGAACAGCACTGTCACAACACTGCATTCAGTAACAGGACTTTGAGGAGAGTTTAAATTCAACAGAGATGGAAATACAAGCTACTAAGCAGCTATAACTTTTTCTTGTCATACTGGACAGGAGAGGAGATAGAAAGCATTTCAGGTGCAAGATTAGGTGAGATAGAACTACCTCAAGTTTTGTAACAGAAGTCTGGATTTCTAACTGCTTGCTGAAAAAAAAAAAAGAAAAAAGTTAGGCTCTTTCTCTTACTCTAGTCAACCAAGAGTACAATCAATTACCTAAAAACTTACTTTTTATGACATTTATCGTTACAAAGAAAATGAGAGAAACTGCATGCCAACATTTATTATAATTTCATTAGTATCCAAGTAGATCTAATTTATGTGGAGGTTCTGTTTCCAAGATGAGGATCAAATGAATCTCATCTGACAGACAATTGAGTTATAAAGGCTTCACATGAGAACTGTTCTCCAACAGACTCTAAACAAGACTTATTGATTAATAAGGTCAGACATACAATAGGGAGCTAAATTATGGCAGGACTCATCAACCAGCAACACATGCTAGACCTTCTCAAATGGTGCAAGTTAGCATGCAGTAAAGCAAAAGTTTTAAATTAACCCTAGTATTTTACCCTCCGGGCAGTAGAACTAGAAGTTAGAGGAAATAAGTTTATAAACTGTAGAAGTAATATGATTCTGTGTGACAAGTTGTAAAGACTTGAATTTCTCCCAAAGACTCACAGATTTTTGCAGTGTTAAATATCACTGTAATTATTAAATCTTGCATTAAAACCCCAAGGAAACAAACTGTAGCAGAAATGTAACATCTAAGACTTAAAATTTATGTTCTGGGAACTGACTGAAACCGCAGAAGCAGAAGATTCATGTAGCAAAATGTTGAAAGGGCATCCCTGCTAAATGCCTTGTGGAAAGTGCTAAGCAAACTGGAATAGTTCCAAAATATGTAGGTGGGATTGCTCTTCACAATGCTGGGATTTACTCCATTATTGTCCAAGTGACTCAGCTGAAATTACCCACAATCTACTAGACATACTTTATTGTCAATACATTTTGCCCTGGTCTTTCCTCTCTGTGGCTACATGGCCTTAATTCACCTAAATTTCTAAAATGGTGGTGCCAAGTGGTCCTGATAACACCAGTGCACTTTCCATATCCAAATATTCTGTAGATTCATCTGCATTTTCAGGACAGTGTGTCATTGCCTTGTATCAACACTTTGTTAATCTACTGCCAAGAGAAAGATACTGCCTTCCCTGCTTTTGGACCAAGCTCCTCTTCTGTGACATTGCCAGTTGCTAAATGACCTTGAAACTGATTCCCAAACTCAGAAAAACACTTATTTGAAACCATGATGCTTAATTAAACAGTCAATCCATGAATCCTGTTTGCTCTTGCTGTGGCAAAGCAAACAGGCCTTTTGTCATTCAAAGATGGATTGGGCTAGATCAGCTTTGTGCACATAAAACCACAAGGTTTCCACTTTTATATCTCACATCTGTATCTAGCAGGATGATATCCCCTGATGCTGTAGTCCACCACTCTGACAGAAAACAGGCGGTTCTTCCTGCCTTTTTATCTAGAATACTGTTTAATTGAAATATTGGATCACGATTTGGTCAGTCAATTCACAGCAGTTGATGTAATTTCAAATAGAGATTAAAATCCAACCCAATGCCTGGATTGCAGTATTTTGTTTTTAGGGCAGCCAGTGCCAGTTGCTTCAGCAGAAGGTTTAAGAACCTCCTTAGAGAACAAGTATGAAATATTCTTGAATTCTACCTCTGAGCATTTGAGGGACGGGACTGTGAAGCACAGTGGTTTATACCTCTAGCAATTTTTCAATCCTGTAAAAAAATGTCAAACATCCTCATTACCCTCTTAAATGTCCAGTGATGTTTTGGAACCTAACTCTCTACAATACCTATTGACAGGGATTTTGTAGCTTGGCTTAAGGTGTTAGCTTCCTCTGCTCTTACAAATCTGCCATTTGTAATTGGCTTGCTTTCAATTTCACTGTGTTCCCCTTATTCACCTGTCGTACCAAGATCCATACTGGGGCTCCTAAGCACTTTTCATCTTCTGGTTCTAGTATTTCACTCAGTAAATTAGATGCCTATGCACTAAATGTTCCCCTCCATCTCTCCTGGCTCCCCAGGGAAGGAAACCTAGGCATGTTGGCCACGAGGAGACGCTTTGGTGAAGTACCATGCAGGTCCAAGCATCCAGTTCCCCTAGGTATAGGTGCAGCTCTGGTGCTTTTTCTCTATATTCTGTTTGGGTAAAGTTCTCTGTATAATATTTAACATAAAATTCCCTATATTTAGCTCTGTTTTAATCAATAATTAATTCTCATATAAATACCTTAGTATGCTCTTTAAGATGAAGCGAAACATACCATTGCTCTTTATTAAGTCTTCTTAAGCACATTGGATATCCAAATGCCAAAACAGCTGCTCTTTTATTTTGGATGAGGGCCACAGATCCTAAAAACTGTGTAAGCACATAATTCTTTTAAAAAATTTAGTCACAAAAATAGATTTGAAAGTACTTGACCACTTTTAGAAATGCAGGCCAAACAAAGTGTGCTGAAACTTGCTTCTTTGGTTGTGAATTTGCAAGATGAAACAAAATAATCTGTGTGTCTCACAAGGGTTCCTGTTACCAGCCAGGATAAGGAAGAGGCCCTTCCTGGAGCAAGCAGCCAGGAAGAGACAGGACCTAACAGCTAACAGGGAAAGAAACCTGTAAACTGAACTGCACTAGTGCTAGTAAGCCAAATTGTAGGGACTGTGGAGATGATGGGGGACTGCAGGAAGAAAACAGGTGGCTGAATTTTGAGGTATGTGAAGAAATTAAAAAAATAATCTGTATTTTATAGGATACTGAATGGCACAAAAGAACTATTGGACCCCAGGCTAACACTTTTCAAACCACTCTACTGACAACGTGTCATAACCAGACCAGAACGCAACTACAAATAACAGTAGGAAATCTACCTACATCATGCCAAGAGAGTGAGTCAGTGTTAGTCATTTGGTGCTTTTCTTAATAATTGGGGGTTTTGCCCAAATACTACTGAAAATTACTCACCTCCTCCCTCTGTAGTACCAGAAGGTATTTGATGTGTATATATATATATGTGTGTGTGTGTGTGTATTTTTTTTTTTCAGATTTCTGCCATCACTTTGCCTGCCCACAACATTTACCAAACTTCTTACCACCCTTATTAAAAATTAAACTTGTTTATTAAAATAAATTCCCTCAGAAGCTTTCCAGCAAAGTGTCTCAGCCCTTTGCAAAGCACAATTAGCACATGGGACAGAAAGCTCTGTGGAGAAAAGGGAGAACTTGTGCTGTTTTGGTGACATTAATTCCCTTCATCTTTATACCTGTGTAACCACTAGTATACAGAAAGGATGTTAAATATTGATCTAGCAGCATCTTCTTAGTATTAAAGTATGCTGTACATAAAACAGTGATGACAGCCTTTCTTACATTCTTTGACTATTTTTTTTATTTTCAAGTTTTTAAAGCACTTCTTTTGAGATTTATAATAACTGATTAAATATCAATATATTTAATAATGCAACCCATTGTTACTTAAGTATTTTGGTTTCTCAACATTCAGTGCTTTGAAAGTCTGTACTACCATTTGAAACAAGCTAGGAATTGTCCGTTTAGAGGATTTTGCTAGAAGATCCATTGACCAACACTTGGAACTGATTTGAAATGATTTATCATGCTTCAATTAAAAGCAGTCTTTACTAATGGGTCACAGCTTTCTGTGGCATTGATACTCCCCCTTCTGCAAGCAAAGTCACATGTAGGGAGCTGCCTACGGGATGGAGCAGAGCCCAAGGGAACACAGGGCACCACAGGCTATTCTCGGATCTATTGTGGCAGGTCTGCACTCCAAGGGACTGGTTTCTGGAGAACCCAAAAAGGTATAAGTTAATAACATGATTTATAGGTCAGCTGCAAGCCTCTTTTTTCCCCAGATGTGGAGAGCATCAGGTAGGCTGTTTTATACGTAAAGCAGTATCTTATGGGGAAGGCAAGTTTGGTCATACTGAGTGATTAAATTGGATTTTTTAAGACCAAGGTTGACCTGAAAAATCCACAAAGAACATACATCCACAGAAATGCCTTCTCTTTGTCAAGAACGGTCAGCTAAGAGGGTCACTGAATTCAGGATCAAACCTCATCTCTGTAGGTGTCACAGTCCAGTAGGGAGGTAAAGTTGGTTGAGAAAAATGTCCTGTGTCAAACTAAGTACCATCAGGGAGCTTTTTGTGTGGCATAGAGCTAAACCATCTATACCAGTACAGTGGTTCCTAGCCTGCTTTTGGCCTGAGGCAAAGATGGTCACCCAGATGAGGCTGAGCTAAGATTTGGGAATTGGGATATGCCAGGTGCCCTTTCCAGTGAGTAACCTGGGTGAAGCCATGCTGCTTTAGAGGCTGAGACTTAGATAATAAGGGTGTGGGCCATTCTCTGCCAGAGAATGGTTTCAGACAAGTTTAATTTACTTTAATAAGTTAGTTTTAATTTATATACATGGAACTGTGGAGTGTGGGTGAAACCATAGAGGGACAGGCATTGCAGCTGCTTTGGCTTTTCTCCTGCCCCAGGGTATTCAGATCTCCTTGGTGCTCATGGTGTTCATTCTCTGCTGCTGCACAGCAGGACAGTGTCTCCTGCTCCAAATTTCGAGTAGTTTGGAGGCAAAGAGAGGTGTGAGGAAACAGGGTGACCATTGCAGGAGTGATATCAATACCCAAATACATTAGTGTTACCCTGTGCTGTTGGTTTTCTGGCAGAGGCCCCAGGTACAGATCAGCTTCTGGGAGGGGAGACCTTTCCAAAAGGAGTAGGACCTTATGTGGAGACTTGCTGTCCTGTGTCTGTGCTGCTGGGGACAAGCTGTGGACCATGTGTCGATCACTGGTGAAGGTCTCTCATGAGGCACATTTTAGCATTATTCTCTGTGATGATCCCATCACTACTGACCCACACAGGTTGGCAGTATGGGAAAGGTTGCAGTGCCTATGGCTGCATATGTGCACAAAAGCACATGAACTGTTTGCCAGGTACAAAACCCCATCTACCTCCCACTGCTGCACCTTTGCAGTGGCTCTTTCGAGTCAGGACTAAGAAGTCTGCAGAGCACCAGCATCCCTTGTGTAAACAAACATGCTTGCAGGCAGGCACTGGGGCCCTATCAGAAAACAAGATGGTTGGAATGATAAAGTACCAGTATAGTCTTGAAGGAGCTGGGTTTGCTAAGAATGTGCAGCTTCATTAAGGAGTTTTTGTGGGTTAAAGCATGTTTCAGCTGGTAAAAGTAAATACGGGGTAGGCCCTGATGCCCAGGCAAACGCCCAAAATGGCTGCACTCCCAAGGCAAAATCTTGGAGCTGACAGAGTTCCTGCAGGGTGAAACTGCTGAGCAGAAATTGCTAAAATGCTTTAATTAAACCACAGAGAGGAGGAGAAGGCAGATATTTCTCAGGAAGGAGAGCATCTTGTGTTTCCTCATGGGACTCAACTGCAAAGGATCAGAGAGAAGTCATTGCTTCAGACAGGATCTCTGGCCCAAATGTCAGTCCTTGGCATCTTCCTGCAAAGAAGAATAAGGATGCAGATGTGTTACAAACAAACCTACACAGAGAAATGGGGTTGGGGTCTGGTACTGCCCCCTCACCGTGGCAGCCCTCACTCCTGCCATGGCAGGAGCTGGGTGGAGGAATGTCCCCAGCATGCCCAGACCCTGCTCTCTTCCTTATTTTTTACATGTTTAATTTCTTTGGAAGTGTTTAATTAATTTAAAGTGCACATCAAGGTGGCACAAAGAGCAAACAGGTTCTCCACAGAAATCCTGTGAGTTGTTTGGAAGTGTTTAATTAATTTAAAGTGCACATCAAGGTGGCACAAAGAGCAAACAGGTTCTCCACAGAAATCCTGTGAGTTGTTGTTCAGCCACTCACTGTTGCAGGCAAAAGAGGCATCAGGAGATGCAAGGAAATCTTCAAAGTTAATTATTTACTGGTTTATAGACTTCCAGCTACTTCAGCCTGGCAGGTTTGATAAGGAGGCCTGGAGCTTCAGCAGAAGCAATTAGTGTGACTTCTATGAGATACTAGTGAGTAATTGTGCCATTGTTTATTTCCTGTAAAGCAACAGACTACTAGAAAGGGTTTGTTTGCTGTTTGTAGATTATTTGTGTCAGGGTGGATGAATTCACCAGAAGAATGGCAAGTAGGAGTGAGAACATTACAAAGACTTTCTCTGTGACAGTTCAAGGACATGCACTTCTTCCCATCTTGTTCACTAATACATCTTCTCTTGCTTTTTTTCTTTGGTGTTAATAATGATGATGATCCTCAGAGCTGGGTTTGTATTGGTATTAGCCCTGAGAAGACCCCAGGAGGGGAACAAGAGTGCCCTGAGTAAATGGATGCTGGCAAAGGGACAAATCACGAGGCAGATTTGTGCATCAGTCCTAGAAGTGTAGGAAGAAGATGGAGGTGTCCTTGATAATCAGTATTGAAGAAAACAGTGGAAGAAGTAGCAAAGGTTGTATTTCCCTCCATTTGCAAGTGGGTTTCCTTTTCCAGTTTATATCGCTTCCTGCCAGACATGAAATTGAACCCCTTTGTATGCAGGAATAATCCAGTTCACCTCAAATCAATTCCTGTCAGCTCTGAAAATGAAACATGAGAACTACTAAAAATAAGCAACAACAGGGCATGAAATAAATAATCTACTGCTTTGTCCAGGGAGAAATACTTTCTGACTTGGTCATCAGCAAGTAATTATCCTCGCAGGAACTGGCTAAGAGCTTGACATATCTAAAGTGCATAGCTGACCTTGTCTTGGAGAAGATAGTGGCCTGGGATACTTCTGAGGCCCTTTTCAGCTATGATTTTAAGAATAATGCTATAGAACTTATTTAGAAAGCCTCTCTTTTCAGCAGAGAGTGATTTATAATTTGCTTTTCTTTTTTTTTTCTGGAACTCCTGAGCATTTGGGCACTTCAGAAGTTCTCAAGGCCAGTATTCAATTGTTACAACTTTTGGAAGCATTGGGAAAGATAAAGACCAATGAACTGAGGATGAATGGGAAATGTACTTTCTAAAATGCTTTAGTCCAAACAAATACTTAAAATCTGTGAGTACCAGTACAGCCAGAAAAGGAAGCAGAAAGGAAAATTTTGCACACAAAATACTGTTCAGCTTGATGTTGGGAAAAACTGATGTTGGGAATCAGCAAAGCCATCTGAAATCAACAGGTTATCCCTTTGTAAGAATACCTAAAGTTCTTTGTAATGAAAAAAAGACACAAAAAAGACACTCTTAGGAAATCATGTAAATTAATAGGAACCATGAAAGACATCTCAAGGATTGGATGCAAGGCAAAAATAAAAAATAGGGCCTCTCAAGGCACTTTTGAAGTCATGCAAATCTGCATCAGTGAAACCAAGATTGCCACAAGCAGCACTGACCTTACAGTCAATTTCAACACTTGTACTTAGGACTTTTAATTCCAAGATTTCTTGAAGGTTACGTGGACTGAATGGCAAAAAAGAAGTTTTGTCTGCCCCCACCCTGTGTGCTGAACCTCAGCTGGGTTAATTCTTTGCAGCTGCCCAGGCAGAGAGCCAGACCCTTCAGGTAGTGGATTATGGACAGAACAGGAGAAGGAGTTCTGGCATTCTCACAAACAGTACACCCTTGGGCAGGGGAAAGCCCAGAAAATACCAAAGTGCCCGGTATTGCTCTCCCACATGGGCTTTGTAACAGCCAGCAAAGCAGTATAATGTAGCAGTGGGACTCCAAGAGCTAGACCATGGAGAAGGGGAAGAGATGTAGGTCAACTCTGCTCTCTTCAATCAGGACACATGGTTTTACATATCTTCATAAGGACCTTTGATGCATGTGCACAATAAAATTAATATGGATGTTGAAAACCTCTTCTGCACTATAGTCCTGTAATTCTGTCATCCGTCCATCCTCCCTTCCTCATGCTGACTGAACCCTCTAATCAACTGTGTTTTGAGTTCTGCTCTCAGTAATTTTTTTTTTGTTTGAAAATAGTTGGTACCCTCCTGATTTAATTGCTTTACTGTTATATTTCTCTTCAAATAAATGTCTCTGTTGTAGTCCATCTTTGGCACAGCACTTTCCCTTGCCCTAACAGAAGCTGTCTCATAGAATCAAAGAATGGTTTGGATTGGAAGGGATCTTAAAGGGCACGTATTTCCAACCCCTTGCTAGGGGTTACTAGGGACACCTTCCACTAGACCAGGTTGCTTAGAGACCCATCCAACCTGGCCTTGAACACTTCCAGGCATGGAGTATCCACAACTTCTCTGGGCAACCTGTGTCAGTGTTTTACCACCCAGATTATAAAAAATTTCTTCCTTAGATCTAGTTTAAATCTACCCTCTTTTTGTTTAAAACCATCACTCCTTGTCCTATCACTAAAGGCAACGGGAACACATATGTGAAGTGTAGAGAATTTAGAATTGATTAAACAAAAAATCATTATCACATTTGCCACAGAACTACTGCTCTGCTGCTGTTTACTGGGATTCAGCTGGGATAATCTCCCAGTCTTTTGCTTAGCTTTAATAGCAACAGGACAGTGACAGTAGGTGGGCTTAGATGACCTTTAGCAGTCCCAAATTATTGTATGTTTCTAATTCAGACGGGGATGCTGGTCAGAGCTGGCCGACACCCAAACCCAGCCCCAGGGCAGGCAAGCTCCCTGCATGGATGGCTGGGGCTGTGTGGCAGGAAGGAGCTGTTGTTTCCTGCTCGCTTTGCTAGCTGTTCTGCTTAAAAATGTGAGGCCAAAAAGAGAGAGATTGGGAAAGCAAAATCTGGTTGGAAAGTTCCAAGTGTTCTTGCTTATGAAGGATTAACCTTGCCCTTGTCAAGCAAGTGACCTGGAGATTCATATTAGCACCATCAGGACTGCCTGTCACCAGCCAAGGTCTAAGTGTTATTTCTTAAATGAAATCAAAAGCCTGTCCTCCTGCAGGGAGGGTTGGCAGTCCCTGCTGTCCCCCTCAGCAGGCCTGAATCTGCCCATCGGTCGGGCCGGGCCGTGCTGCATTTGGAGATGTGAGGTATGCAGGCTCTGGCTGAGGGCTGCGGGGTGAAAAGGACCTCCCTGGGCACCAGCCTGCCAAAATCTGGCTCTGATAAAACAGCCCAACCCATCCTGTAAAGACTTTTACTGAAAAATCTTGAAATAATCACAGAGGAAATGACAGGAACTCAGGCCTCCCTTCCCGCCCTGGCCAGACACTCCCTGGCTTTTCCCCTCCGGGCCGCCTGACACGCCGTGTCCCTGGGGAAGGGCCGGGGCTGCAGCACGGCCAGGCAGGCTGAGGCGGCCGGCATTGCAGCGACGTGCTTCGTGCTCCGCTCCTTGTAGGAGCATGGAAATGTAGGGTCAAGTTCAGGGATTGCAGCGGCAGGAGAGGGAGGAACAGAGCGATTCCTCTGGCCTTACTGACATTTTGCTTATTTATACCAGCTGCAGATCTTATCTGGAACCTTGAGAGACTTTAGTGTGGCTTTCCTCATTTGCGTTTAAGAGGGCCTTCAATTAAAACTAGTGCCACATACTGAAATACCTGCTTTGTGAGGGGGCAGGGCTGAACAGTTTAAAAATACGTAAGACTTTGGATTATATTACTTCCTATGGAACAGTTTCCAGTTCTGCTGCCCCAGACCATGTATCTCTCCCCTTAAGGGTGGATGAGATGTAAAGAAACCACTCTCATAAGAAGGTGAGGCCACTGTGTTTGATTTTTTACCTTGTGGTTTGTAACGTGTCAGATCATGGTGAGACAGTCTGAATCTGGCATTGGTTTGGTACCTTTGTAAATTGCTGAACATCACAAGAGGATAATAAGAAATATGCTGTACATGCTCTACCTGCCCTCCATCCTGTCTCTCTTCCTTGGATGGCCCCAAACATTATTTTAAGTGCAACATCCCTCTGTTGCACAGCTTTCCTTAAATGCTGGGGTTTTTTTGGTGTGCACTAATGTATTCCTGTCCCAAGGCAGCTACAGACGAGCAAGGGGTCAGCAGGCTGCAATGCTCATGCATGTGCATGCACAGTGGTCATCAGTCTGCAGGTACAGTTCTGGGCTGAGGAAATGAAGCTCTTGGGAGCTATGTTGCTAACTCCCCAAGATTCACCTGAAAAAAACTCCAACTTTTAATTTGTGGAATTGCACCGAGTGGCGGCAGTAGGACACAAGCAGGAAACATGAGAAAACAGCGAAAAAACCACAGAGATGCTGCAATGTTTGGTAGCAAGTAGGTTCCCCCCTTCCCCAGGCTTCCTTCTGAAGGTTGCCACCACCACCTTCCACTTGGTTGGCTTCACAGACTGTCACCCTGCATCCTGGGTGGTGGCAGCAGCCAGCAGGACATTTCCTGTACCTTTGCACAGCTCCAAGGTTCGTAAAGCTCCAGATTCCAGAGAAAGTGTGTGAAGCCTGTTTGGCCTGTATGGAGAAGCTGACATTGCCTCAAGGCAGGGAAGGAACATAGAAACCACCAAGTGATCCAGCCAGCCATGGGAAGAGTCACAGAAAGAAAGAAGTGAGCAGGCTTCGCCCTGGTCTTTGGGCATCTGCAGTCGCTCTGAGGCTGCAAACCACTCGTGGCTTGTGTGTCATCTCCTGCAGGGCAGAGCGGGTTGTGTAGGCCACATAAAATGCATGTGAGTCCCAGTCCAGTCCAGACTGTAAAACTGGTTTAAATGAAAACAGATTCGGGCTCTTCTTGGACTGTGGGCAGACATCATCTCTGGGATGTCACAGCTCCCTCTGGGTCTCTGTCGGTGGGTTGTCCTTTTGCTGCCTCGACAGAGTGTTGGCCTTCCTCCCATCCCATGACAGAACTCCGTTTTTGTTCCTTCAGAGGGCAGCCAGAGAAGTGAGTGGCAGCAGCGTGGTGACCTCAGCCAGGGCCGTGACAACTGGGGTGGGAATGAAAGCCTCCAGCTGGCACCACTCCCCGCGGCATGCTGTCCTGTCTGCCACGGTTTTGGTTGGTGACTGAGGAAGACGTGAGCCCTTCTCAGCTGTTCACTGCAGCTGTGATGCCAGGGATGCCCTCAGATCTGCATTCAGGTCAGGACAGGCACTGCAGGCACTCGCTGATCCCCTCCAGGAAAGTTCCTGTGGTTTATTCCAAATACACAGTTTGAACTGGTTAATCCGAGCGGGTGGGCCGGTCTGGCGGGCGCTGACACATGTGCTGCTCTGGGTGAAGGTCGGCTGCTGCCCCAGGGCAGTGACAGAGCGCCTGGTTCTGCCGTCCCCAGTCCCCAGCCAGGCCTCCGCCTGCAGCCCTGAAGGCTTCTCCAAGTCCTCTGCAGTTCTGGGCCGTTTCCCATGCAGCTTTTAGTGCTTTTTGTTCTTTCTTAGTTTAAAACAAGACTTCATTGCTTCTCTGGTGAGATTAGTGAAGGCTAATAGAAGGATATTCATCTTAAATTTTCCCATTACATCTTATTATACACCTGGATCACAAAGTAATTTATCATAAAGAAGCAGATGGTGTGAAAATATGTCCCCAAA
The DNA here is from genome assembly GCA_013399835.1 of Leptocoma aspasia. Lineage (NCBI taxonomy): Eukaryota > Metazoa > Chordata > Aves > Passeriformes > Nectariniidae > Leptocoma > Leptocoma aspasia. The sequence continues at coordinate 20,985 of VXAX01000755.1, forward strand.
TTCCACAGCATCCTAGCTGATGCCTTTTTAACCTTGACCTGTGTTTTTCTGTAGCCTGGTTTATCTGGCTCAGGAGAAATTTCAGGAAGTTGTGCAGAGCAAAAGGGTGCAGCTTGGTTTTCATTGTTTTCGCTGCTCCTGCTTGTATACGGCACAGGAAAACAAGGGGAAAATATCCTTTTGCTGGGACTCAATCCCATGTTTCTTGTGAACCTTGAGTTCAATCAAGCTTTGATAAAATGGAAACTGAAGGAATGCAGAACACATTGAGGGAAGCATGGTGCTCAGTGCAGTGCATGTGCTTCACATTTGGCCGCAGGTTGTTTGTTTCTTCTGCCTCCAAGTAATTTCTCTAGCATCTATACATATATAACTTGCCATGGCAAACATCAGCTCTGAATCCACAATTCTATATTTGCTCAGGAATATTAATCTAAAATTGTTGGGGTTTTTTCCTTATAAGCCTAATGAAACTTGGAAATTCTTTTCCAGTCAAATAATGTTAATTATACTGCATTTGCATTACATATATTACATCAGCTGGAAGCTGGGCTGCTTTGTGAGCTGTCTGGAGGGCTCTGGTAAATTAAATCAAGTTAAGTCCCCTTCCTTCAGTTTAAGTTGCTTTTCCCAAGTCATGATTCCTCTTCTCCCTCCTAATTCTATTGTGACTCTTCCCCTCCTTCCCAACTTCTCTGCAGATGTTAATGCTCTCAGAGGAGTCACTAGATGACCCTGTATACTCATCCTAATTGCCAGTTTCTAACAATCATGACTTTTTAAATGTAAGTGGGAAACTCCCTTCTGTGAGCCCCATGACAGGCTCACCAAGTCCTGGCAGGGAGGTGCAGGGAAAAATTAGGGGCAATTCCTCATTGAATAACAGCAGGAAGATTTGATCAAGCCTGTCTTTCAGGGCTGTCTGCTGAAAGAGACATGTTTACACGCTGTGATACACAGTCTCTGTACACATACTAGTGCACTCAGAAATGCCTCGATCAAGGCATTTGCTTTGCTGAAAATCTTGATTCAAAACTTGAAATGGAGGCAGCTTGCTATGTACTAACAATGAATGACCCTCCTACTTACACATTTTTGTCATATTTATTTGAGTAGCTTCAACTTCCTGATGTATGGAAGGCTTTGTTGTCAGATTAAAAACCTCTGTAGTCAAAGTCACCTTTCTTCTCTGTCTCAGTGTCATTTACAGCTGACTCATCTGTGTCTGACTCACCTGATGCCACAGCAATTGCTTTCAGGACAATCTTGAGAATGGACAGTCAACTACAGGTGGGAAATTTGGGATGCTGCAGGCAGAATCATGGATGGAGGTGGTGTTGTCTTAGGAGGAGCTGCCATTCCTGTAGCTAAATGAGAGATCCTGCTGTATCTTGGGAGCAATGGGAACATCCAGTGTATCCTGCTGAGTGGTCAGACTTGTCCAGTACAGTCTCTGCATATTCAGTGGTCTTAGTGGTCACACAGAGATGGACTTCACAGCAAGTGTCCTTCATGTCTGAACATGAGGTATTTTGGACCACCTGTGCAAGTGCTGGTCCTTAACTCAGGACCTTAACTTAACCTTTATAGACCTGCAGCATATCAGTGTCTTTGACTGGACCTTCCCTTGACTTTGGGGGCTTGGAGGTATCACTGGGCTTCTCACCTAACAACATGGTGTGCAAAATATTAATCTTGGTCTGGGCTGTACTGGGGCTCTGGAATACTCTGTCTTCATAAATATTTCTCCTCCCTTGTCCTTCTGGAAAGTAATTTCCCTTTACTTCCTTTTGTATTAAATAAATGTCTTTGCTTAAAAAGGGACTAACCATCTGGGAGAGAGAAGACAAAGGAAAGACAATGAGTTGAGTGCTGGACTGTGGGTCAAAAGCTTAATCTGTAAAATTCTAACATGGAAACATGCTGAAAAAAGGAGAGAACAGGAGTGAGAACTGGGAAAACTGCTTCAGGCTGTTGTTTTCTGGCACAATGCCCAGCAGGCACTGCACCAGGGAGCTCAGACCTGGAGCCTGTTTTCCCTGCTGTGTTCTGCTTGCTTCATTTTCTGGCCTGGGACGACATCTGGCTGGCATATTCTTTTCCACACCCCTGGATGAGTGCTCTTTTTAGCTAGTTACTGCAGTACTTGGCATTAAAATATAGTGAATTAGACTACAAAGTAGCATAAGATCGGCTTAAAAATAATGAGGCTGAAGTGCAGCTGAGCTTTGAGTACTTTTTGTTTGCCTTCTGGGTTAAAAAACTTTACAATATGTGATGTCCATAAATTCTTGTATTTCACCATGACTGTGAGTGCTCAGAAGTCACCTTAAGAATAGGAAAAAAGCCCCACCAAACAAACCAAAACCACAACAAAACCAACAAAATAAAGCAAAACAAACAGAATACATCCATACCTCTTTATTGAGAAATCCATAAATTATGATAAATTATTTGGGCTTTCAGATTAACCCTAGTTATTATAAACTCTCAATTAAAAAAATAGGGTAATTAGCAATAGAAAATAGAAGGGAGCTGGTGGGAAGAGAAAAATCACAGAAATGGGGAAGAAGACTCATTACCTTCAAGAGACTGTTGAAGTCCAGTAAGAAACAGGGGCTGTGATGATGTAACACCACACAGTTGTCTCCAGAATTTGAGCATTTTCCCAATGTCTGGAAAGACTTCTCCCACTAGCAGAGAAGGGTCCTAGATGAACAGAATTTACAGTCTGGAAACAGGCCACTGACTGTAACACTGGTCTTCTACACCACCAAGCCAGCCTGTGTGTTCCACCAAGTTGTACCAGCACAAGGAACTTGGGCTTGGCTTCTTTCACTTCCTTCTGGGTTTCAGCAGCACCTTTGCATAACAACGTTTCAGTTTTCACCAACAACCTGTTGCAAATCTTCCAATCTACCCCAGCGATGCAAAACAATTTTCACAAGACCTGGTGTTTTTGTACAACATGAAGCAGAGGTACTGTGTGCTGGCAGAGCTGTTCAATGTACTGTCCAGGTTGCAGGCACAGGTCTGGGAGCCACATGTTAGCTCAACCTGATTTTTTTCTAGCTGGGGAATTCTGGAGGAAACACAGCTACAAATGTGAGGGTTACATACCAATAATTTCTCTGTTGGTCTATATATACCTTTATCACTTCTCAACACAGTAACAAAGCTTTCTGGCTTTACCTCCTACAGGAATAATGGAAAAGCTTAGGTGAAATACATCCCTTCCAGCTACAGCAAGAATATAATTCAGTACCAATGACAAGTTAGCGCTATTAATACATTAAAATCTGGCCTCTGTGCACATGCCTGTGAGTTAAAAACATACTTTAAGAAGATTGGAAGGTACCCTTTAAGAGTATAGCAACATGCATAGCAGCTGCTCTGATATCATGTGTCAGCATCTCCCTGTTGATATTTACTTAATTATTGATGCATTTGTGAGATTAATTAAGCATTGGAGCAGCCTGCCCAGAAACACCATTTGTTTTTCACCACTGATGTTTAGGGGACCTGAATGGATAGTGCCCTGACCCCATGGAGGAGGAGGTTGCACTAGAGGCCTCCCAAGCCCCTCCAGCATGAGTGTTCCTGCAGTACTGTGACTCCATGCTTCCAAGGCATGGATCTCAGGTTCTGAGATTCTTCCCTGCACTTTCCAGTCTATTAAAGTTCAGCTGAGGCTCTTCATCCTCTGTAATTCTTGTAAAAAGGAAAAAAAATAAATACATGCTACTGAAAAACAGTAAAATGTAATGTGTTTGTGAGTTTTTTATGGGTTCTGAATACAGATATATATGTATTTTGCTTTTCTAATTTGAAGGAGCCTCTAAGGGTAGAGAAGCAGTGAAAAAGGCAAACACTATATTAGGAATATATAATTATATATAGCATATATATTTTATATATTTTATTTGGCGCGAACTGGAGGTGTGATCTCCCTGTGAGAACAGAAGCACAGTCTAGAAATGACTGGGAAATCTGAGTATCACTTGCTGTGGTAGTTCCTCAGAGTTCCACACCAAGCAGCGACTCCTGTCCTGCAAAAGCAGCAGGCAGAGTTATTATTAGATGTGCTCACATCCACGCAATGCTATGGTATTTAACAAATTCATTTTGAAGGCCCATTTTCTAAGGCCTCTGAGAGGACTACCAGGTGCCTCAGTATGAAATACATGAAATATATGTGTGTGGTGATACTTTCTTATTGCTTTGGGAGCTTCTCTGCCAAAAATCCTGTCCCAATCTTGTGTTGGCTTTGGACTTTTTCCAGTTTACTTCTTTGGGCTTTGCTATATCCCCAGCCATTTCCTTCCTCAGGCCGTGCCTGTGTATGATGGCCCTGCCCCTGGTTCCTGTTCTCCAGCTCCTTTGGGAGTGGTAAGGGCCTGGGGACATCACTCTGGGAGGCTGCACAGCCTCACCAGGCAGGAAGAGTTCGTTGTTACTGATATTCCTGCCACAGCCTGGGTCTCACTGCACCCTCACAGCATGCTTTTTCTCTTGATCAATGTATTAATGGGTTCTAGAGTACCTGCATTCTTCCTCTGAGATTAGGGGCTTTAGCTGCTCCCAGCCCTCAGCCTGGTAATCCATAATCAGATTTCACCATTTTAGCATTTCTTGGAGCAAAAGCTATCTAGGATGACCTAAATCTGATGTTCTGTTCCTTTAGGGACCATCAATTTTCTATGTTCTGTCACCTTTGAAGATGCTCATAGTCTCCTATTGCATGATCATAGCTCATCAATTCCACAAGTAGTATAATCTCAGAGTCATTATTTCAGTAGCCTCCTTAACCTCTGCTTTTTCAACAAGAGCAATTTGGAGGAATGCTGACCAGTTATGGTTGTCTCCTGGTACAGGGGTTTGATTTAAACTACCTAGCTTTCCCATTTGTTGTGATGCCTCCTGCTTCTGCTGTTCTATCCCTCCATTCCATGCTCCCAAACACCACTCAGAGCTTTGGTAACTTGCAGCCTGCCTGGTTTATGCTGGAGCTGAGAGCGGGTCTGCAGACAACACCAAGCTGAGTGGTGCACTTGGCACGTCTGAGGGATGGGATGTCATGGGGAGGGACATGGACGAGCTCTGGAAGTGGGGCCATGGCAACCTCATGAATTTCAACAAGGCCAAGTGTGGGGTCCTAGTGACAGGACAGGTGATGATGGTTTAAAACTGGTACAGATTGCCCAGAGATGCTGTGGATTCCCGATCCCTGGAAGTGTTGAAGGCCAGGTTGGATGGGCTTTCAGCAGCCTGGTCTAATGGAGGGTGTCCCTGCCCATGGCAGAGGGTTTGAACTGGATGATCTTTAAAGTCCCTTTGAACCCAAACCATTCTATGATTCTGTGGTTCTTTGAGGGAGTAAATAGAAATTAGTGTCTGTCATATCTTGGAAATGCAGAAGCCTGTCCCTAGGAAGTGTTGGGCTCAATAGAATGGAAAATGCTTTTAAAATGTTAAGCAAAGTTCTCATCCACATTTACAGAGCTAAAGCTTATTCTCCTCAGTCTTGAGAAATTCAAACAAAAACTTAGAAGTTCTCAAACTTTGTCTCAAACTTTATGGAGTGTGAGTTACTATGGTGATGGTTTCATCTCTTGGATTTTGCCCTGTTTCTGGGAGGCACGGGAGGTAATGCCTGCACTGGTTTTGTTACCTTGATCTCTATGAATGCAAATGCAAAGCTGCCTTTAAGGAACTGACTCCCGAGAGCGACGCCCGCAGAGGCTGGTGTGCCATTAGATGGCAGCACAGATAAGGACAACATCCATCAGGCCTGGTGCTGCTCCAGGAAAGCCTCTCCGCTGCTTTCAGCATCCCCGAGGTACCTTGTGGGTGAAGAATTTTCACATTACTTAAAGCAAAATAAATTAAAACCTGTAAATGAGGATTTTCATATTCTATTAAAGCATATAAAATAAAAATTACCTCATCTCCTCAAACAGTGATGGCATATATTAAACCTGAAGTTCTTTAAGAATTTCTGAATTATTTCATTCCTTATCCTTCTCAAGCATACATAAATTTAACTATACTGACTAAAACAGCTCCTTTCTTGATGACATGTATAGTAGCTTATCACCTTAAAGTTCTTCTAGAAAACTCTGTCACCTACCATCTCAGCTCATGGCCTCAGGAGCATAATATTTTGCATTACTTTCAGTTGCCATTTGAGAAACTCAACAACATGAGCAGGCACTTAGTAGATCCTCAGAATATTCCAGTAACATTTCAAATAATTTCATTTTTTTCATGGAAAAAAAATTGAAGCAAATAGAGAGGAGACCTAATTTTCTTTTTCAGACTGAATATCTAGCTTATTACTAATTTTGCATTGTGTTGGCTTAAAGTTATATAAAGGAGAATCTAGGTGCTAATTGCATACCTGTAAGCCTGACATTTGTGCTGACATCTCTGAGTCTTGCCTGATATCTTGTGCAAAAGCCATGCTTGAGAATTGTCAAAGTGATGAAGTTCCTCGATTTTGCTACGGCAGAGCAAAATTCCTACCTTCCTGTGCTGGGATCTGACAGGGGAATCCTGAGTCTGTGTAACTGGTAATGTAGCTGATGATCTAGAGCATCTTCTGGTGTTAAACTGTGGAAATACTTTTAAAAATATGTGGTAATCATGTCAAAGAGACTTCATTCTAGCATATAGGATTTTGACAATCTTTATGTCATTTTTCCCCTAATAAATTATTAACAATAATATACAATTTTGCTTATTAATAATCCTAACAGCGATATTAGGCTAATATAAAGCTACCTTGCACTTGACAAAATCAGGAGTAATAATCCATGTTGCTGTACCAATTTAAAACTGGTTTGTGGAGGTGAATTCAGCCCCAGCTCCTAGCTTTTTGGAGCATTTTCACATCCAGGCTGTTTTCCCAGGTGACTGAGCTGATGTTCAAACTTGGAGGCTGGTCTCACGCTGGTGATCTCAGGAAGTGCTTTGCAGCAACTTTTGGAGCTGTTTCAAAAAGAGAAGAGCTTTGTAGTGTCTCGTAGGCAATTAGGGACCACATCTCCTCTTGGATGAGCATAATGTGTCTGCTTATACTCTTTCCCCTGGAGATTTTCCTCTTGCAGAGGCAATACTTCTCTCGTCATTTTGTGAAGTGGAAAAGCTGTATAACTGCCCCCTGTCTCCCCCCACATGGGGTTATGAGACTATCTGGAAGAAAGGAAGGATGTATCACTTTACTTTTTTAAATGCAAAAGACATTTCAGAAGGCAGCGTAAAGTAACACTAAGCAAAAATTTAAGAGAGACAGATGGGTAATAGAAAGTGTCACGTCAGTATCTGATCACTGCAAGCTTTGGCTTTGTGGTTTCAGCACCACGACACAAACATTGTTTGATCTAAAGGGAAGAGAATGAATTTTTAAACTACACAGTCTACCTTCTGCAGAATTCCAGGCCTTCTGTGAAAGTCTCTACTCAAATTATTAATGCAGGCCAGTGAGGATCACAGACCAAGGTGGAATGGCTGCAAGCATGACTAATGTGTGCATGTACTGCCAGCTACTCCAGCAGCAGGCAAAGCCATTCCCTTCTGTACAGAGCTCCTTGGGAAGGAGAAATGTGTAAATCTCTTGACTTCAGCACATGGGGGAAAAAAAGTGTTTCTTTCTAGCACTACCTCAGAACCTATTCAGCATATGGCTGTCTTTTCAATGTGTAAACTAGTTAGGACAAATCTGGGGTGGGTTTTTTATTTACTTTAAACTGTCTAGATCTTATTCCATTTCAAATCCTCAGAGAATCAGATGAAACTACTAAAACTTTTAAATGTTTGAAGGATATCAGAGTAGCAGTGAAAACAGACAGAAAGCTGCTGGGCCCAGGATTACATTTTCCTCTCTAGAATAGGGAAAGATGGATGGTGTGAGGGAAGTTGATCCATTACTCTGATTGAAATGTGTCAGAGCCTGGGAGTTTGACCATAATTAGACCCCAGTCACAATAATTTCTAGATCATCTCTAAATGCAGTTACTGCTGCATCAGCAGCGTGGAGGCAAATCCAGCAATTATTTGACAAGGAAGTACTTACCTCCTGTTGGTGCAAACTCTGGAATGATGTGACAGCCCCTGATGGCTCCAGTGTACCTAATTTCACGTAGTGAAATTAGGGGGTGATCAGCTTCTGAGCTTTACTGTGTCATCCAAATCACTTCTTTGGGATTTCTAATCCATTTATAAATAACTGAAATGCATTGCCTATAAAAATGAACAGCATCCTACAAACCTGGCAGTTCTCTATTTAACCATAATTAACTTATAAATAATTTACACTCTTCTTTCACTTACTATAAACCAAGTTTTGTACCAAACAGAGTAATCAGGAACTTCACATTGTTGCCCATACATGGATATGTAGCCAGGTACCAGAGGGTGGAGATGATTTACCAACAAGGTTCTACTAGGAATTCGACCCATGCATACAAATCCCTGCACTCATTAAAGGATCTGATTCTGGCTGGACTTTACATACCTGAGGGATCTCTGTAGGTACAGATGTGAAGGTGTCCAGGCTTGTGTTTAGGAGGGCAGTAATCCCAACAACAGCTGCCCTTACCCCAGATGAGCTGGAGAAAAGCACTATCACACTTTATTTTAGTATGCTACAAAAGTCATTGTTGAACTTTATTAGGTACTTTAATACCAAGCATACTTTGAAGTAACAAAAATTATTGTTATTATTACTTTTACAGAAAATCAGGTATTTCAACAGTTTTCTTTACAGTTTTTTGACTTAAAAAGAAATTACAATTGACAAGTTACAATGGAGTGGGATGGGAAAGTGGTAACGTTTAAAAAGATAAGACATACTATTCTTACTGAATCAACATTTAATGATGTACATCCTGGTATGTCTCTCCCTCTGACTGTGTACAAATTGTACATATTCACTGAGCTGCCCTGACAGGGTTGTGATGTCTTGTGATGGCACTTCTTTTGCAATGTTGGTGTATATTTAGAAAGGGCTTTTACATTATAACATCACCACAATGCTAAACAAAATAATATAATAACAGAGAAACCCTGTTTTGGTGATTTCTGTCACAGCAAAAGTGCCATGACTGCAATAATGTGGGATAGAGGTAACTCAAGGAGCAAATGAAGATGGTGATATGAGAGCACATCCAGATAACAAACCCTTTCACAGGCTTTGAGGTGTGAGTGTGGTTGTGAGCCAACAGGAGCAGAGAATGAGGATGGGCTTCACTGAGACACCACTTAACGGGGACTCCTGAATGCATCTGGCCCCTGAGGATGTGCATTTGCCAGCTGACACTGGTTGGACTAACCACAGATTTAAAAACCTCTCTGAAGTGAATGAGTTTGTGCTGCCTCATGTGTGAGCTACTTGATTTTAACCTTCCATCCCCTTCAGGTCAATAGTAGGTACTGGGAAGATGTTTATGGTGGTTGACTGATTTGGGTGGGGTTTTGGACTAGCTAGTGCTGGTCCTTTAGAAGTCAGAAGAATTTTCTACGTCTAGTTACAAGAGCAGTTTCAGATTTAAAAAAGTTTTATTTTTTTAAATGCTGCCCAGATTCACACATAAATTTACTTGGCTGACATCCAAGTGAAGTCAGTGCCACATTGGTACCTTGGTAGTTAGATAGAAAAGTTATCTAATTCCCTGTATTTGTTTCCTGGCAGTTTGCTTTAAGATAATTTTTCTTTCAAAAGTAAAATAAATGTTTTGAGATTCATACACTAAATTCTGGAATAATTTGTGTTGTGCAGTCAATAGTTAAAAATCAGTTTTAACTCATGTTTTCTTCACGTCTTCAGCATTTGCATTACGTGGGATCAACACTAGCAATTAATTTTTATTTTAGCCATTTTGCCTGAAAGCCAAAGAATGAAGCAACAGGCTTTGAAAACCCTGAAGGAATCAGCACTGCAGTGTTCATTTTGTGCTGGATTCATCTGTGATACACAGGAGAACCTAGAGGCATGTAGGGAGCAACGTGCTCGTGGCCAGTCCCGAGCCAGGACAGATGTGTGCCTTGGTGGGAATGTTAGAGAGGAGCAGAGAGCGGGTCCCTGCCTCCCTCTGCTCCTCTGTGCCTGGTGCTTGGCATCCAGGCCTTTCACTAAGAGGCCTTTCTGTGCCTACTCCTATTTTACTTCTCAGTGGCTTCTGGAACTGAGAGTGCCCTTTGGGACCTGGGCAGGGAATCACTTCCCCGCCAGTGCCCCAGGGCTATTTGCATCCAGCCCTCACATGGCTATTTGCAACATGTATTTGCTTACTAGTCTCTTAATTTTTTTATTGAGTTTAAGCTCAAGGGCTTATTGAGTTGTATTGAGTTTAAACTTAAGGCCAGAAGGTCTCGTTAGATCACCTTGTCTGATTGGCATTAGCATGGGCCAGAGAGTGTCACTCCACAGTTGTATGGCAGAACAGGGAAAAGAAATGCCCTTGAAGTGAGCAGCAGTGTGTTACATTTAAGGGGTAAATTACTTTCTCCTATTAAAAAAGAAATCAAGGGCTTTTATTTTGCCACTTCAAATACAAATAATTCTATGCATCTTGGGAAATTATAGCATTATGATATTCAGTCAGACATACCTTATAATATATATGCTTCATAGAACTAGAATATAGATCAGAAATAATTTTTGAGTCTTAAGTTTGTTACAGACATATTAATTGGAACACATATGCAGTAAAAATTGAGAAGCTTTACAGTTTTAGTCAACTTATTATACAGTGAAGTAAATGAAGTGCAGCAATGTTGCAGTAAAAGTTATGCTTTTTCCACTAGGTGATGGAAACATTCAGAGTCTATAAATGCTAATTTAAGAGAGATGTCCTAACAGCTTCTTGGCTACTGGGATAGGAATAGTCTGAAGTTAACTGCCTCTCTACTGTGAAAGGTTTTAAAGCTTTTTGCTTTCCGTCCGAATAAAAAAAATGACATTTACAAACCTCTTCAATGCATATATATTACATATGTTTATCTAGCAACAACTACACCCCTTTTAATTTATTCCCCAAATGTGACTTTTCATGCATGTCTTCTGGATGCTGCATTCAGCAACAGTTTCTAATGAGCTGGTGTGTAATCCATGATTGCATTTCTCTTCTGAAATCACTTCCATGTCTGGCTGATCTATGTTTAGAAGGTGGTGCTTATCCATCAGGCATTTTTGCACTTCTCAGCATTCTTCTCTGTTGGAGGCCCTTTCCCAAGCTTCTTCCCGTTTTAATGTTGATGTACAAAAGCTGTTATTCATTTGTTTTGTGCTCATTCTAGTGAGGATTGGCTTAGTAGGACTGTGCAAAACAGAAAAGAGAGAAGCTGGTTTACTGCCAGCAAACATAAAGATGTTCACGCTGTGCTTCGCTTAGAGCAAGCCTCTGACTGATATTCTAACGCACTTCATTATATGTATTTCCATTTGTTATGAAAAGTGAAAAATTTAATCTGTAGATAGGATTTGTAATCTGAAATTCTCAAAAATAATTTTTCATCAGCTAATCGACACAGGAAGTCAAAATAATGAGATTATTTCATCTAAAGTTTGAGCAATATGAAAATAAAGATACAATGCATATGGGGCAAGAATGACTTTACTAGATGAATACCATGAATTGAGTTAAAATCCTGACATTTCTGTTCTGTATCAATAACTTCTTTCCCTCGAGGACACAATACACATTTGCAAACATGATAAAATAATACCTTGTGTTAAATTTCAAATGAGGACAGAGGTGTGGGGGTGTTTTCAAATCAAACTCTCCCTTAGAAACTAATTCTCACTGCCCGGTTTCCATGTACTTAAGCAGAGCTGCATACAGGGCGAGGGGACGGGGGCTGCACTGGCACTGGGAGCAGGGTGACAAAGGCTGCCCCTCCTCATTGCAGGTGACAACCCCCGAGGTGGTGCTTCAGGGGGCACCATTGGAACCGGAGCTCAATGAGGAAATCTATTTGCAAGTTCCCCTGGGTTCCCCCAGGCAAAGGTAAAAACCTGGCTGCCCCAGCATTTGGCAGTGAACAGGAGGTTCTTGCACCAAATGGACTCTGCCAGTTCACTATTAGCTAGACTCTCTCAGACCCCTGAGACCAAACCATGAAGTCCTTTGTCAGGCAGCCTCTCCACTGCCTCCTGTGAAAGGGTCACTGCTCAGGGGGTCTGACAAAGCCACAGCCTGGGGGAGAGGACAGCCACTGTCATCACAACCCCACTGCCTATATCGTAATGCAGGGGCTTCTGCAAGAGACTGCTGGAACACAGAACTAGGGGTAAATACTGGTTTTGTCACAACAAAAGAAAAAGAATTAATTTCATTGTGAAATGAAAGCAAACAAAGAATATCAGGACTAGAAACACTTAGAAATATTACTGTAAGGAGACCAAAATATTTCATTTCCTCCCCCCATATTACACAGAGCAGCCACCTTTTCCCTTTCCCTCAAATTCTCTATGCCCTTGACTCTTGTGGTCACCTTGGCCAGCAGCTAATTTACCCACAGACCCAGAGAGCGTGGTGCCCCAGGGCAGGATACCCAGTCCCTAAAGCCTGAGGTGGTGGTACCATGAAACCAGTGAGCCTGGTGGTGGCAAACCCTTTTGCCATGGACCTTGGATGCCTGCTTCCCCATCAACTTCCAACAAAGTGACATTTTTTAAGCAAAGTTTGTTTTGGAGGAAAACTCCTGACTTGTTCAGCATGTATCTATAGTCCAGATTTATTTTACAAGGCACTTTTAATTGATGTTGCTGAGACTAGAAAATAGCAAATAAGTATATAAGAAGCATAATGTGAACTAGGGAGGGAACTGAAAAAGAAAAATGTGTCAGTTTTGTTTGTGTTAAAAAATTAATATGAAATATAATGTTCACTGTGGTAAAAGCATTTTTATGATGTGAGTATGTAATGGGATGGTAGTTTCCAATTGTAAAAGAAAGCTTGCCATTGATAGCTCCATGAGCTTCCTTTTACCCTTTAAAACATGTTGCAAAATTAAGGATAAAGTGTGAACAAGAAATGAAGATACTTGTGATAAATAAAGTCTATTAAAAATGGTCTGAGTCTGGAACTTTGGTGTATTTTATAATTGTGCTTACTAATGTTATTAGTCTGGTAATTAGTAATATAGGTAAACAGCACTACCAAATAAAGTGAATGAAAAAGTGTCTGAGTGTCTAATCTGTTTATTTTCTAAGTGAGATAAGGGGGTTTGTGAGCCTCGTGAACAATCCACATTTGGTGAAACTGAAATCTGGAGAAAGATAACTTTGTGTGGTATGGAGCACATGCCCTGATACTCCTAGGAACAATGAAAGCTTAATAGAACTGAGTGAGCCATTTCTTTCAATATTTTTTAATCATAATTTCATGTACCTCTGTTATTGAAACCCCTAACATTGCTTATTGGATTTCCAGCAGCACTCAGTGTTTCAGCAGTAACATTCTAAGACCTTTATTAATTCTTTGGACAAATTTTGCACACAGGTGTTATACACATGGAAATGAAATTTATCAAATGCCATAGGGGCCTAGTTGACAAGACGTAAGTAAGTCATTCACATGCAACATCTCTCAGTCTGTTTTGTATCACACCATAGGCTTTTGAAGTTTGTTTTCTTAGAGCTACTTACAGTGGTGTTGCCTGGAAGTCAGTTAATGAAAGCACTCTTCATGGAAGCTGCATTACCCAACCACCCAGGTGCTCTGCTGTTAAGTTCCCTATTTAAAGTCCTTAAAGGCTGCCTGTTAGGCTGACCTCAGCACAACAGGGTTACTACTCATAACTGACACACTCAATTAGGGCAATCAATTCTGCTGACTGCAGAGCTGGGGTATAGTCAGCCTGGATGGATTTACAGCATTTTAGTGTTTATGTACATTTCAGAAAGAGGACACTGAGGTTTGTTTGTGGTAAAGATTAATCACAGGGAGATTTCCAGGTTGCTCCCTGACAAGGTATAAAAGGCATGCTGAATTTTAGACAGTCTCTTCTGTGCTGTTACTGTAAAGTCAGTAAATTGAAGAGTAAATATAGAGAGAAAGGCAGACCTTCTAGGTTTGGATATATATTACTCAGACAATTAATTACACTACTAATTGTCACCAGACGTATTGAAATGATCTTTGCCATGTATTTGACAGGCATCTAGAAAATAACACCTTTTCAAGTGTTAGTCTTTTATTGCTGACTCCAAACACACGCAACTGCTTTGCTAAAGAGCAACTGGTATCCGTGGTGACACCAAAATAGGTACAGTTACAAAACCACATCAGCTGGCAGAAAGCCATGGGTTAATGAGGTACCAGAGATTTCCTCCCAGGACCTCCACAGGATTCCTCCGGCCTAAACATCATCTCTGCTGAATGCTCGCATTGTGGGTATGAAGGTGAAGAGATGAAGGATGAGAGAAAAATTGATGCTGAAGCTCTGCAGTTGAAAATAGACATGCTGAGGCACCTTGGATAACACTGCTGCCTGGGCTGTAGGCCAAAAAAATTGGACAAATTCAGTTTTAATGAGGTGTTGGAGTTCTTACCTTTCTGCTTATAGAACCACAGAATCATTAAGGTTGGAAAAGACCCCTAAGACCATCTTCCAACCATTAACATAGCACTTCCACTTTCACTCCTAAACCATAACTCCAAGTGCCACATCCACGCACCTCTTGGACACCTCCAGGAACAGTGAATCCAAGACTTCCCTGGGCAGTGTGTTCCAGTGTCTGGCAACTCCTTTGGTGAAGAAATTTTTCCTAATATCCAATCTAAACCTCCCCTGGTGCAGCTCAAGGCCATTTCCTCTCATCTGTCACTTGTTACTTGGGAGAAGAGACCGATCCCCACCTGGCTACAACCTCCTTTCTGGGAGTTATAGAGCATGATAAGGTCTCCCCTGAGTCCCCTTTTCCCCAGACTAAACGTCCCCAGCTCCCTCAGCTGCTCCTCATAGGACTTGTGCTCTGGGCCCTTCAGCAGCTTTGTTGCCCTTCTTGGACACACTGATCTGGGTCAGCTCCTTATAACTACAGGTAGATGGTTTTGTTGCTTACATCAGGGTTGGTGAAATGCTAAGTGTGTTAAAACTCCACCTGTAGCCACTGCAGCCCAAAATTCAGACAGCAACGTATTCATGGCCCAGACAATGTCCAGGTGTATATAATTAAAAGGCATGAAAGGCAGATAGATGCCCAGCTGCACAGAGCAACCAATGACCTATCATCTCTTATTTCCTTGAAAATAGTCTCTTTAGAACACATAGCAAACACAATTTGAGTGGCCTGAGAGAATTATTTTGTTTTTCATGTTATGAGAGAGAGGATTTATGTATATTCCCATTTCCCTGCCTGCTATGAGTGCCTTTTCCCTCTTGATGCACTGAGCATCCTTTGCCCTGGCCTCATGGGGAGATGCTTATCCATCACCTGGAGAGTGACCCTGGGGAAAATTGTGCTCTCAGTGAACAGTCAGGCACCAGCTCAGGTCCTCTCCAAGAATCCTGATGATCCAAGCTGAAACTCTAGCACATGTTTTGGAGAAGCTGTCCACAGATCATACTGGAAACAGCTGTATGGCCAGGAGGAGAATAAATTGTGCACTGCTGCTTACACCTGCATTGCAGCTGAGACACAGTAAGGAGGATACAAGGCTGCCCTGTGGAGATAGAAAGAATGGACAGAAATTCCCCAGCTGTTTTGCTAGCAGCTCTCTTTCAGTGTTTCACTGTTCAGCACCTTCTCAACAAAATGTGATAAATGACCTGTCCACACCAGAGCTGCCCAAGGTGTTTCCTTCTCTTCCTGGCAAACCAGCAGGCAGGATCTGGCAACTGTCTGCTCTGCCATCACTCACAGCTACCAAAGACTACCTGAAAGGGCAGGGGTTAAAGAGGATGCACAGTAAACCTTGAGGAGTTACTAAAACTTCTACAAAATTTTGGAATTGAAATTGTGTGATGGTTTTGTCCATATGGCATTAGAGGAGAAGCTCGTATGAGCAGAAGGCGTGTGAGCTTGCTCTTCTGCTGTAGCACTTCCTTGCAATAAAATAGAATTGAATCACATTAAAAATGACAAGATTTTTCCCAATTCAGTATGCAAGCCCTGTGAAACCAGAGCTGAGTGGAACAGTGGGACTTATTCAATCTGCTGGGTGCTATCTTGCTCACCCTGTTAGTGGCAACAGCTGAACTCCTGGCCGTGGCTTGTGGGAAGTGTTTCTAGAACTGCAGGAAATGGTTTCAGGAGCATTCAGGAATTTTCTAAATGTGTGGCTCAGGTGGTTTTGCTGTCAGAAGGCTCAGTTCATGGCTGCACAAGCACATTTCTGGCATGTGAGAGGATGCTGTGGTGGTGTGCTCCCCTCTACTGCTTCAGCCCTAACTACCAGTGGGGCTCTGATTGCTGCACCCAGCTTTCTCTGGACTTCGGGGGTGGGGTGGCAGCGTGGTAGCCAAGGGCTGTCTGGAGTGGTGGGCTGCATGCCAGGATGTCCCCTTGAGGAGGGTCACCTCTCAAGGTTACTCCTCGAAGTTGAGAGATCCCTCGATGCAACAGAACCTTGGTAAGTGGTTAATAGCACACTAAACTTTGAAATCTTAGCTAAGTCATAGAAAGGATTGATTGTGCAAATATAATCTCTCAGATGAACCACTGAACAAGTCTGGGACTGGGATTGGATTCAGCCACACCTACACTTCTCTTTGAGAAGGGGTTTAGAATGTAAGGGGATTCTTTCTGAACCTCATGGCTCAAGGACAGGGTGTCTGGCACTTTTGTCTGACCTTGTCTTCTATGTGGTAAATAAACAATCTTGCCATTGAATCTTGTTAAACCACTGTAGTGTTTACCATTGAACTTTGTTAAATCACTGTTCTATATCAATAAATTATATTATTGCTTCTCTCTTGTATATTATTTCTTCTCTTACAAGTGCAGTTGCTTCCATCCATGACAGATGGTTTCAGGGCCTCAGGGGTGATGACGGGCTGAACAGACAGAATGCTATTTTATTAGACATCGTTTTCTGAGAAGAAACAGAAAAATGTTGAAGGATCCAGTCAAATCAGTTTTGCTAGGTTTCCAGCATCTGTGTATGACAGAGCTGGACAGAACTTTGCCATCAACTTACAGGCTGTCATTCACAAGAAAAAACCCAGCACACCGTCAGACCTAAAGCTACACTCCTTGAATACTTAATGCACTCAGCAACTGTCCTGCCCTCCCTGAAATAGTCTGAACAATTCTTGTAGTTTTAAAATCCAATTAAATCTTACATTGGTTTTTCCCCCTTTTTCTGTTGTGTGTGATGACTGAAACATGGCAGGAGGAAATGGATGTTGGTTCAGAGGCTGTTTGCTTGCAGACAGCATGCTGTGGGGGGAGAATCATGGAATCATTGAATGGTTTGGGTTGGAAGGGACCTGAAATGTCACCTCATTCCAACTCCTCTGCCATAGGCAGGGATGCCTTCCACTTGACCAGGCTGCTCAAAGCCCATCCAACCTGGCCTTGAACATATCCAGGGACAGGGCATCTCTGGGCAAACCTGTTCCAGGACCTCACCACCCTCCCAGTACAGAGGAAGAGTGACACGGCAGGGATACATTATTTTCTGCATTGTTGATTTCTCCAGACAGAAAGTTTTTTGAAGCTATTATGACAATAAGCAAAAGTCTCCAGGACGAAATGTGGTTGTCAAGAAAAATTGATAAAAAAAAAGGCATTGAGCAATGAGGTGTCACCACCTTGTGCCAAGGTATGAAAGGAGACATGTATTTGGAAATTAAGTCTGGAGCACAGAGTTGGGCAGGGCAGCCTAACCATTTGTGGTCTTGACTTTAAATTCCTGTTTTCTTCCAGATGGAAATTTTGAGAAAGGTGAGAAGGTGTTTTGGGAAGAGAGATCAGATAGAGGTTAGGCCTGGAGATGCATCTCACATAACATCAGCTCTCTCACAGTCAGACATCAGATGTGAGGCTCTAGGAAGGCCTTGGAGCAGGACAGGGCCCTCCTGGGGTGACTGATTTAATCTTAGCATGGTTCCCAGGACTGATGAGTGCTGTTGGCTTCTGTGGGACTGTAGACCCAGATGAGATGGGAGGCCTAAATCTGAGATGGACAAAGTGAGGTGTGTGAATCCTGGAGTTACAATTACTCTGCACAAAGTCATTAACTGCATGTGTGGAAGAAGAGGGAAGCTGCTGCCCATGCATGGAAGATCTTCAGCCTGAAATACCAAATGATTAGGCAGTTTTGTAACAAAGCCTAAAAGATTAGGCTTGTTTGTAACAAGCTATCAGAGACCTTGTCTGAGCACAGCTTGAGGATGGGTATTTTTAGTCCTTTTGGAGTGTGCCATCGTGCACCAGGACTGCCTTCCTGGTGAGCAAACGGCTTTGCAGAAGCTGGGTCTGAGATTCCAGCCCCAGGTCAGGAAGGCTCAGTAAGATCTGTCAAACAGCTCGAGGACTGCCTGGGCAGGGATGTAAGCAGCAGGCCAGCCTGGTGGGAAGGCATGAGCCAAGCTACATACAGCAGTTAGCTTGGCTCTCCTGTCAGTGAGACCATGCCTGAAAGAGTAGGTGAATTTTGACTGGAAATCTTGCAAAACAGAGTTAGAGCAGCTTAAAGAAGGCACCTCTTTAGAGCCTGACAGTTTTCTTGTCTCTGAAAGACCCTCCTTCAACTACTCCTAAATATAGCCAGGTGGCAGTGACAGGTTCTAAAACTCTGAATATGGGCAGGCTTCAAGCTTCCCTGCCACCCTTCCTAATCCCTGGCTCGGGTGGCTTTCCTCTGGTTTGAATGCAGCTCCAAGAATACAACATATGCATATTTATTGGTGAGAAAGACAGGAGAAGAGTGGCAGACAGAGGGAATAGACACCTATCCAAGGATGGATCAAGTTGTAGCTGTCACTCTGTCATCTGCTGGCAGCAGTCTGGGCTGGTGCAAACGGGGCTCCCTTGGGTGATGGCTCTGCTAGCCTCACTATGATCAGCTTTTGGGTTCCTCATCTGGGCAGCTTGGTGCTCATGGCTGTACCTCCAGGGCAGCCATCACCATCCCCCTGCTACTGTCACACACAGTGAGTGTGCCCTGGACATGGGAGGAGCCTGTGTGTCTGCCTGAGGTGAGAACCAACACACTGGGATGTCGTGATCAGATCCTGCTGAACAGTGGGCTGCTTTTTCCTCCATTTCAATATTTGCTTCTGTCAAGAAAAGGAAGATTTTTATCATAATGAACAAACACAGCAAAAAGCCTCCTATTCTTTCTCCTAAAGAGTTTTCTTTTACCGTGGAACATCACAGAGATGCTCCTTCCTCTGGTGGTCCCTGTCCAGAAGGCTCATCAATTTGTCTTTTGTACTTGGTGGTGTTTCTATCAAGTTTGGGATGGGAGTCACGTCTCAAGACAGGTTTGCTGGCATGGGAGATCTACTGTGTTGTTGGAAGAACTGGCAAGAGGCTGAAATGCCTTCCTCAATAATGTCTTTCACATGAAGTAGCTTCCTGCTTTGCAGAGTTGTAGGCTCAAGTCAAGCAAAATCAGTCACTTGTTGTTCATCTATTTTTATTTCCTCCATGTGGTTTGCTGCAGTCTTTCTTCGCCCAGATGGTCAAATAAATTGCTGTCACTAAACAGGAGTCTCTGAACGATGATTCCTAAACTCTTCCTGTTCTGTAACTGTTAAATGAGAAAATGTTTCACTTTCTTTATATTATGCCCATTTGCTGTAGCTGTTTTTCAGTTTCTCCTCTGGAGCCCAGAGGATCTGTAGGTATTTTTGTTTGTTTCTCCAACCTTCAAGCTGCGTGATCAGACTGCTCAGAAAGCTCTTCATTGTTCAAAAACTGTGTTCAAAAACTGTTACAAACTTTGATGTACTTGTTTTCAGGGAGCTTCTCTGAGGATCCAGCCATGTCAGTGAGGTATCTTGACAAGGTTCTGGGCATATTGGCCAGAAAATGTTTGGATTGGCATTGTACAATCTTTTGGTTTTTTATTTTCCTAGTAACATTTTATATCTAGCTTTAGTAGCATTATATCTTCCAAGAGTTTTCCTGTGCTAGGCAATGTTAGATGTTGACATTGGCATGTTTTTTGGTTTGGGAAAACAAACTTTGCTGCCTCTGATACAAAGCTCTCCTTGTCTGGGCTGGGCCATCAGAGCAGGCAGGAGGCAGAGCCCAGGGCCAGCGTGGGCTGGGGGCTGTGAGTGAGCCCCAGCCTGGAAGAGCCTCTCACTGCCTTCACTGTGCGCTCAGGCTCTTTGCTGGCTTGAGCCTGCTTTTCTGTGAGCACGGAGAGAGTGGGAGTTCGGTGCTGGGAGAAAGCCAAAATATTGAAGCAGATCCTTGAAGGTGCCAGCCAGGATCTCTGTGTGAGGAAGCTGCTACGATGGAGCTTATTTTAGTGGTGTGATAGAAACGGAGCTCTGCTCTTTTTTCAACAGACTGGATTTCTCCAGATGAATTCACAATTCATATAGTGAGTGTTTCCTCTGAACAGAAACTAAGAGGGCTGTGACAGTTCTCTGGCCATTCCAACATGACATTTCTGTGAATGAAATTTCCTTACAAAAAAGCTGATTTTTTTATTTTAACATAATAACTAAAACATGGCAAGAAGTTTAAATGTCACAGAAAACATAAGAAAAATATCAATGCTGATGAACCTTAAATGCTGCAGAATAACAAAAACATTTAAAAGCTATTTTTTTATGTGTGTGAAATGAATTTCCCTGTTCCTTGGCCAGTGCCAAAGCTGTGTGACCTGGGAACATGGCACAAATCCATGCTGAGCAAAGGCACATCCAAGGATTTCCAGAAGTTTTCCAAACTTTCTCTTTGTATGTAATTGTGCTGATGGGAAGAGAAAATTTGATGAATGGTTGGGCTGGAACTGGGAGTGGGGCTCTGGCTTCAGGGGCTCACTGTGGAAGGGAAGGGTCCTGCAGCTCCAGGACTTTGTCCAGAGCACCTCTGGGGCAGGGGCTCACCAAGGCAAGGCTGTGCATCCTTCATCTTCTCACACTCCTCTCTGACTGCTTGGCTGCTGTAATGTTGGGTCTCAACCAAAACCTGCTAACGAGCTGCAAATATTGATCCCATTTGCCTTTGAGAAAGACACAGTTGCCAAGTTACATGTTTATGGGCAACAGAAAGATAATGATCTGGAGCAGCTTTGGTCTGAGATTTCAAAACTGCAGTTTAGTGATTAGCTTACCAGCACAGGAATGTTAATGAACTGTCTGTGTACTCTCTAGGCAAATAGGAAGTATTTGGAACTGTACCTTAGGCTCACAATTTTTTCCAAAGGTATGAAATTACATGTTAAACTACTGAAAAAAATCTCTGTGGGGTTAGATGATACTCAGCTAGAAGAGAGTCTGGATTTGGGAATTAGCAAAGACAGGGTCTAGGGAGAGGGTGAGTTTTTTGGTTAATACCATCTGTCTTGAAAACCTGTCTGATATGTAGCAAGGACAATGTTGAACGCTCATGGTCCTGAAGACATTTTTTCTGTCATCTTCCTTTTCTCACTCCAAACCCAATTTGTGCAGGCTTTGGACAATTTGTAAGGATTTATTATTGCTATTAATTTATATTATTCCCTTAAACATTTTCTTGAGTTGCTCTAGAGGTGTGATGGGCACTCTTGTAAAAGAAAAAGGAGAGATTCCTTCCCTGAAGAGCTTTCATCAGAGAAGGCAAACTGCAATCAGCAGTGCAGAGAAAAAAACCCCAAACATCTCTGAGAAGGAAGGGGAGGGCTGTGTTAGGAAATTGCCAGTTGAAGAGCATGCAGAAAGGCAAGCTGGTGTGCAGGAGCCCTGAGTGACAGGTGTGGTACAGTGTCCTCTGGGTCAGAACAGGAAGGTGACATCCAGTGTATCCAGCAAGCCCTGCAGTTTTAGGCAGGCATCCATGTGGTGCTGTAAACAGTCCACCTTATTTCCTGCTCTGGAAGGATCACACCCCACACAACTAAAGATCAGCTCTAGGGCTTAGAATCCTTGGTGGCTTCTTTCTCCCTTCTACCCTATTCACCCTATTCACACAGACACATGGACAATTCTCCTGTTGTTTGGCTGTTCCCACCCATGACCATAAGACAAATCTTGGGTAAAATGCACCTTTCAAAGTAAGGATGCCACTGTGGCAGAAAGAGACAGCAGGGCAGTCTCGAGCAGCCACCAATCCAGTACTAAACACTAAGGAAGGGGGGAAAGCTCCAGCCCACCATCTCAAACCAAAGCCCAGTTTCACCAGGATTCCTCAAAGCTCAGTCACTACTTTCCCAGAGACAGCAATAATTCAGAATGACCTATTAGACAAAGAAGACACTGATACAGGTTTGCTCAGAAGGAAGCTCATCTGTAAGAAGGGGGGCAGCTTAGACAAAGGGGAAGCAAGTCAGGTCCAGTTGCATCTGCACAGCACCATCTGCAGCTCTAGAAGAGCTCCAACAAAGGCTTCCACTCTCCCACACCCTGAACAAGTAATATTTGTCCATACTTCCCTCTCATTTTGGTCAATCAGCCAGGTCAAGGGGCACAGGAGACCCTGTGTGTACCCTTGGTGCTGGGCTGCTCAGGGACCAGTGCCACTGCTGCTGGCTCTGCTGGGGCTGCTCGGGCTGAGGGTCCTGCCGAGGCTCCCTTGCCTCCAAGAGACCCTGGCAGTGTTGACTTTCCAGTGCAGGTGCCACCTGTGTTTGGTATCTGGCACCGAGGCACCTCCTCGGTGCTTAAATAATAATGATGGATTTCTGCTCTGGAGTGATAGCTTGTGTCGTGCAGCTGGGTTAATGTGTGTCAGCTGTCATCGTCCCTGTCAGCTGCTGCTGTCACTGAGCAGCAGATAAGTAAATCTGTGATGATGCATATCCCAGAGAGAGCAGGGATTAAATATTTCATCGCCTCAGACACTGAAACATCTCCTGATTTGGTGTCCTTTTCTAGAGGTCACATCCTCTCGGATCGCCCAGCCCCAGGGGACAGCAGAGGCTGCCTGGGTTTCAGAGGCTGCAGGGCTGGGCATTGCTGGCAGCAAAGTCCCTGCAGCCAGGGCGAGCAAGCTGCTGTGCCAGTCTTAGCAATTCAAAAATTTCCTTCAAGTAAAAAGAAAAACCTCCTTTTCTTCCAATGGGCCTGATAAGTCAGTTGAGCCTCTGTTGTACAGACCAGGGACAAGTGGCCTAGTGCCCAGCTCGGGCTGTGTCTGGGACACACTGCTGAGCACCTGGCACCATGGATTGAGCACCTGCCATGTGTGGTGGCTGACTCCACGTGGGCAGCGCTATGGAAAGCATCAGCTGTGGCTGTAGTTAGATAAATGTGCTTGTTTCATGGTCTTCCCAAAGTGATGGGTCACTGAACCCTGGAGCTGAGCTTGGTGGTCACTCCACAGCCCTTACATCACCGTGTGTCCATCCTCTTTCTTCTCTGTGGTGATATGCACACCCCTTTGCTAGCAAAGTCTCATATTATCAGTTGCTTGGAGACAGGGAAAAAAGCTACAATTCATATTTCTTCACTCTCCTGGACTTTTATGGTGTTACCCATAGGAACTTTATATTGAAGGAATTTTCGGTGCAAAATTTGTTGAGACTGAAATTTTCTCGGATGCTTCGTTTTTTTTAACACATGAAAGGAGCTATTCTAGAGGGATGTGGAAAATGAAAGAAAATGCTCTGATAAACAAAATCTTGGCTACTTTTAGACTAACTACCTACAGAAACAAATAAAAATGAAAATGTCTCCTTTTTTTCTACCACACTGGAAGAGACAGAAGACCCATCCTGTTAGTGCTGCTCAGGGAATAAAGTCCTTGTTTTCCAGAAAGAGTTAATGAACCACAAACATTCAAAAACCAGGAAGACATATAAACATGAGTTCAGAAAAGTCTGATTTCTTTCTTATTTCCTGAGAGCTAGTGGTTTTCTTTCCAATTAAGAGGCACAGAAGGGTGATTTTTGTTTGGTTTTGTTTGTGTCTTTTTTTTTTTTTAAGGCTGAGATTGAAGTACAACACGTGATTCAGAACTGGAACTTGGAAAACAGAAAGCATGAGCAGTTGTGACACTTCTAAACCTGTAGGTAATTCTACAGGCATTTCATCTTCATCCCTTCCTTGTCTTCATCTGAGCTAATCACCTTCCTTTGCTGTGCTCTCTGTCTGGACAACAGATAGATGGTATCCTCCATATGGGTGTGTTCCCCTGTAGGTCTGACATCAGTAGCTGGACCTCAGCAGAAAACAAACTGAGGTTTTGCAGGTGGATCTTTCTGCTTCCTTGTTATGTAAGGTCTCCAAATCAGTATTCATCCGTGCACTGCGAAGTAGCAGCATTTCTGCTTCTTTTTGATTTTTTTTTCATGTGGGGAAAGTATAGTTTGTGCTGGCTTCTTACATAAAAATAGCAAATTTTATGAGATGCATTTCCCTCAGGCCCCACAGAGTAGAATTTGTTCTGTAATAAGAGACCAATGTGTTTTAATTGCGTGTTGTAGACTATTACCTGTTAAATTTTTCTGACAGTGTGACACCAGCCAAAAACTTCTTTTCTGTTTTGCCTCCTTCTACTTTAGAGCTGTCAAACAACTTCAACATCTAAGGATAAAACATGACAAATGACTCAAATATGTGACAGGTCATAAAATATTGATTCTTCACGTTACCTGCTAATGAACCACATGCCACCATGGGTAAATCTTCCTTACTTTGGACTCCTGATTTTTAATTGTTATAATTCCAGTTTAGGTTGTAGTCTAGAATTAGGAAGTAATGGGTTTGGTCCCAGGAAATACTAAAGCCTATAAATAAGGAAGCAGTTCTACTTTTCTTTAACTAGTGTTTTTTATGTAGACTCCCAGCCACGTTTTGTGTTAAAATCTACATCTGATGGGAACCCTTTTGGACCTTTCTGGTTCTTTTTTGACTCAGGAGAACCAAGCCAGTTCCTAAGATCATATTATAATGAGAAGCACCAAGGATCAGTCAAGGACTCCCCATTGTGATTTTCTTCCCCAAGAGAAGAACATTCTCTTGATCATGTATGAAATAAATAATATTTATTAGATTTTTTTCAGGATTTTGGCATTTTTTCTGGTTAAGCTTATAATTTTTAGTCTTTTTATGTAATTTTCAACCAGCAGCAGCTCACTATGGGCTTTCTTGTCTGGTCCTACTGGGTCGTTTTTGTCAAATGAAGACAGTATTTTTTTGGCTAGGGATTTCTATATAAGATCTTGTGGCAGGAGGTAGGTGAATCTGCCCTACCTTTCAAGGACACTGAACCCACCTTTCAAGCAAAATCTGGAAAACAATGTTCAAAACTAGATTTGCAATCTCTTGAGTAGGGGTTGTGTCTGGTACAAATTTTGTGCTTCAGCAGTGAAGTGGTGGGAGCTGCCAGCCTCCTGACTCGAGCCTGTGCGAGCAGAATTGTGTCTTCACTTCCAAAACACTTCCCTGTCTGACTGAAAACTTCCCACAGAAAAGTTGACATCATCCCTCCTTAAAGGAGCCCTTTCTATTGTGGTGACACCCCTTTTAACAGTGAGCTTTCAGTGCAAAATTGTCTGGGCCCAGAGGAGTGCCAGTGCAAGGACATGCTGGAGGTGGCAGACATTTGGCCCTGAGAGCAGGAGGTGCTGGAGCCTGACATGGTCTCTGCTGCTGTTGAGGGGGGTCTCTGCCCTGCTCTCCTTAACTCCCATGCTTGGAAAACTCAGGAGCCCACAGGTGCTAGCCTGGCCCAGCTCCAGATGGAATGACTGGTGCAGAGGAGCAGATGTGCTTTAGGCTGTTTTATTGGAAGCAGAAGGACATATCCTCTGTGCAGCTTTGGAGGGATGGACAAGTTCTTCCATGATGCACCAGGGCAGATCCAACCTTAGGAGTGCTGAGAATCACAAGAAAACACTTGTAAGCAAAAATACTGCCCCTTTTCTGAGGGGGAGGGGGGGTGTGCTGACGTGGCCAGGGCTGACAGCAGGACCAGCTGTGTTCCTCCCAGGCACTCTTTGCCACACTTGGAGGATTTGGATGGTGCAGCCAGACCCTGAGAGTATCTCTCTGGTAACCAAATTACCAGAACTGGCACTTTAATACTTCACTCAGTAATTAAAGTGAGGTGAGAAGACCAGCCCTTGTATCACAGCAGCCCCATTGGGGCTGGAAGATAAAAAGTGTCTTGAAAGTGTAGAACAAGTATTTGATGAACACTGGTTGAGGCAGCACCTGTGTGCTTGGAAGGTTATCTCTCTTCCACTTCTATAAGCCAGACTTCTAAAAGAGTTGAACCATGAATCTAAAAAATCTAAAAAGCAATCTCATAGCATTTAGAAAACTTTGCTTAGATAAGCTGCTATGAAAACGAATGCAAAACTTGTTGGAAAAACATACTGTTAGAGTGGTGTTTAGTGGCTCACTGTCCAGCCAAAGGACTGTATTTATTAGAGTTTCATGGGAATCTGTCTTAGGTCTAATGTTATTAAAATACTTTCACAGCCACTTAGCTAGTGGAATAGAGGACCTCCAATGGAATAGAGGATTTCCTCCTCCATTTGTGGGTCACAGTAATTCAGGAGGGGCTCCAAGTGTGTTGTAGGTCAGAACAGTATTCAACATTTATAATGAGTTAGAGAAATGAACTGAGAAACAGGACACAATTCAATAGCAATACATGCATGGTCAAAGGAGAGAGTTGTTCAGGATAAAAGTTATGGACCAAATGACCACATGACTCCACAAGGCCCTTCTGTTGTAAAAAATAGACAAATGCCCTACCATTCTGAAGAAACAGAAAAAAAAAAAAATCTGCAAGATGCACAAAGTGAGTCTACCAGGCTGCTCAGCAAGGCCTCAGCTGAATGGTTGGCTTTTTGGCACTAGACTGTAAGGGGCAAGTGTATCTACCTGATGAATACAAGAGTGGAACAACAAGAGTGTCAGAAGCCTTGGAATTCTTAATGTAAGAGAAAACATGGGCAATTGATCTGTGTAATCTAGAGGAAAGGAGACTTAGTGGACATAACTCTCTTAACTATGAAAAAAAGCTGCTGTGAAAATGAAGGGAATAAATCATGGGAATGTGACAAGTAATGGACTTAGAGAGCAGCCAGGGAAATTTCACAGACATTAGGAAAACCCTGTCCAAGATAAAGGCTCTTGCCCTGGGGAGGAGCTGCTGAGAGAGGAATGGGAGCTGCTAATGCTGGGGTCCTGCAGTGCTCCCCCCACTCCCTGCAGCCAGGCAGAGCTAGAGGCACATAAAAATCCACATTGTACCCACTGACATCCAGCAGGGAGACAGGAAAAGAAGAATGTTCCATCTGTATCTTACACCCTTGGCCCCCACAGGAGGGACACAGCCCCATGAGGATGCTGGGCTACAGGGGCAATTCACAAGGCAGGGCTCAGGTGACAGAGGCATCTTGCTGTTCACCTTTGCTCCAGCTGGAGGGACTAAATTATTTAGGAACATCATGTTTTCTCCCAGGTGACTTACACAGAGGGCATTTCCACTGATCAGGGAAGAACGATTCCCCAGCCCATATTTCTGTGCCAACTCTACTGTCTATTTTTAACAGCAAGCTGCCATTAGCATTTGTTTGCTAAAAATAAACACATTTCAAATGCAATTCATTACCTAGCACATTAGGGTAAAGGCAATTTATTCTTCAGTCAAGAAGAAATATTTTTAAGAGATAAATTGGTTCATGCAAATATCTGTGACTTGCGCTCAGTGCACGTGGTACCAGCGGAGACAGTGCTCTGATTTCAGTCAATTGATGGAATAGATCACAAAATTCAGGAAGCTGCTGAGGAGCTCGGTGCAACATCCTATTTAACTTAATTAAAAACATTATGACAATTATGTAAGAGAAAAACAAAAAAGAGATGTGAGGTGGTAGACACAGCTCTCCCTTTGAACTGCAGCAAGAGAGAAGTGTAACAAATGGGCAGATAAGGTTCTTGAGGAGGGGGTGCTCTTTTTTATATTGATGGTAATGGCTTCCTAAAACCTAAACATCACTGCTTCTTGCGCACAGAACAGGGGAATATTACAAGGGCACAATCCTGAATCAGAAAATGCCAGTACAGAAGGATTTTAAAATGGGTTTAGATGAGCTGCTAAGCCAGGAGATGGATGATGATCTCTGGTGAATATGTCCTTCATGAGTCCCTTAGTTTCCTTTCTATTAAAAAATTCCAGCTTCCCAAATGTTTTGTGGAAATAACGTACTTGAAGCAAAACTTGCTGTCTTTTGGCAGGAGGATTTGTAGGGCATGTAGTGAATTCCTGCTCTGAAGGTTCACAAGTAGGAACTGAACCTGAGCCTCACATGCCCCTCTCTCCTTCAGAACAAAAATAATGTACCATAAATAAATAACAAACCATAAAAAGTAAAAATCGATTCAGAGTTCTCAGGATATATGGGGGAAAAGCAAAGCTTTCATATCCAGCCACTGCTAATGCAGCAGGTCCTGCAAAATTGGCACAGTCTGATTTTCCCCACTAGAGGGGACTGCGGTATCTAGAGTTACCTGCTCACTCAAAGCAGTTCTGGTAACTTCAAAATATGTGGCATTATTAGGAACATTAATTACTGATACTTGTAATATAATTCAAAACTGTAAAATTGGAATATGGTGGAAACCCTTATTAAATGTACAAAATGAAAAAAAGTAATAACTTGGATTTAGGTTCCTTATTAAACAGTATTTTGAAATTGCCAGATTTAAAAAAAATTAAAATCTTGTCGTTTATCTGAAAAATGTGGGGCATTTTTCTATACTGTTTTGCAGTATACATATGAAATACTTTAAATTCAAACACAGTCTGTTTAACATCAGAAACCTAATCTATAAAATGCTCCTGTTGATTCACAGTAACTTGTGTTAAATCTGCAAAAACCAACACCTCTCTGTCACCAAAACAGTTTGGTGGCAGGATCCTTAGCTAATTGCAAACATTTGAAACAAAATGCAGTGAGAGAGAGAGATAAGAGCCCAGGTGTGCTCCCCACCTTGGACGTGCTGCTAGGTGATGCCACAGCAGGTGGCATAAAGAAGGCTCTGAACATGGGAGAAAACAAATTCTGACTTCTCATGGTCTCTTATCCCTACAGTTTTGGCAATTTAGAATTTCCAGGTGCCTGTTTCACAAGAAACATCCATCAAAGTAGCACAAGTTAAAGCACATTTGCAGTTGTTGAGGTTTTGAATTCCAGGATAGGGAATAACAGAATCATAGAATTCTTGAGGTTGGAAAAGGTCTAAGATCATTTATTTCAACCTTTAACCCATCATCACCACATTCACCACTAAACCATGTCCCTTAGTGCCACATCAACACACCTTTTGAACATTTTCAGACAGTTTCTGACAGGGGCACTTTCAGAATCACTTCCCTGGGCAGCCTGTTCCAATTCCTGACCATTCATTCAGTGAAGAAATTTTTCCTAGTATCTAAACCTCCTCTGGCTCAACTTCAGGACATTTCCTCTTGTCCTGTCACTTTTTACCTTCTCTCAGGCAGTTATAGAGAGTGATGAGGTCACTCCCAAGCCTCCTCCTCCAGGCTAAACAACCCCAGCTCCCTCCACTGCTCTTTGCAAGAATTGTGTTCAATGTGCAAGCACTGGTGCCTACTGCCAAGGGCCAAGACTTGGGGTTGAAGCTGGTTGTTCCTGCCAGTAGGTTTTGTTTTACAGAGCTTTATTTAAATCAGTTCTTACTAAGGGAGCAATAGTGGGAGAGACCTCCCTCATCCTGCGATTTATCCGTATGTGGGTTGTGCTGCAACTTCTCCCCTGCCACCGTGGTGATCCTGTGGGAGGACCTGTTTGCACCTTGCTCACCACTGCATCTCTTTGGCAAGATCAACCCCTTGTTTATTACTGGTCTTTTGCTGCAAATCATTAAACCAAAAATAGTATTTTCTATCTGCCAGTTGCCAGCAGTTTTCTTGTCTTGGTGTCAGGGACTCAGAAAACTGCAGAGGTCAGCAGGCAGCTCTGGGGTACTTGCTCCTAGTCCACTGTTCAGAGGGTCAGCTAGAGCAGGTCACTCAGGGTCATGTCCAGTCAGGTCCAACAACAGAGACTGTAGCACCTCTCTGGCAGCCTGCTCCAGTGTTTGACAATGCTTTCTGTAAAAAAGGGTTTTTTTAAGTTTAAATGTAATTTCCTGCATGTCAATTAGTGCCTGCTGTGTCTTACACAGTGCCCAGGCACCACCAAGTATAGTCTGGTTCTGTCTCCTTTACTGGGCCCCCATCAGGTATTTATACACACTCACAAGGTCCCTATTGAGCCTTCTCTGTTCCAGGCTGAGCAACACCAGCTCTTTAATCCTTTTCTCACAGGAGAGTTGCTCCAGTCCATTCGTTGTTCTACTGGCTCCTCACTGGGCTCTCTCCAGTGTGTCCACATCTCTCTTGCACTGAGGAGCCCAACACAGGGCACAGCACTGCAGGTGTCACCAGTGCTGAATGAGGATCCTGTGAACCTGCTTTGGCACAAGGGCACATCATTAGCTCACAGGCAACTTGGTGTCCTCTAGAACCCCAGGTCCTTTCCTATCAATCTGCTTTCCAGCTGGGTGGCCCCCAGAGTATTCTGGTGTGTGGACTTGTTCCTCTCCAGGTGCAGGACTGGACCTGGAGTTGGGAGAATATCCCAACTTCATGTGGTTCCTATCCACCCATTTCTCCAGGCTGTTGGGATCCCTCTGGATAGCAGCATAAGCCTCTGCTGCTTCAACACTTCTCCCAGTTTTTTATCCACTGTGTCATCCAGCTGGACTTTGTGCCACTGATCACAGTCCTTTAACCCAGCAGTTCAGCCAGTTTTTGGTCCACCTCACTGTCTATTTACTTAGCCCACACTTCATCACCTTGTCTGTGAAGGTATGGCAAGCACTCAAAGTCCCTGCTAAAGCCAAGATGAACAATGCCACTCACTGCTTTCCCCGTGACCACTGAGGCAGTCACATTGCTGTACAAGGTTTTCAGGTCTTCTCAGGTGTGATTTCCCCTTTGTAAGTCCAGGCTGACTACTTCCAATCAGCTTCTTGTCCTTTGTGTTTGGAAATTATTTCCAGGACTATTTACTCCATGACCTACCCAAGGACTGAGGTAACACTGCCATGTATGTTGCTCTCCACATCATCCCTCTTGGAGATAGGAGTGACACCGAATGTCTTGGCTGTGGTATGCCCAAACCTATTGAAATTATTTAACTACTTTTTTGATTCAGTTGGTGAATACAAAAATTACTTCCATGGTCATCTTCTTACTATGGAAATGTTAATCTTTCCAGGTGCCTTCCCCAGCAACAGTTTTCCTTGACTTTTCCCTCCATTCCAAACTCTTCATTTCCTGCTGTTCTCTTTTCAGGGAGTGTGACCAGGACACAGTGCAGGTGAGTCACTGGGATGTTTCCTCACACACTGGGCTGTTTCCAGAGGACTGAACCTCTGCCACAAGCCCATTCAGCTACTGTGAGGAGGGAGTGCTCAGAGGACAGAGTGGGAAGTATGAAGATCTTTTAAAGCTACCTTTTCTTCTTTCTCTCCCTTTCCTAATCGATTCTTGGTCCTGAAGAAACTCCTGTGGGATGCTGCTGTCAGGAGCTTGTCTCCTTTCCCCCCTTATTTCCATTGCTCCCTTTGCAGGTGATAGGCAATTTTCTCCCATTTATTAAGGTTATCTTTTCCTATACCCATCACAAGTTTCAATCTCCTCTGTCTTTTTCTGCTTTCTATTCTCTTCTTTTTTTATTCTAAGAAGAGAAAAGAAGGGAGCAGTGGCATCCCAATTATTTACATGCAAATATTTCCTCTACTTTTGTCCTGATTTAGCAAAAGTTAGAGTCCTAAAGGAGCAGGTAGGAGAGTCCCTTTTATTCCCACCAGGCATTCGTGCAGCTTCATTCCTGGCTAGCAAAGCAGTTTACAAGACCAATGGAAAACTGACATTCTTTTATCCCTGCTGCAAAATTTGTTTTATAATTATGTACCCTATTCTAAAATGTATATGTGGCCTTAATCCTCCTAATATGTAGGGCTTAATATGTATAAAAAGCCTGCTATGTATGTTGTCTCAGCACAGAATTTCAATTTCTAGAAAGGCTGAGACTGAATTAAAAAGGAAACAGTGTGCATGGCAATGAGCTCATTTTGACAGGCTGAATTAATTTTAAATAATAAGGAAGTAATTTCCATCTCACTAAATGCCTGCATTTTTCTGTAAAAAATAAAACACTACAGTCAGAAAGATACTCTTGAGAAGTGTCTCTCATAGAGATAAGCAAAGCAGATAGCAATTAAAAAAGTAAATAAATCATAATTACAATAGTAAAAGGTAGTATTAAGTATTAATGCACTTCAAGCCCAGCTACTTTGATTGATTTCTGCTTTATCTCATTAGCTTTATAATCAGAAAAATATAATCATATGAAGATACATAGGTTTAAGCACTGACAAATACCTCCAGCAGTTAGACATGGCTGTTTTAAGAATTCAGTCACAACTGCCTGATGCAAAAGAAAAGACCATGAGAAAAAAAGGCATGGGAAGATGTAGAGAAAGAGATCTCTACACCACCATGCCTGGTCCCCACTGCCTGAAAACATAACAGGCTTGCAAATGAAATGTGGATGGTCACATAGGAGACATGGCTTGCTTTATTGAAGCATGACCAAAAGTGATGATGCTTTCTGTGAGAATCAAGACATGGTGATACCCATCTGCAATTGAAAAGTGATGTTCAACTCTCTCCTCTAGAAGGAGGCATTCACTTCTGTACTCCAGACTAGTCAGGAGAGTTTTCCCACCACCAGGCTGGGAACACAACAGGGCACGTGGCACTGTGGAGTTGAGGGTTTGCACCAGAGCCTCAGGGCCCACCCTCGGCACTGGGCTGTACTTTGTCTAATGGACTGTGCACAGGTACACCCTGGTAGATCCATGGTGATCCCCTGCCCTGGGGAGGACTGTAACCACCAGACACCCTTCACATCTCTCCTTGAACAATGAATTATTTTTTGCACATTATCAGGAGGAGCATCTAGGTCATGGGTGTCTGTGTTTTTGTGCATTCTTCCCTTCTCCAGCATATTCTCTAGCATATTCTGAGCCGGGGTGTAAGGGCCTTTCCCAGATTCTAGACAAAAAATACACCTCCTTTTTTAACCAACAGCATTGTGGTTTGAATCTGCTTAGAAATGGGAGATCCTGGTGCAGCTTTAATCTGTACAATAGCTGCTTGACTACAAAGTGCTTTCTAAAATGTATCTTTCTTTGTCCTGTAAATGAAACTGGGAGGAAGGGAATATAAAAAGCAAGATCAAGGATGACATTGTAGCCTGGTGACAGGGGCACTAAGCTGTGGAAAAGGTGATCTGGCTTCCCTTCTCTGCTCCCATTAATATTTAATAGTCATTAAATTAACAGTCAGGGACGTGTAGGATTAACTACAGGTCAACATCCTCATACTTATATCTGAATGAATGTGATAGTGCTAGTATGGTTGGAAGTAAGCTATTAGCAATGAGCACGGCCAGAATGTCAGTAACAGGCACGAATTTAAATGATTTAAACACTGTCCCTGAAAACCAAACAATGAAATGGCTCCTCCAATACAGAGACCCACACAAACCCTGCACCAGTGCTGAAACCTCCAGAACAAACACCCACAGAGATGTGAAACTCTTTGGCAAAAATCAGCTCTTTCTCTCTGTGGGTTTGCTCAAGGGGCTTGCAAGAGACTGACACTGCTGATCACGAGGAAGACAGCCATGAACAGCTTTTCATGCACTCAGTAGCAGTGTTCTTAAAAGAACCTGTGAAGGATGCTGTAACTGATCCACCTTCACTGCCAGGAGAGGAGCTGAGGACCCCTGCACCAAGCCATCAGGCTCATTTTCAGGCTCATTTGCAGGGTTGGAGTGGATGATGGCTGGGGCCACAGGAGTGTCCTTCTGCTCCCCTCCAGCCTGGCCCTGACACTGAGGCACAGAAGAACCTGACTACTCTCCTGCAGTGCCATTTTTGTGTGCAACTTGGGAACACCATTGACTGCAGCTGTTAGTGCAAAATTCCCCCATATTTTCCATGCTCTTTAAAGTGAAAAGCAGTCTAATCTCAAACAACCTTTCCACTTCTGGAGGAACCACACTGAGGACTCTGATGGCCAGCTTGTTCCCTTGTCCCTCAGTGGAGAGAAGGACAAGGGGACAAGCCTGTTCATCTGTTTTGGTGGACTTGTTTGCTATCTCCCTGTTTAGGGAAGGCTTCCCACCAGCTGTGGCTTCCCTGTGCAGATGAGCAGAGAGGAGAAGGGCTGCCCTCCACAGAGGGATGCCTGCTGGATTTGACCAGACAGCTCAGATCTCAGGCAGCTTCTTTTCCCACAGTTGCTAAGAAACCAAAAACAATCAGGCTTGTGGCTGCTGAAACAACTGTTTAGTGCATTTTTACCTCCATTTGTCTCATTCTGGATTACAGCAGCTTTAAGAATTACTGGCCTTTCCCTGTGCTGCTGATGGTGAGGGCAAGCACAGTGCTGGGGAGGAGAGTTTGGCCTCAGTACATTTTGCAATAGGGCTCCAAGCACACAGGTTGTTTCCATATGTTTCCATTATGAGGCCATCAGGGATTTCCCTCCCTTGAACTGTCTGCAGGGGTCTCAGGAACATCCATTCCCAGGTGGCATTCCAGAGCTCTTTCAGCTCCTCTCACAACTGCTGTCAGCACATCCACCTGAGTCACCAGTAGCTCCAGCTGTGACTTTAATGAAACCTGTTGTCCAATTCCTACTTCAGTGTTTCAAATGTCTCCATTTATCCCCTTGCAGGCCTGGCTCTGGCTGTCTTCTTGCCCACAGCCATTCACAGGTTGCCTGGGAGAAGGGACAGTGATGATTGCCCGGCAGGATTTTGGAGAGCCATCAGGAAGGAGACCATATGGGTTTCCCTATGGCTGAAAGTCAGATGGCCAGTGGGCCACTGAAGAACAAAACCCCACAGGAGGTTAACACCTGCTGGGAACATCACCCAGGAGAAAACTCCCACCCACATTCAGCTGCAATAACAGAAACAAATGAGAAAATAGACTTGGGAAAAAGCATCCTTAGTCAAGGCAGAGGTAGGTTTACAGATCTGCTTTGTGTAGTGTTAGCACAAGGCATTTGTCTCTGGTTGAAGGGGACTGCTAAAAAACTTTGGGGAATAACCTTCCCTGCATAAATGACTATGTGAACTTCACTTCTTTATTTCTCTGTCATGTCAGCTCAGCTGCATGTTCACTATTAATAATAGGTCCAACTCTGCAGAGACTCATAGTGTCTTGGAAATGTCACCTATCAAGGTACACAAATAAAGCTAGAACAACCTGAAAATATTAACTGCTCTGTGTGTTTGCTAATAGTTCTGTGCTGACCGTGAGGGCTGGATTTCTGTTCCCGGCACAATGCCTGTAAATTCTGCTGGTTCCCTGGCGGGCTGGGGTTGTTTTTATTAAGTGGTAACGTGTCATGCTTCCCTTATGTGGAACCTTCGGTTTTTTGATGGAGCTTGTGGCTCTTACAGCAAGTTACAGCCTTTTTTCCTGCAGCCTTGGTAGAAACTGGTTGTTGTATCAGCTCATATATTTTGTAACTCCAGCAAATAAATCTGTGTGTTGTGCAGGTCAGTAAAACAGAGATCTCTACTGCACAAGGAAGAAGTGACACAGTGTTGGGAGCGAGAGGGACCTTGGCTTGGCTTGTGAACTAAGCGTGTTGTGCTGAGCCAACACTCCTGGGAGCTCCTGCTCTGTGGTGGGGCAACATGATGAGGCATTACTGTGATGGTATAAATACTGTAGTAAGTGCAGGGCTGAGGGGAGTATGAGGGCACGTGAAGGAACAGCTCCACAGGGCCAGAGGAGCCTGGAGACAGGCATTCCCCAAGAACAGGCAGGTATGAAAACAAAGATCTCACTTTCCATATGTGAGGTCAGACCAGAAGTCCACTCAGTCCATACCTTTTTTCTGGCAATGGCCAGCAGTGGGTATGTAGGGCAGGGCACAGAAAGCTGTAGGGATATTTCCTCAAAATCATGTACCATCCAACAATTTGGAGGGGGGAATTTGGGAGCCCAACAAACATCACTGCATGTAAGGGTCCTGAAAGTCTTTCTGCCATGAATATATCCATTTGCTTTGTGAACCTTTTTAGCACATAAAATCCCAGATGGGGAACTACAGGCAAGTGAGGTCTGGGTCACCCAGGATGTGGCTGCCTGACTGTCCCAAAGCTGCAGCCCAAGGCACTGTGTCATCCATTAAACCATCTTACTCTCCTGAGGGGGAATAAGCACTGACCTCACTTCAAACTCCCCAGGAGACAACAATCACCCAGTCAGTCATTAATTTTTCAAGTGGTGTGTGTGGCTTTAGGTTTAGAAGGGAAAAAAGGCTGTTCCCTCAATCTCAAAAGCATTGTTTGCAGTGACCTTGTGTGTGCCCCGTTCTAAAGCAGAGAGGGAGAATTTTTGAGAATTGTGGAAACTGTTTGCTGCACCTTCTGGTAGTATCATGGATGAGGAGGAAAAAATAGGAACGAGCACCACTGACTAGCTGAGTAAATGGCCAAGTTACCTAATTGGGTTCCTCCACACAGCTGCTATGCTTAGCAAGAAATATAACTGTATTATTATATGATGGCACACAATTTATCAAATCCTACCAAAGGAATATAGGTTCCCTGTTTTTTTACTCTTCAGAGCAGCACACTATTTTTTCCCAACATGTTTCTGTCAGACAATGGTTAAAAACATATTTTGCTGTCTGAGTTCACTGTTCCTGAAAAAGGCTGGATTAAATCTTCAGGATGATTGAATTAGAGAAACAGCTCCTAAACCACCAGGTAGGAAGAGGACACTGTAGGGCCCAGCACATCACTAGGATGAATTATATTTGGCCAATTAGTATGATTTTTTTTTTGTTTTGAATTTTCTACCTGAGAAGTGACACTGACTATTTACTGCACACACGTGAATCTCCAGGCCAGCAGTGGTGAGCTGCTACCTGGTTTGTAGGTTTTACAAAGCAGTCTGAGCATTACCTGTGCTTTCCCTCAAATGAGCAGCCTATAAATACTGCCTGTTGCCTTTTGTACAACATGCTCATCAAAGGTTATGTGAAGCAGACAGTTTTTGTAGGGCTCAGTAAACTTTACCACTGTCAGTGACAGAGTTGCCTTTAAAGCTGATGAAAAGCTGTGCACTATTACAAGGCTCTGGACCAAGATTGTGGAGAAACATTTATTAATAAGGGCATAAAACCTACAGATTAATTAAATTCTAAGCATGTGAATGGAGCATCAAAATACAAGTTATAATTAATTAGCAATAGAATTTACAAGGAATTCACTTAAGTTAAGACTTGCGCATATTTTGCAACATTTCTGAAAACCTATTACAACTGACTTGACAATCTTAGCTGCAGGATATTATGTCCATTTTGGGTGACTTTGGCAAAATGGATTTAGGCCTTTCAAGCCCTATAATTTTGGATGCAATTTTTGCAGCATCTTCATCTTAAAACAAAACCAAACCAAACAAAACAACAAACCAAAAAACAACAGCAACAATAACAACAAAACAATAGAAAAACCCATGTGAATATCCAGGCTCTAAAAACTTAAACTTTTAAGTTTAATGAAGGGCACCCAAAAGTTGCCAGCTACCTACACATACTCTGGTTTACAGACTTGAATGAGTTACTCTTGTATATGCTTTCTTAAATCATCAGTACCCCTTTTTTGTTTATTAACTTTGATATGCAATTGACAAGTCTATTTGTTACTCCACAGTGATATACTTAATCACAACTAATTCTTGTTATTTAGAAATCTTTGTGGCGTCTCTGATCTTTCTAATCTCTTATGAATGTTGTCTTTAAGGAATATGAAAATGGATGTATTAATTACAAACTGCTTCAGAGGCGGCTCCTGTCAGGCTAATAATTTTCTGTAGATCAGAGAGCTGAAATAGCTGCTTGGATATGGTAAATATTTTTAAGTTTCATACTCAGCCTGAGCACCATACACAAGGTAGAGATGAATGAATGTCCTCTGGATGGTGGGTAGTTTGCCCTCTGCTCAAGAGACTCCACTCTGACAGTGTCTTGTGGTCCTCATGTCACATTCCTTTATTTTTCCACAGGGAAGAAAAAAAATAAATCTGGGACATAGCCAGACACTTTCCCAATCCAAATCTCAATCACAGTTTCCTTTCCAAAGGGAACTTTTCCTCAATGTAACTTTAATGTAATGCCAGGTCTTTCACAGGCATTTTAAATACTCTTCATTTGTAATAACAGGATGGAGGCAGGAAACATGCAGCAGCTGTAGCTCCTCCCCAGAAAGGATATTGTTGACTCAGGACGGGCTGTAGATCCTGTGCTACAAAAACAAGTGGCAGACAAAGACTGGCTCTGGTTTACTTGTAGGTAAGTCCAAGCAAGGCTGACTTGGGCAGGAGCAGGGCATTGATTCCTCCTCCAGCTGCCCATACTTTGTGCAGAGGACTCCAGAGCAAGAGAGTCACTACTCATGTCTCATTGGAGGCAACACCTCAACACCAGTGGCAGGAGCTGTAGGTGGGACATCAAGGGATGATTGGAAAATAACACAGACAAGACTGATTTCCTGAGAAAACCTATGGAAAACTTGGAAACTAGCATGATTTGAACTTCGCTGTGGTGGCACTCAGGGAGGAGGTTTTGTGTTGCAGGAGGCCTGGGAGAAGGAGGCGCCATGAAGAGGAAAAGGAAATGAGCATCTCAGAAGAAAGGAGGAGAAAAGAAGGAAAAGCCATAGAAGTAATTTTACTTCTGGAAACTTTGATGAGGTTGGACCATAAATCTGACAAAAAGGATGAAGGTGAAACAGTGAAAGGATTTAGTGTGATTTGCTAAAGAATTGAAGCTAGGGATTGATTTTAGTTGTGACATTTTGAGGGAAGACAAGGTGACCATCAAGAGGGCCAGAACAGAGAAGGTTGTGAAAACTGAGGATGAAGTTATCATGGCTCTACTGTGGGAACAAATAGTAATAGATAATTTTGTAGGATGCTCTTGAGGAAATGTCAGCAGGATTAAGTGACAGCATCAGTCTGGAGAGAAGAGAGAGATGGTGATAATGTTGAAAATAGTACTGGGGGTGTGTGCTGCCTGGATACAGAAGCTAATAGGTTTACCAACTACAGTCAAACAGGGTAGGCATGTGAAGAAAGATAAGGGGCTCAGTTGCAGCTGGAGCTTGGGCAGGGAGCTTGGACCAGATGAGCCACTGTGGTCCCTCCCAACATTACCCATTCTGTGATTCTGATATTTAACCCAGTGCAGCCCCCCATATACACGTACTCTTAGAATCACAGAATCATTAAGGTTGGAAAAGACTTCTAAGATCATTAAGTCCAAGCATTAATCCATTAATCCTGCTCTGTTCAGAGAAGCTGCCTGGGCAGCATTTGAGGATTTTAGACATTTGCTCTGAAAGTTTAGCAGGATGGAGGTGTACACATGCAGAACCCCCTGCTT
Source organism: Leptocoma aspasia (assembly GCA_013399835.1). Lineage (NCBI taxonomy): Eukaryota > Metazoa > Chordata > Aves > Passeriformes > Nectariniidae > Leptocoma > Leptocoma aspasia. The sequence goes on from VXAX01000755.1 coordinate 60,610, forward strand.
ACTTGGTCCAATCTGGCACAGCGATCCCACGGGTGTGTGCCACACTCAGAGCTGTATCCAGGACAATCACCCCCTTTCTCTGCTGTCCTAACAAGTGGCTGTTTCCCACATACCTGGACAGAAGCAGGTTTTACAAACTGAAGGGATTATGTTTGTAAATTGGATATTTAACTGGATATTGAACATACCACAGAATGTACATATCTGTGCACATCTGATCTCAACAAGGGACCATCTGCCCCACTGTTTTTTGGATGGTTTGGTGTGTCATGGCCTTGAGTCAGGCACCTGAAGTCTCTCCTACAGGGATTATATGATATTCAGCTGGAGGTGAGCATGTTCCCCACAGAGATATGCTATTGATAGGAAGATGTAATGACTTAGAAGAAATCACTACAATCATTACTCATCCTTCCAGTAAGTTGTGTCCTGATTTAGTAACATATTCCATTTGTAGATCATATTGTCTCTGGTGAGTCTACATTACAACAGCAGTACAAACAAATTAAACAAAGTTTTGATATGCTTTTATCAAAGGTTTGTCCCTAGTGTCCTTTGATTTACTTCTTGAGATCTCCTCTGGCATGAACTGGATAGAGGCAATATTTTCTCCCCCTCAAAGTGGATTTGAGATCAACACCTCTCAGAATATATGAGCTCTGCCTTCAGAGTTGGCTTCAGGCATTCTAGAGAATGACTGCCCTCCCCTTAATATATAATAGACTGAAGACAGCTCTATGTCTTCATTTCTGTGAAATTGGTTTTTTCTGCATTTCCTCGACATCCAGATAGTTTGGATATCCCAAGCCAGTACCAAAATGAAAAAAACACCCTACTTTTTTTTTCTTTTTCTGCTGGCTGGCAAAAGGAGTTGCAAAGGTATATGCTCTCCGGGCCTTTAACCCCACTTGTCTCTCTAGCAAGGCCAAAATCAATGACAGATCAGATTTGTCAACAGGGGAATATTCTTGCATTTTGCAATGTTTGTAATTGTGTCACAGAGGTTAGAGATGGGTCTAACCTATTAATTACCATTCATACCACTTTAAGTCTGTTAAAGATGGGTTCCTAGAGAAAGAGGTATATTTTTCAGTGCACATTTTGATATGAAACAGAAATCTGTAATGAGAAAAAACTGATTACATGAGCACCAGTAGAGAGTCTTTTTTGTCTCTAGTCTGAATTTTAGAGGATCATTTACTGCTGAAAATGCTGTGATTAAGTAGATGAGTGCTTGAAGTCTCATGTTACTAGCATGACTGTCAATAGGACTACAAAAGGGGAATGTATCTTAAGAAATAGGAAAATATTCTTACAGACGAGTATGTTGAATGACTGGAAAATCCAAAATAGCTGTGCATCAGGAAGACAGGTAAGGCAGTGTGTGCAAGAGCATCAGCCTGCTCTAGCTCAGCTCATGTATAATAACTTGCCAGTTTAATGTATTGCCAGGTTGTGAGAGGCTACTGGTCTGTCTGGGTTTCTGCCTGTTATGTTCTTTGTGTGGTCTGGATGCAGAGAAGGGACATCACATGCTGCCACTCTGAAGGAAGCCTACAATATACAGCAAATCCAGCCCTTAATACTGGATAATTTCCATCCTTTGGCTGTGTTTGATGAGTAGTTCATCTATGGTTTCCAAGCACTGTTGTCCCCATGACAGCATCCACCTGACACTGGAGTCCCTGTGGTGGGGCAGGATTTGGGGTTGCATAAGCCCAGCCAAGCTGTCTTCCACAGCAGCTGTGGGAGAGGAACTCTGCTCTTGTCTGTGAACAACCCCAAGGTCTTTGTCCTTCTTCAGATCTTCATGGTCTGTATGGTGCCTGTTGGTCATAGGGTTGGCATTTTGGGGACACATGCTACAGAAAGGCTGGCCAACCCTAATGAAGGGTTAAAACTACTCTGTTGAAGGAAGGAAGCTTGAGGTCTGCTGAGCTTTTCAGTGTCTCCAATAAAGACCCTGCAATTTTCACACATCAGGATAGTTTTTGGGCAAGGGAGGCATTGGTATTCCACTGGAGAGATTTTGCTTTCCCAGCTGTCCCATGGGCTCTCAGGAGCAAGTTGGTCTGTGGCCCTCAGCCAGAAAAGCACTTAGATAAGAGCACACCTCTCAGTCCATGGATCATTGTGCTGAATTTTTTAGGGCTCCTTATGCACTTCCAGGAAACAACGGGCTTTGCTGGGCTCAGTCTCAAGTACCTGTTTGCATACAGCTCCTTCACATCCCTTGAAACCATATTAATATGCTGGATGGGGTAGAAATTCTGCCCAAGAGTGCAATCCTTGCTTGAGTTATAACCACCCTTTCAACAGTGAATGAGTGTGCTTCTGCTTGAAGTTAAAAAGCACCATTCTTTTGGGTTGTGAGCAACATCAGCCTCAGGGGAGAGCTGTGCCTACACACTATTCCAGTGATAAACACAGAGACACTTGTTTACTCCCTGAATAATATGACTTTGAGTTCAAAGTTGGCAATGCTGGAGAGGATCAGCACATGGCTGAACACAGCAGATGGGGGCAGAGGAAAAAGTGGTGTGTTGCCCTTTTTGTTATGGATGGCTCCCAGAGCCCCAGAGGTGGCACAACAACTGCAGCTTGAATGAGGGGTGGGTCAAATGGAAATGTCAGGACAGAAGACCCTGCAGAGACTAATGTAAGTATCTAGCAGCAAAGGACAGCCAGGGATTAGGACATACGAGGAGAAATGTCCTGATGAAGGCGTGCCTAGCTCTGTGGTGCAGGGAATATCTGAACAGGGAACACAGACAACTCGACAGTAGGCAAGTGAACCAGGCAGTGACCATTTCAGAGAGCATTTCTTTTTCTTAATGCTCTTGTGGGGCAGATGAAGCGGCAAGCAGTAGCAGTGTGGACATACCCAAGGCCACCCAGCATCAGTGTGAGGAGCTCTGTGCTTGCCTGGGAAGCACAGAGTAACTGAGACTTCAGAGAGAAGCCATCAGGGCAAGAAGCCAGTCTCCTGATCTGACGTGGTCAAAAGCATATGTGGCTGAAGGGTGAATGAAATTGTAGGAGACCATGTGGATCAATGATGGCATTCTGTGAGTTTCTGAGCATTTAACCTTCATGTGGGGAATAAAACTGCACTGAAGGTCTTTAGAAAAACTGTTGCTGTCATTTGCTCAGAACGATGTAACTGGTGAAGGTAACTGTGTTGCAGGTTTGGTGAAGGTTGGAGGCTCTGAGGCTCAAGGAGGAAGGCAACCCAGACAAGAGGGTCTGCAGAGGAACACATGGGAGCAAGATCCAGTGGGCCACAGTGTCTATCCCTGTGGCCACTGCTGGGGTTGGCTGAGCGTGTGACATTGGCCTGTTGTCACCCTAAGAGGCAAAAGCAGGGTGCAGTGGACTTACACCCTTTTGTGTGTGTGCAAGAGGGAGATGATGACATTCAACAGCCTGCAGTGGTTCTTCAGGTCTGTCCACTCTTACCACTGAATTTGTGTCCTGGTGTCAGCTGCTTATACGTGCACACAATTTAGAACCATTATCCCATTTTTTGGCTGAGGCTTTAATCATCATTAAAATTACAGCACCATATAAAAACACACAGGAAGGAACCTTGGGAGGTCATGTGGAACACTTTTTGTCCCAAGGTAGGCTAATTTCATCAGTGTCACTTCTGATGGTATTGAATAATATATCCCTAGGGCTTTCCAACACTGGAAAGTCACAGCACCCTTAGGGAATTCTTTCCTCTGTTTGTTCTCCCCACTGCTGAAAAGGCTGTGGGAATTTTATTCATCATATCTGATTTGAATATTTCTTTCTGGAATTTAAAACATGATTGCAGGTGCTATTACCCACATATAGACACTGAAAACCAAAACCACTCTTATTTATGGACTGCTCCCTCACACTTATAAAATAAGAGAACTGAGTTGGAGACATCCTTAGCATAGAAGGAAATCAATGGGGAAATCAAGCTTCTAGCAGCACTGGGCTTACACAGAAACCAGAGATGGCTGAGTAAGGACATCAGCATGAAAAACCCAGATTATACAGATGAATAGGCTGAAATGTTGCAGGATTTAGCAGCTCTCTGTGAGATAAGGTGTCTGAGAGACAGCTGATTCCATCAAGCCTGCAATGAGGGTCAGAGCATTGAGAGGAGGGAGGTGGCAATCAAGAGGATTAGCCCAATTCAGGGAATCTGAATTTTTAACTAAGACTAATTTAGGGGAAGAAAATGGGAGCAAGAATGCTTAATAGGGTACTTTGGGAAGATGTACTATTTCACAAGACTCAAAGACAAATTCAGGATCCTTAAGTGGTGCTAGAGATAGATCTGTGAGTTGTCTTCTATAAAATATGGTCTGTGGACATCCATTCACCCAAAAACTCTGGGTAGATATTGGCCATTGTTTTTTTGTTTTTTGGTTTTTTTTTTTTTTTTTCTTTGTGGGATGAGGGAAAATGG